>JBAMHV010000003.1:25464685-25479400 GCA_037177535.1 Pseudomugil gertrudae | reverse complement strand
ACCTCGGGATCCCCCCAGATGAGCTGGTGAATGTGGCTGGAGAGAGGGAAGTCTGGGCTTCCCTCCTTAGGCTGCTGGATGGATGGATGGATGGATGGATGGATGGATGGATGGATGGATGGGTGGAAGGATGGATGGATGGATGGACGGACGGACGGACGGACGGATGTTAAACGCTTGTGAATACCAGAGTGATGAGAATTAACGTATGAACATATGAAGCTAATACATCTCCTAAAACCATTCATCCATTTTCTACCGCTTCTCCCTGAACGGGGTCGCGAGTGGCTGGAGCCGATCCCAGCTTCTCCTAAACCAACATGATATATTTCTGCCTTTTTCACTTGTATTTCGCTTGTTTCCTCTTAATTATGGGCTGCAACCTTTAGACCGTGAGGACTATAAAAAGCTCAAGTTGTTGCTGCTTCTCTTTTCTTTTGTCGGCTGAATAAGTTTGAGAACTTTTTGTGCTACAGAAAACAACTGCTGTAAACAACCTGTAAACAAGGCTTTATTCTCTGATCCTGATCTCTTTGGTGGTCTTTTGAAGGCCGCCGCTATCCCTCCTCATTTCGTTCCCTTTGAGCCTGCTTTGTGACCGCTGCTCCTCTTTGGTCCAGCGCTGACGCGATGAACTGATTTGTAAATTAGCAGCAGCAGGACTTGAATCTCCTCTATATTTACTGTTGTTAAAATGCTCGTTTTATGCTGTTATTGTTGTTGTATAGTTGTCTGCATTTTTACAGTTTAACTGATTAAAATGAAGAAGCTTGTTGTATAACTACACCTAAAAATAAAAAGGAGGCAAACACCAGGGGACTAGTTTGCCTGCTGTTAGCATGTAAATACAAAAACATGCAAATACATGGACCAGGAAGAGCACTTTTATGTTCATCTGCCAGTTATTGATCTTAAAACATGGCTCACCCAGGCCCTCAGATAGCTGAGGGAACTCGTAGATGTGTTCACAGGTGTTACGGCTGTTTGGGATGCAGAAACCGAAGTCAAAGTCAAAGCTCTTCAGCAGGTGATCTCGAAAGTAGTGCCTCTCAATCATGCGGAAGTTGGTCAGAGGCCGGTTTCCGATGGTGAATTCCACTCTGATGAGATATAGAGAGGAGAAGTTTGGTCAGGACACCACCAGAGTAAGCCTTGGCTGTGCTGGTAAAGTCAGCACTGTGTGGAAAAACAACCAGTTAGGTGAGTAGCTGACAGAAGATAATGTTGCATTTGTTTCAATTGTTTGTGTGCGAAACAGGTCAGTGTGTTTTTCTAATGTGTGAGTCACTCACGTAGCTCCCACGGTCCTCAGTCGCAGGAACGCCGGTGTGAACTGGTAGCGGACGAACCGGCCCGCGCTGGCATCTCCCTCTCTGTTCTCATCATCATCATCTGGCAACAGTAAGATCAATTCACTTTATTTTTTACCGTTTCCTGACCTAGAAACCTGCTTATTGTCATTTATTTAAAGGCAACAACAAACAGGTGTGTGCCGAGCTGACACAGAAGTAGGAGTGTGTGAATGTGATGCACCTGGATGGGGTGGTTTAGCTATCTCAAATAAGACTGTGTCGGTCTCCAGGTCTCGGATTTTAAAGCGTACAAAGTCGATGTTATAAATATTGTCCTCGGGCTTACAGAGGTACCCTGCAACAGATGACAGAAAATAAAAGCCCATTATTTTTACATTGTTATAGTCAACTACACTCTATCAAATAATCAACCAAACGCTTTTAAATATTCAATAACATACAGAACCTGTGCCCAACTTAGCCGAAGCTCAAATAACAAATGTGCATGCTCACACAGGTGCACACAGGTAACCTGTGGAGCTACTTTTTCATGATAAGGTCACACCGGAGATGAAATATTCCCACAGGCAGCAAAACACATGCGTCAAGCTTTTTATTTAGCGTCTGCATATTCATTTCCTTCCATATTTCACATGAGCAGCTGTAAATGTAGGCCGTGACACAGATAAGACTCATTCTGTTATTTAGAAACCACAGAAAGAGGTCAGATCTGTGGTTATCATGCCACTGTAGTGCTTTTATCATTTTATTTATTTAATAATAATGTTTACAGCACAGCCAGAATAACACAATAAAGCAACTATATTTTTTTTAAAAAAAAGGACAAATCTGCAGTGTAATAATATAGCTGCACAATGTTTATATCAGCGCCATTGTAAAATAACAGCCTATTTAAATGCGATTTGCTCTAATTTCACCTTCTAATAAATTAATCAATTCATTTACGTTTTATATTATTAATTCAGATAAACAAAAACTCCTGCAAAGCACCAACAAGGAGACTCAAACCTCTCGTAGCTACTCGCAGTCCCAGCACATCTTCCGGCGTGATGTGTGCACTCTGCGCCCGCAGCTCTTCCTCCGTCACGGGCCTGCTATCCACCTGGCTCCGTCTGGACTTAAGCCTCTTCAGGACCCCCCCGCCGGGCTTGCGGTCCCGCGGAGGAGCCGCAGCGCTGTGCCCGCCGGCGGAGACATTTTCAGCAACGGGAACGTCGCTGCGGGCTTTGGTTCCGCTCATCACCGGCTCACCTCGGGTTTTCTTATCGTTCGCAACGAGCGCTTGCTGACTTCCCGCCTTGAAGAAGAAGAAGAAGAAGAAGAAGAAGAATAAGATGGCGTCGCGAATGTCGAATGTTGAGAAAATTGTCGGCGAACGGTCAAGCTCTTGTTTTTGTAAGCGCGTGCTGCACAGTTGCCATGGCAACTCCTTCAACGAGCTGGTGTTACTACAAAATCCGTGACCCATCAGAATCTGTGACCACAGGAGGCGCAAGTCTTACGTTTCACGGCGAAATGTATGTTTTAAAGACGCGCGAGGGCTTCAAAACACGTATAATAAGGTGAAGGAAAAAAAACTTTATTAGTCCTTCAGTGGGGGAAATGTAGTTTGAGTTAATTAAAATAAAAGTACGGTAAAGTCACACAGAAAAGGTGACTTTTGTGATCTTGGCCATGTGAAGCTCATATGGTCAGTCTTCTTCAGTAAAATCAGATTTCAGTTAGTTTTTTAATTGTCTTTTTAGTGTTGTTCAAGTGTTTTCAATGTCGTCTTTTGGGACGTAGAGAAATGTAAACTAGCACTCCGGTGGTATAGATTCTAATGGGTCACAGAATTTGTTGTAACACCAAAAGGCGCAAAGCGATTCTTTAAAACGTCCACCAGGGGGCGATCAATCCTTCCTTCAGCTTATTAAACATAAAGAAATAGTTTTTGTTTAAAAAGCAAATTAAGTGTATTTAAAAATCCTAATATCATCAAATCACATTGAATTTTCACATTTTTGTAAGCCAATGTATACTGGTCTGCTTAAAAGTAATAATTCAACAATGTTTTACAGGTAAATTTTCTTCAAAACATCCTGATAAAGTACACAATTACATTGTTTTGCTTTCATGTGTTGTGTAAAATATTACACACCTTTTGCTTATTAAAACTAACAAGCTCATATAGATGAAACAGCCATTTGCTTTAAGATTAAAGAGCATGTAAAATAGTCATTTTAAAAGAAACTAAACTTAGAATAAAAGTAAGAAAATGTGCATTTGATTCCTCATTCCTTTCCGTTAACATCACCAATAAATGTTGTATGATAAATAGTTGAAAAGCAGGGTTAGTCGGATTTAATGATGCGCTTTTGTAGAATGAAAAATGTTACATTGGCCTTTTTTTAAAAGATATTTTTAGATTTAGACATGTGGATAATTTTGGGTACTCATTTACTTACATTCAACAGAAGTACATATGATACATTAATACACTTTGTAATTATAGTTTTGTAGTTGTGTAAAGTATTAATGATACATTTGTGTACTTGCTGTTCTAAACAAAAGCTGTTTCGCCACATTGTTTTGTACTTCATCATTAATGATGACGTCATTTAAAGCCATTCCCTCCCACATTCCAGCATTATCATCCAGTTTAGTTTAGAGCTTACATTTAGATGTTTTCCGATTTTATGACAGTTCATAGGTGTGGTGTTTCCAGCTCTGGTGCGCACCAAAGCAACGCAAATAAAAAGGATCAGGTGCAGGTGTTATGCAAATACGTGTTTACTGTGTGAGCTGATGGTCAGTTCCTGCTGCAGCTCCAGGTAGCCTCACCTGGGCACCATCACTACAGCTGAAAGGGTTGCACAGATCCTGTTCCTCTCCTCTCAGGGTGAGGAAAGTGGCTTTTGAGACAGAACCCGTTCATCCAGTCAATCAAACACAGCGAAGACTGGAAAAAATTACACAACACTTCCGGTTCAGATTTTCAAAAGAAACGTCGCTGCTCCGCTTTGATTTAGAATTAAGTCACTTTAAAGCTTATTTAGCTTTAAAGTTTAATATGGAATTTTAAATAATACTGTGATTTAATCAAAGAATGTAAAAATAAGAAAGCAATAAGAACAAATCGTGCTTGAAATATGTGCAATAAGTAAACTTTGATAACCGCTTTATGCTGGCCTGTTTTTTTATTTATATAGCATGTTTTTTGTTTTCTTAGAGCCTGTTTGTGTTATTTTTCACTCCTCTATTGTCTTTACTCTTTTTGGTATGGTTTGTTTGATTTTGTGAAGAATTGCTGTTAAATTGTGTTGATATTAATACATTTAAAATTTAAAAAAGTCGCTTTAAAGCCATTTGTTTGCTTGTATTTAGATGTTCTCAACTCTTTAATGACTCACTGCTTGGGACAGAAGCTGTTTGGTGACTTTTTAAATGAAAATATATATTATATAAATGTCTTATCAGGTATTCTAATTATTAATACTTATTTTTTAAAATCTGCATAGCTCTGAAACAATGTTTTTAAGCTTTCTGTTAAATTAGTGTAGCTTTAAACTTCGCTTAATATCTTTGTTTTCTTCCATCGGTCCAGCTTTGCTCTGAAGTGTGCATCAGCACTTCCGGTGTGTCTCGTGCGGAGCGGAGTTTTGTTGGCTCGAGGGGGGCAGAGGGAGTAACTGGGTGCAGTCTGACGTCTTGTTACTGACTTGAATAGAAAGAAAGAGAGAAAAGTGTCAGACAACAGCTCAGCAGGAGAGACGCCGAGCAGGAGTTTCCTTTTTGTTGCTCATTCCCGCTTCCGGCCACCTGTAGAAGACAAAAGGTAAAGAAAAGACATTTATCCCCGTATAAAGTAGGTTTTATCTGTTTGGGTGTGAAAGGTTGGTGGACGAGCAGGTGCGTTGACGTGTTGCATCCTACGTCCAGGTTGGGAAAAAGCTCTTGTAGTAAACTTTCTACGTTTCGGGTTGATGCTCTTTTGGTTTCAGCTTGCTGTTGTTGGTTCAGTGACTGAGAGTTCAGCCAATACCGTGTTTATTAGTAACTTATTAACAAGCTTTAACGTTCATTCAGCCTCAGCTCGTTGCATCGCGACTAAATTCATCCAAAAACTCACAGAAAAATGAGCCACATGTAAACAGCAGAGTAACCAAAAGCAAACAAAGACTTTAAAAGCCTGTCAGTAAACATCTGCTGCACAGATTCCTACCATTACACCCATTAATGAACTCCAGTAATCTATAACTGCAGGGAAGAGTGTTTGAGTGGTAGGAATCCATCTGTGTGTGTGTGTGTGTGTGTATGTGTGTGTGTGTGTGTGTGTGCAAAAAGGACACGTTATTTACCCTCACTGGCTGTTGCACACAGCTTTAGTGCAGGCTGATCCCATTACACAATATGAAGCACACCCAGAGGTGTTGTGTGAGCAACAAAGCAACACTTATCACATGCCAACATGAATAAGTACACATGCTGAATGTTGTTCTGGATCAGAACCAGCACCAGCCAGCCGCATAAGGACTCCACAATGAGCCATTTGCTGGGAGTCTTGCAGCTTTTGCACATGCTTTGTGTCTGGTTGGTTGCAAGAAGCCACACATCCCTTCTTCTTCATGCTAAGTGCAGCAGATTAGGAAGTATTCGGCCCATCTTCAAACGTTATGCTTTATCTCTGAGTGCTTTCGGTTCAGCGTGATGGTGTCATCAGATACATGGGATGAGTCATGCAGCCTTGTTGGAGTTTCTGTCACCGGCCTGGGTTGATTCCTAGGTAAAAACCTAAAGAGCAGTGTGTCCGACCTGCTTATTATAATCATGTTTAATCCGTACGTGTTTTATTTGACACGATCTGATTTGTTTTCAAGGAAACAGTGAAAACGTGTTGTGTGTTTCAGCTTTTAAGCTGCTTCGTTAAGTTTAGCAGAATGCATAATCAGCAGGTGTGTGTAATGTTACCTGTGTGGTGTAAATAATCACATGATAATAGCTGTTTACTTGCACAAGAGAGCATCTATAACCTGCAATCATATGATAAAATGTAGTTTCTCATCCACTACATTGTAGTTTCTTAAGCTAACGCTGTATTCAGGTTTTGTGAGCTGGGATTTGCAGGAAGTCTTGTCTCAGTGAGTAGTTGTTGTTGGCATTGATTGATTTATTTTCTTTTTCCCTGTTGCTTTAAAAAATCTAGACCAACCAGACTCATCCAGTTCTTAGTATCAATGTAACAAGTTGGTTTGAGTACAAATGTTTTTGCTTTTCTATGTAGTGGATGTAATAGCGCCTCTTTTCTCCTGTCTTTCAGGGACCCAGCTATGGAGAGCTCTGTTGAGGCCTCCCAGAGTGGAGACGCCTCTAAGCCGAAGCCGCCTCTGACCCGCAAACCTGTCCTCGCTCCCAAACCCTTCTCTAAAAACGCCACGTTTCGCTCCATCCGTGTGCCAAACTTGAGCCTTATCACGTCTACTGTAAAATCAGAGCATCCTGGTAAACCAGGGGTCGCGGATAGCCTCAAAGTGCCTTTATCCGCCCTTTTTCACAAACCGCCCGAGCCTACGTCCGCTGCAGCTTCCGAACCAAGCTCTGTGAGTGCACCGACCGAAAAACAGCCAGAGACAGCTCAAGAAAGTGAAGCACGTCCTCCCGAGGAGGCTGAAATTTTAGAGCCAGCTCCTGACGCAGCACAGGAGGCGGCCGAGTCGGTCCAGAGAGACGACAGCGTCCAAGAAAACCACAAAGAGCTTGAAGCGCTTCTGAATAACTCTGAGCAAAAAGATGCAGAAAAGAAGGATGAGAGTCAAGCTGGAGATCAGAGCAGTGACAGCGCCCCCGAAACCAGCTCGACGTCTCCGTTTAGTCGTCCCAGAAAGCTGTCTGTGAAGCTCACTGCTAAGTTTGAGTCAGGTGGTCTGCCTCCGGTCCCTCAACCGACTGCAGCTGTCTCCACAACCAGCACCAAAGCCAGTCCAGATGAACCAGTGCCCTCCAATCCAGAACAAAAGCCAGAAACCATGAAAGGGGAGAGCGATGCTGGTGGACAGAAGGAGGATTACAGTGGTGGAAGCAGCATAAAGCGCAGAATCAGCCTTCTGTTCGACGCCTCGTCGAGGCCGGAGGTCGTGACGAAGAGGGAGGAGCCAGAAATTATGAACGGTACAGGAGGTGTGAAGGAGCGGATCAGAAACTGGGCCGTGGCTGAAGGTTCTGAGGGTCCAAAGGCTGAGCAGAAACCCCAAGTTGCAACCAGAAGCCACTCCAAGAGGTAAGCATGTGTTCTTCATGCTGGGGAGCAAGACTAGACATGAATAAAGGAAAAGAGCATTCTCGTTTTGGTGCAATCAAGCAGAACACGCAGAATTTCTCCCTCTTTTAGGTAAATGTGCATTATTTCTGATCTGAGACCCACATCATTATGCAGATTAAGGGTAAAACATTTAAGCTGCAGGTTGCACGGGTCGACCGCTCTACTCAGGGTTACGAAGGGTCTTAACTGTTGTTTCAATTAATTTTTGTGCAAGTCTGGAATTGTTTCTGCAGGAAGGTTTCACAAGTTTCTCGTGTCTGGATCATATAATGGGAGTTTGCCACAGTAAACGTGAGGCATTGTTTGCAATGTGGACGAATTTCCTTCCACAAAAAGGTGAAGAGACCTTCAGGAAATGTCTTTTAGAAGCACGTTAAAGGAGCGTTGGATCTCTGTGAAGAGGGTCAGTTTGCAGAACCAAGAGCTCACATTAAAAAAAGCTGAAAGAGCAGATATCGTGACATAGGTTAAATATCTACGCTCATTTGATTCATATTTTCCTTTTTTAAAGCATTTTAAATAATTAACATGAGAACTATCACATCGATTATTGGTTGTGGATGTCATTTTGAGTCGTGTAGTTTGAAGTAATTAAGCATGTCTTTAGATATTAGTTACTCTTTTTATTCTAATTAATGGATATTTGTGTTGCTTAAAGCATTAAACATTGTGTCATTCAGCACCGGGGGTTTCTCTGTCAGAAACACGGGATTAGATCCAGATCACCGCTTAGATTCAGGAATTTTTTAAAGGATGCTGTGCTGTTGGGAGTCAGGGAGAAGTTTTCCATCAGAGCTTCATTCCAGTGCAGGGTTACTGGTAGCTGGAGCTTATCCCAGCAATCACTGGGCGAGAGGCAGAGCTGGATCTGCGCTCCTCCTTCACAGCATCCTCTGCAGCTGTGGCTGGTCTTAAAGCGCCTTATAAACAAATGAATGATTAAGTTTAGGATAATTTATATGAAAAAAACTGTTTTGGTGACGCTGGATCATACTGGATGAAGTTTATGAACCATTTTAAATATATCTGTTTCCAGCTATCTGATGTTTTGTCACGTAAGCTGTGAAACTACGTGATACTTCCTGGAATATTTCTTGGACACTAAGTACTTCCTGGTTCTTGTTATGTTTCCATTTAAGCTGGAGTCAAGCAGTAAATGATCATACAGTAACTTGTGTTGCCTTTTAGTCTTTGAACAGATCAAAAAGTGACTCGTTAGGTGTGATTTAAAGAGCTTAAGATGTGCTGATTTACACATGTATGCTGAGTGTGCATTTTTTTAACTGTTTTTCACAACAAATGACTGTGATTGGTTTCTCCTTCTCAGCTCTGAGCCTGCATCTGTTCCAGCAGCAGAGAAACAAACTCCAGAGGTTCCCGACGTAGAATCATCCCCTCAGGATGTGGATCCACCTGCAAAACAACCTACCCAGACCCAGCCTGAAACACCAAGCGATGCTGCTGGTGATGTATCACAAAGTGCTTCAGAGGCATCGGGAGAGAAGAACAAAGCAACAGAAGGTGATGTCCATCTACGCAGTCGTAGCCTGAGTACTGCCGAAGGGGCAGACTCGGCTGCTGAGCTCACTCCAAAAAGGGACAAAACCAAACGTCGCTCTGTTCGCTTTGGGACGGTGGTGGCAGATGATGGTGGTCCTCCAGTGATGCTGGGCTCAGATCCTGAATGCAGCACAGATGAAGAAGAAGAGGAGGAACAAGAAACTACTTCTGAGGATGAAACTAATGATGAAGCCCCTGTCTATGTGCCTATCTATAGAAGACCTGAAATAGTTCAGAGGATGAACGGTGGCTTCAAAAAAAGAGAAGAAGAAAGACAAAAGAGACAGGAGAGCGAACAAACCCGGCTTGAGTTAGAAAAGGAGCAAAAACTAAACCCAGAGAAGGAGAAAGAGGAGGCGAGACAGAGGGAGGAGGAGAGGAAGAGGCTGGAGGAAGAGGAGAAGAAGAAGAAGAAGGAGGCAGCAGAGAGGGCGGAAAGAGAAAGACAGAGGAAGAGAGAGGAGGAGGAGGAGGAGAGAAAAAAGGAACAATTAAGAAAGGAGGCTGAGGAAAGAGAGAAGAGGAGGAGACTACAAGAGGAAGAGCAGTTAAGGGAACAAAGGAGACGAGAGGAAGAGGAGAGGATGAGGGAAAAACAGAGACAGGAGGAAGAGGAGAGGATGAGAGAAAGACAGAGACAGGAGGAAGAGGAGAGGATGAGGGAAAAACAGAGACAGGAGGAAGAGGAGAGGATGAGGGAAAGACAGAGACAGGAGGAAGAGGAGAGGATGAGGGAAAAACAGAGACAGGAGGAAGAGGAGAAGAGAAAAAGAATTGAACTTGAGAAGAAACTAGCACTGGAGAAAGAGGAAGAGGAGAAAAGGATGAAGGAAAAACAGAGACAAGAGGAAGAGGAGAAAAGGATGAGGGAAAAACAGAGACAGGAGGAAGAGGAGAAAAGGATGAGGGAAAAACAGAGACAGGAGGAAGAGGAGAAGAAGATGAAGGAAAGACAGAAACAAGAGGAAGAGGAGAAGAGAAAAAGAATTGAACTCGAGAAGAAACTAGCACTGGAGAAAGAGGAAGAGGAGAAAAGGATGAAGGAAAAACAGAGACAAGAGGAAGAGGAGAAAAGGATGAGGGAAAAACAGAGACAGGAGGAAGAGGAGAAAAGGATGAGGGAAAAACAGAGACAGGAGGAAGAGGAGAAGAAGATGAAGGAAAGACAGAAACAAGAGGAAGAGGAGAAGAGAAAAAGAATTGAACTCGAGAAGAAACTAGCACTGGAGAAAGAGGAAGAGGAGAAAAGGATGAAGGAAAAACAGAGACAAGAGGAAGAAGAGAAAAGGATGAAGGAAAGACAGACACAGGAGGAAGAGGAGAGGATGAGGGAAAAACAGAGACAGGAGGAAGAGGAAAAAAGGATAAGGGAAAAACAGAGACAGGAGGAAGAGGAGAGGATGAAGGAAAGACAGAGACAGGAGGAGGAGAAAAAAAGGATGAGGGAAAAACAAAGACAAGAGGAAGAGGAGAAAAGGATGAAGGAAAAACAGAGACAGGAGGAAGAGGAGAGGATTAAGGAAAAACAGAGACAGGAGGAAGAGGAGAGGATGAAGGAAAAACAGAGACAGGAGGAAGAGGAGAAAAGAAAAAGAATTGAACTCGAGAAGAAACTAGCACTGGAGAAAGAGGAAGAGGAGAAAAGGATGAGGGAAAAACAGAGACAAGAGGAAGAGGAGAGGATGAGGGAAAGACAGAAACAAGAAGAAGAGGAGAAGAAGATGAGGGAAAAACAGAGACAAGAGGAAGAGGAGAGGATGAGGGAAAGGCAGAAACAAGAGGAAGAGGAGAAGAGGAAAAGAATTGAACTTGAGAAGAAACTAGCACTGGAGAAAGAGGAAGAGGAGAAGAAGATGAAGGAAAGACAGAAGAAAGAGGAAGAGGAGAAGAAGATGAAGGAAAAACAGAGACAGGAGGAAGAGGAGAGGATGAAGGAAAGACAGAAGAAAGAGGAAGAGGATGAAAAAAGCCTGATCAGCTTTGACGATGAAGATCCACCCTACAAGGCAGCGACCTCGTCCCCTGCCCTGACGTCGCCCACAGGGAGGCTCGGTGACGTTGCCTACGACGACTTCTCTGTCAGGACGGATCTGATCGACGTGGAGTTCGATGATTTTTCCGTCAAGCCGAAGCCGTGGAGCTTCCGGGCCAAAGCTCCTCCGGCCAGCTGCAGCGGGACCGATGAAGAGGAGCGACCGGTGTTCAAGGAAAACCAAGAGAACAGGTCCTCTTCATCCCAGGAGTATCTAAATAAAGATGAGGAGGAAGAGGAGCAGAAGGAGGAGAGGCCAGATGAAGAGCAGCTCATCTCTTTTGAAGTGGAAGAAGAAGAGGAGGGAAACAAAGCGATGGAGGCAGTGGAGGATAAAGCTGAAGATGAGGATGATGAGGTAAAATAATCTGATCTGTTTACAGTCCAGGTCCTCATGGTTGCAGTCTTTAGGACCTTCTGCCTGGCCTGTGGAGATCTAACCTGAGCCAGCTCCATCTAGTATAGATCATGCTAATAAAGTTTTCTAATATGAGGTAATGTTAATCTATGATTGATTTGAAGGACACTGGCTAACATTAGCTTGGTAGCATTAGCCCATGGAACAGGAACAGGCTTTCCATTCAATTTAATTCAATTCAAATAACTTTATTTATCCATCAGGAACTTCAATTGCAGACAGAGCGCCAGGACAAGACACATACATAAAAACACATTCATCGAATACATGATAAATAAATAAATAAATCAATAAAAGCATATCATCAATCAATCATCACTTCCCCAATACAAATGAGCCTATCAACATGACCCGCTCAGGCGTTCAGGAGGCAGATTGAGGTGGATTTCCAGTTGGCTAAAGTGTGTCAGTACACATGTTAGCTCTAGCCTTAACACCTGGGAGAAAACCTTTAGTTTAATGTTAAATTCAAGTGATTGTCTCCATTTTATTTCCATATTAATAGTGCTTAAATGTTGGTATAAATGAAAAAAATATTATTTTTTCCAGGGTGGCCAGCTTTCTGTGGCCCCCTCTTGTGTGTGTGTCTGTGTCTTCGGTGTGATCTCAGCCCAGATCAGGTTATAGATTTGGTCTTTGCAATATTTCCCACTTTACCTTCATGCTTTCACACAACGTTTTGTGATGCTGTGACGTGGTTCAGCTGAATCCGAGCAGAGCATATGTCTCTATGCATCTGCTTGTTGTTACATCACCATTAAACCCTTATGATCCAGTATTATGTTGGTGCCATTACGCTGTGTTACAGATGAGGTTGTGTGCATCAGATCACAGGCTGTTTACCAAAACTCCTCCAGTGTTTTAACTGTTTTCTATCCTGGGCTTTCAGGCTTTCAGCTGTGACCCCTCTGTTTGGGCTTTGATGAAGCTTTAACATGCAGCAGACTTTAGTAATGATTCTTCACTTTACTGGATTATTTTTTTATCAACCACACAGAGGATTAGCGATGCACGATATTTATCGGATATCAGATTAAATTTTTTTATTGGTCCAATAGGTACATTTCCCCGAAAAAAATCCTCGATAATATGTTAAAATTTGGGGTTAATTTATTCAGGCAACGCAGCCATAAAGCAGGCAAAGATGCGCAGGTTATGCTCACCTTGCTAGCAGGACCCAGGCTCGGTCCCGTCACTTCCTGATTAATAATGAGCATATGGTCATATTTTAGCAGGAAATAAAACAGCCATTTCTGGGAACTCCAGTGTGTGGAGTGTTAAAATATCTAATCTAATACCTCACCTGAAAAATTGTCATTGCAGTGAAGCAGTATGGAAAAAATACAAAGCTGCTACGGTAGCAGCTAGCGGTAGCAGCTAGCGGTAGCAGCTAGCGGTAGCAGCTAGCGGTAGCAGAAGGCTGATGTATCCATTCAGAATGCTGTAAAACTTCTTAAGAAACAGTGAAAAGGTTACAGAATTCACCAAATGTTTGAGGATTCACTTTATTTTATATATTTGATTACATTTTGTAATTGATGTTGACATAGTTTCGTATTTAATTTCATAAACACATAAATTTGGAGATAAGCCGTACATCTGTTACAGAGCTTTCACAGGATGCACTTTGTTGATTGAATGACCACATTTTTGTGCTATGACATGAAAAAAATAAACATTTGAAGAGCCAAAACTTTTTTATATGCTACATAGACGCCAGAGCTACTTAAACATCAGTTTTTCATCATTGCATCCAGCACAAACAGCTGATTATAGTTAAAATATCTGTAATTTATCGGTTATCTGTCATCACAAGCAGAAAAATATCAGTTAAAATTTTTCATTTCATGCATCACTACAGTGGATTATATGATTTTACTGCCAAAACAACATTTCTTACATGCTTTGACGGGTTCTTTTAGGGCACATTGAGGTTTCTCAGTAACAGCTTCCAAATGCAAACTTGGCATTCAGATATTTTCCACACAAAGATACAACCTACCCTCAAAAACTCCTCAGCTGACGTGATTTTCAACATGTTTACATAGACTAGTTGCATCTTGATTTACAAAGAAAGGGTGAGGTTAAGCAGAGATATGGGAGTGAGCGAGCAAATGTGTCTTTTTAGCAGTGAATCATATCACCCTGGCAGCCATGCATACCTCACCTGCACCGACACTGTTATTCCTGTAACACAAGAAAAATATCTCGTTATACTCGCTTCGTCAAGAACTTGTGATGTGTGCGTGAGTCTTTTATTGACATCTTTCATTTCTTATTTCACACAATGAGATCTATTATTTGGTATCAGGTGAGATAGTTAACAAGAAGTTTGGTTCCGGATAATTAGCTGTGATTATGGTCTGTCTGAATGGATGCGTGGAATGTCGCCTGAAGAGATGTGTTCGCGTGCTCGTATCACTCTACCGAAACAGTAGCAGAAGAGTGTGGCAGAGCTGTAAATGCATCAGCTGGGAGTTTTTAAGTTGTACGATGCTGCAAAAGGTAAAATAATCCCAGTTTCTGAAGTCCCCCGTCCCAAACATCGTCGAAGAATCTGCCAGTGGGATTCAGGAGAGCGAGGGAAGCCGTTGTGTTGGAGAAAAACTGAAAGACAGTCAGCTGGTAGAAAACACATGTTTACATGGCTCTTGTTATACTTCTCAGAGGGGCCTGAGTGCATCGTGCTGACCATTATGGTCGCTAATGGGTGCGTCTTCCTTCGATCTTCTTCCCAACTTGTTTAAATTCAATTCAGCTTTATTTGTAAAGCAGCACTTTACAACAAAGTCATCCTCATGTGCTTTACAGACAGACCTCAGAAAAGCTCCTTCATGATAATAAACTATTCCTGCTCACCTGCAGATAGGCTGTGATAGGCTGTGATAGGCTGTGATAAGCTGTGATAGGTTGTGATAGACTGTGATAAGCTTTGATCGGTTGTGATAGATTGTGATAGGCTGTGATAGATTGTGATAGGCTGTGATAGATTGTGATAGGCTGTGATAGGCTGTGACAGGCTGTGATAAGCTGTGATAGACTGTGATAGGCTGTGATAGACTGTGATAGGCTGTGATAGGCTATGATACGCTGT
>JBAMHV010000003.1:25448358-25460979 GCA_037177535.1 Pseudomugil gertrudae | reverse complement strand
AAAGAAAACTGAAAACCCCAGGACTTAAATACATGAACTAAACAAGGACCAGGTGAACACAATCAACATGAAACACATGTGAAAGCAATGGGCTGAAAACAAAGCTGAACAGGAAACCAAAAAACACACCAAGTGTCCAAACCGTGACACAAACATCTTATCCTCTCTGCTTACCTGCAAACAAAACTCTTTCACATCCCACTGACCGTGACAGAACGGTGATGCAGGTAAACCATAATGAGGAAGACTCTGCCTTGACTTGCTTATCATCTGTCCCCCCTCATCAGCACACACACCTCTGCTACATACAGAGGTAGTTTTAAGCTTTTATAGTGGTTATGTCTACACTTGTTTCAGAGCTCCTGTACTACGATGGGAACATGAATATTGACCATTTATAGAGAAATAATGCAAAGCTTTTATGGGGACCAGACATAACCTGCTGTTTTCCTGTGCAAATATGTTCTCCAAAGCCTGGATTTTGTCTCTGTTGCTCCATGTTCCTGCGTTGTTACTCGGTGGATGAATGCAGAATAAATCCAATAAAAACTGATCATTCAGCAGCATTTACTGCTGCTTCCTCCACCTTTAAAAAGCACCTGAGTGCTGCCCTCAGGGAACTGAAAACGTCTAACTTTCTCCTTCAAACTACTTTGATTTGAATACAATTAAAGGAACTTCTCAAAAGAGACATTTTTGCTGCATTAAGGTAAAAATGTTTCAGTTCCAGGGTACTAGAGGTGAAGTCGGTTTTATTATTATCAGCATCAGTTTTATTTTAAATCTGCAGATCATAATAAAATAGATATTTAAAAAGAGCTCTGAGGGATGATGAGAGTAGCTCTCTGTGTCAGAATAACTTGAACTTCATGGTTTTAATCATGCGAGCGGTTACTTTTGATGGTCAGACTGATGCATGCCCGCGCAGTTATCCCACTGCATATCATGTTGCAGTAGCAGTAGATTTTGCTTTCTGCATCCAAATGTGAAGTGTGTTACAGGAAAATCACCAGAAACCTATTCATTCATGCTGTAATGCTGCCAGATAACAGGCATTGTGCAAATGAGGCTGAGTCCTTTGTAATAAAAACGTGGGTGAGGTGCAGTAATGGTGTGAAACGCTGTGTTTCCTGTGAGTGTCCTGAATCAGGCCACGGTTTCAGGTAACATCAAATGGGATGAGTCTGTTGGTAAAATATGAGGTGAGGACGTGCACACAGTGTTGCATCTGTGTATGTGTGGACTCGTGCATTCCAGCGTGTGGGTGTGACATCATGAGTGCGTTTGGTGTGTCTTTGCGTCGCCAGTGCGTGTGCGTGTACGCACATGCTGGTGGTGTCTGTTGAGGACAGCCCAGTCTCTGTGACCAGCTCATTAAAAGGCGTATGCTTGGCTGCTCCTTAGTCTTCGCACCCTCTGTTGTTAGTGATCTTGGCTCAGCGCGCAGCTCATTTTCTCCCCGCTTTAGCTTCACACTGTAAAGTCCGAGCCTGCTGGTTTACACAGCTTCCTGGAGAATATCCTGCAGTTATGACATGTGCACAAAAGTAACAAAATGCTCTCACAATATTAAACTCATGTGTAGATTTGTTTGTGTTCATCTCACAGGCGCGTGTTAACTGCACGAGCGACGATGACAAAGACACAGATGCTTTGACAGACGTTGAGCTGCACAAACAGGATGGAGTCTGTGAACTAACGTCTGAAGCTGACAGGTAGGAGAAAAGCTTCATGAAAGCTTCCTGCATCTGCTTTCCTAACATGTCATTCTTTGTGGGCTGGAATGAAGTCTTGCTTACTCACTGAGGTGCTTTTTTTCCCATCTGAGTTAGTTCTGGTCTCTCAGTATGATCAGTGGAGCAAGTTTTTATTTGTGTCCCATGACAGCAAAACCAAGTGCAGCTGGATATAAAGCTGCTGATGGGTATTTTTGAGTTTCCTGAGCCCCCTTGTGGTTAAATGGGTACAAAACATAACCATGAAGGCATGCAGCTTTGTGTATTTATTCCTCTCCAGTTGTATTGACACCATACTAAGGATTTTTTTCTTTTCAGTCATCCAAATCTAGTCCCTGACCTCCCCTCTGAAGATGCTAGTACCACTGATTCCTATAGAGAGCCAGATCTTGTGCCACTCCCAGAGGTTGGTAACTTTTTTTGTTTCTCTCTCATGACATCCTTTTACATCATTTCCATTGTATGCATTCCTTTTGGTTTGTGTCCACACAGATCTCCACTCCTCTTCTGGACACCAGCGCACAGAAATCCAAGGCAGATGTGGGTAAAAGGAGACTTCGCTCGCGTCCATCCCGCTCGCTCCGTCTATCCTCAGATAAGAGGAGCGCGCTGGACTGGAGTGTCCACGAGTCCACAGGTTGGTGCAGCAAAGCATTAGTTAAAGAATTGGGATTTAAATGTGGACGTGGAAGTCTTTTTATCCTTTAAATGTAAAATTAACAGCCAAAATGTGACAAATCTCAGATTTCCTGCATATTTTCTCTCTTTGGATTTGCTCTTAAATACAGAAACACCCCCCAAACAAAAGGAGTCCGATTCTGAGGATGAGCAACCCAAAGCAAAGGCTGTCTGTTCGCCTCCTACCTCTTCCCATAAAGTACCCATGTTCCCTGGTCCAAATGCTGCAGCTCTAATTGTAAGGGGTCAAAGGCAAATGAGACAACAGACGCCACTTTAAAATGATTTAAAATGCACTTATGACTCGTTTAAGGCTCAGATTAAACAGCGAACAAGTGGAGGAGGACCTGGACCGGGAGAGGAGATGAAAGAAGACAAAAAGGAGGAGAAAGAGAATCAAAACGAGGAGGAAGTGGCATCTCCCACACAGCCCTCACGGTCTCCAAGCTTGGCCAGTCGTCTCGCCGGGGCCGCACGGGTGCTGCCGCCCCTTGGCAAGAAAGACGGAAGGTACGCACGGAGAGTCAGAAAGCACTTTTTAAAATAGATTTCAAAGGAGGAGAGCTCTGCAGCTGTGTTTGTGTTGCTTCTGTGCCCCTCAGTGCGGTCTCCTCACCAGCATGGCTGAAAGAGCTGAAGTCTAAGAAGCGTATGAGTCAGCATGGAGCTGATTCTTAGCCAGGCACAGGTGAGTGATTTAGTTTCGTTAGAAAGCAGAGTACAGTACTGTGTGAAATCTTTTAATACACCTCTCATTTCTTCCTATTTGGCTTCTGGTCTTTATTTTAGCATGTTGGAATGGTCTGGAGCAATAGATCACCAAGCTTTCTGAAGGTCTTTTAAACGTTTTCTTCAGATATTATCCGCTTTTTTATGCTTTTAATCATAAAAATGGCATCAAGGACTGAACTGTCCAGACAAATGAGCAAAGAAGCTGTTTTTATTTACTATCTGTTGGTGTTTGGTTAATGGCAGGGCCCTGTGATAGGCTGGCCTGATAGCAGCTGGAATCAGCTTCAACCCCTGCTGGAGAAAATGGATGGAAGTTAATACCAGTTTTATTTTTAAAGCTCATTTTAAACAAACCAAATGTCTCCAAAGTGCTGCGCGGAGCCAGATATCACTAAATGATATGCAATAAAATAATTATATAATTAAAATAATTTTTAAAAATTAAAAAATAGATAAATGTCTCATTTAAATAAATAAATTAAATGTTAAAAAATGTCCCTTTTCAGTAGTTCCCTCTAAAAAGTGGCAAAATACCTTTCAGTAAGTATGAACTAGTATTTTTGTCCCAACAAGGTTATTTTCTAACAGCTTTTGGTCAAAACGTTGAAAAATCCCATTAGTGTATTATCAATAAAAAACTGAGAAACGTCAGGCTGGAAAACGTCCATCAACAGCCGCTGATCTGCATGTGAAAGTGGAGAAACGGGAAAAAGACCTGGTGCAGAACCAGAGACATTCATCTGGTCTGTCCACTGCTCACTGGTCACACATGGACTGGTCCATAGACGTCTTCAAAGACAGAAATCTCTCCGGTGTGAAAATCAGTGATGACATGAATCCTTACCAGAGCCTGGACCGTTTGGGATCATCTTAACAAAGAAAACATCCAAAGAAAGTTTTCCAGAACTTTTCAAGATGCCTTTAAAACTTCTCCTGAAGAAATTACAGGAAAACTTGTGTACGGGTTAAACTTCTCAGGGTGTTGGAGAATAAATGTACCTCTGCTTTCAGCTCGTACAGTTTGTAACAAATGACTTCTGTTTTAACACGTTTTATGGGATTAATTTGTTTAAATAAATCTAGGTTGCTTATGCAGGAGAAGAGCAGCACACAGTAGCTGATGGGGCTGTAACAGGGAGTGATTAGGCAAACAGGAGGCAGGCCATTATCTGATCAGTGCAGCACGGCTGCATCATCTTTGCACCTGAATACATTTATGTGCATGCGTGGCATCGCAGCACACATTTTATTATGATAAAATATCATTGTAGGGTATGTATGAACGTATCCAACATGTTTCCATTTCAGCTCATTGCATTTTTTGTTCCCTGCAGGAGACGTTGCAGCTTTGCTCTTCATCAGGAACCAGCCCATCACAGCTGCTGCTTACACAAACTGATGTGATTGCTTCATTCTGCACTTTGAGTGCCTTATTTTGGATCTTTACGGAAGTTAAATCAGGATTTTGCTGGACAGATTTGATCAAGAACGTTTATATCTTGTAAATGCAATATGGTGCCAACGCTTTGAGCCAAGACTGTGATACCAAGTCAATACTTTATCAAATGTTATATGAAGACTCAATGGAGGATGAATACTCCAACCTTAAGCAAAGCCATGAATTGTTTTACTATGCATCCCTCTGTTTGCTAACAGAGTCTGAATACACCATTCCTTTACCTTCTTACACACACTTGCCTTTTATAGGATGCTCATTTTTTAAATGCTAAGATCTGCGTCTAGCTTTTATCTTTAGCTCTTGTCCGAACCTTTAGTTGTGCGAAGCAGCCAAAACTCCTCACAATGCAGACATAGACAGCTGTGCGTTTACATAGACGTGTAAAGAACTGCTGAATATAAATGATAAAGCTTGTGTGTATTTAGTTTCTAACTTGTACAAATGGTCTTTTACACGGTGTGTTGAATCACAGATTGTCTAAAAAAAAAAGCCCGAAGCACTTTACATGTAATTATAGCAAATTACCATCCAGTACATCGGAGGAATACTAATAAAAAAAACTGTCAACGTTCTGGGAGCTTTTATTTTTCTACTTTGTTATTTCATTTTCAACACTGCGTGTTTTATTAACATATCCTGTGTGTTTGGTCTTTTTTTTTTTTACAGCAGTGGGTTTTAAGGGGCAATAACAGATTTATTAAGTGTGTTTACTCTGCTTTAGATCCTTCATGTGCCTTTTTAATACTGAAGAATGAATGTCATGAATTATGTAATCATTTATTATCATTAAACAGTTTATTTCATGGAAACTGAGGGGAATTTTAATAAAATTTTTCTATTAAATTGTGGCTGTTGTGTTGTTTTGGGGGGGAGCGAGGAGCTTGCTGTTAATATTACACTGATTCAGTAAAAATTAAGCATGAAATAAAAATGTTTGCTTGCTTTTGAATCCAACATATCAACGGTGGCTGAAGAGAAAGGTAAAGAAACAGGTAGAAGACTGGAGAGCGGTGAGCAAGATAGCAGGGTGGGGGCAATAGTGCTGAGTGAGACTGATCTCTGTTCATTCTCTTGGCTGGCAGCTTGTGCCCACTATAGGATCATGGTCAGGATGGCAGCACGGGCAGAGCCGGGCAACGCTTGCCAGTGTGCCAGGGACAGAGGGCAAGCCTATTGAGAAGCAGTGTGATGGACACAATGGGTGCGACAGACTTGCTGCATCAACAGGGTTTTTGCTGCTGTGGCCAGAAATAAACCATAAATACCTCCACTGGCATCCACCAACCGCTCGCCAGGCCTCCACAACCACACACACCCTCACACTGAGACAGGCAGAAACAAAGAAAAGACAGAGAGCGTGGCTTGTTCGGGGTGCAGTGAAGCACAAGCCATCCAGGTAAATGGAGAAGTACCTGACAGGTTATTCTGTTTGTACGTTTTATCTGCATCCAGACAAAGTACCACTAAGTGTACATTGTTTTTATTCTTTCATATGAGTGCAAAAAAATGTGCAAATGTGTTCCTGATAGATTTGTGAGTAGCTAAAATGTTGTAAAAGTTCTCATTTTTCCAGCTGAAGCAGCCCTGCGTGTGTCCAAGATCACCCCAAAGTTGCAAGAACTGAAAACCACAGATGTTGCTCACTGGTATCTGCTCTAAATGTATGCAATATGATCGCTTTGTTTGGGTTTTTAGGAAAAAAATGACAGAACAGCAGGGAACCCCAGACCAGCTGCCTGCAGAGAAGGGACAAGGAGGGGCTGGAGCCACGTATAAGGTACCAGATTTAATAGAAGGAATTATTCTGCAAACAGCTGGTTAAATTGGACTGATAAAACCTCCGAAACTCTCAGATTTAGATCACATTATTCAGCTTTCTGCTTGTTCCTGTTTTCTAGTTGGCAGTATTTGAGTTTGAGAACTTTCGTGGGAAAAAGATGGAGTTATCTGGTGAATGTAAAGATTTGTTTGAGAAGACACAAAGAGTTGGCTCAGTCATTGTGGAGTCAGGACCGTGAGTGAATCTCAGCTACCCTTTGAATATCAATCCTGTTTTATTGCTTTTATATTTAATGTAATTTCTCATCACCATCAGATGGGTGGGATTTGAGCGCCCGGGTTTCACAGGGGAGCAGTTTGTGCTTGAAAAAGGAGAGTATCCTCGCTGGAGCACTTGGACCAACTGCCAGAGTAGCTACAACCTGAGCTCCTTCAGGCCCATGAAAGTGGTCAGTGCACGTTATTACACCAGCTGAAGACTTTTTGCATTTTAGAACATATTCTATATCAACTCATTAATGTAATATGAGTCCATGTGGATTAATACACTGAAAATGCTCTGTCTCTCTGCAGGATAGTGCAGATCACAAGCTGCACCTGTTTGAGAATGCAGGGTTTGAAGGCAGAAAGATGGAGATTGTTGATGATGATGTTCCCAGTCTGTGGGCTTATGGTTTCCAGGACCGTGTGGCCAGTGCTAAGGCTATCAGTGGAACGTAAGATATAATCATATATAGGACAGTATCAACTACAATGGCTGCCACAGTATCAACACTGAAGCCATACGTAGTTTTTATAATTTTTGTAAAGAATAATGAAATATCTGTGCATTTATGAAAGTGTTTGTAATGCTTCTTGCACCAGAAATGTGACATTATACATTTGCCTTTGAAGGTGGGTGGGATACACGTATCCAGGCTATAGAGGGCGCCAGTACGTGTTTGAGCATGGAGACTTCAAACACTGGAATGACTGGGGAGCCACTGCACCTCAGATCCAGTCCGTCCGACGTGTGCGGGACATGCAGTGGCATAAGAGAGGGTGCTACATTACACCTTCTCCTGCCCCGGCTCCAGCTCCAGCCCCTGGCCCTGCACCAGCCCCGGCCCCGGACCCTGCTCCTGCCCCTGGCCCTACACCGCCCAACCCCAACCCTAATCCTAACCCCACTCCCAAATCCCAAACTCAACCCCAACCATAACTGTACACCTCCAAAAGCAGTTGGGAATAGCTGCAGGGGACTGGCCAGTCCCAAACCTATCTTCTTTGCTCCTGATTAGTTCAAGCTATCTGACCAGGCAGTTTTGGGAAACTGGAACTGACAATTATGAAACATGTATCTTTGTTGGAAATAAAGGCTTTGGCCCTGAGTTGGACTATGTGCAAATATTTTATTATACATATATAATTATAGGCAGATGGAGTTATATGAGTATTGAAATAGAATTTAAATTAGCTGTCAAATGATAAAATAGAAAAATACTGAAAACTAAACAGTTTATGGACAGAATGCCAAATGGAAACACTAGTTATTGTATTTTTAAGTAAATAATACTGTACTTCTTTCTAAATTAAATACCACGGTGTGAGGATCTACACCAAATGTGTTTTTAGGTTGTTTTATAACCGAAATAATAGTATAAATGATATAAAAAGCCATTATAAACCGTTTTTAAGAGGTACAGTACGAATCTACTTACAATACTTGTGCGTGCTCAGCCATTGGTTCAAACGCGCATTTTGACCCGCCCACATAAATTGTAACAACCAATCAGAAGCCGTCTTCATTCAACAGGCTCGTGAGGTGGGCGGGAAACGCGCAACATTTGAAAGTTGACCCGGAACCTGAGTTGACTGAGAGCAAAACAAGAGAAGTCTGTGTCGTACCAGCCTGGTTGTATAAAACAATATAAATTATTCCGACATGACAGTCTAGTGAGTATTGTTAAGCCGCAAACCTTCTGGTTTATCTGGACACGTGACTCGCGTCGCGCTCGTGTTTGTTTAGCAGCGTCATGGACGGTTGTTGCCGTTAGCACAGGAGCTAAGGGACAAATTATCATGCTACGGCTACTTTGTGACATAATTCCGATATTGCGCCGCCTTTAAACTAGTAGTCTCTTAGATTTTATGTGTTGAAACCATGTTGAAGTTTAAATACTTGAGCCAGGGAAGCCTGAAACCGCTGTCTTCCTCCACGGACCTCATCACTAACCGCAGTTTGCGGCTCAACCAGCTGTTTCAGGTAATGAATATATGTGTCTCTGACGGTCTAACGGACTAAAAGTAGCCGCATTTACCCTGACTTCCTGTGTTTGTGTGTTGTCTTAAGGGAAGGGTCGACTTGCAACAGGCAGGATGCATTTTAGGACGGGAGGAGTTTCTGGAGGCTCTTCTGCTCCTCTATGAGGAGTGCACTTCCCCGGAGCTTATGAAGATGCATCATGTGGCAAAGTTTGTGAAGAAGTGTAAGCATACAAATGTGCAAAGTATTTGTTGATACGAGGCTAATTACCTTTTTAGAGGACACGATTCTTTATATAATTGGTTAATCTTTTAAAACTTTTTCAGCTTCAGTGTTTATAGGTTTAAAAGAAATGACTTATTTGCTTAAATTAGATAACATATGTCAGAACATGAATTATTTAACTGTGAATGGAAATCTTTATTGACGGTGCAGTTTTATTTAGGTGCTAAATCATATGTGTTAATGGTAAAAGAATAAGAGCATGTAAAAATAAAACTACCGTAATAAAAATATAAACTTAAGTTGTATTAAGCAAGGTACGTTTTTTTGCAGAGCACAATTAAACATCAAAATGATTCAAAGTACTTAAATTTGATATTTTAATTTTAGACAATAAGAAGTATAATTTAAAATAAAACAAGAACGTAAAGTAAAGAGCGTTTGGTAAAACTATCACAATAAATCCCAGCTTAAAACAAAAGTATTTCCATGCACCTGGGAACAGGTTTAACCTGGATGTTTCAGCTGATCTGAGGCTTTCTGGGAGTTTGTTCCAGATATGTGGAGCATAGAAGCTGAATGCAGCTTCTCTATGTCTGGTTATGACTCTGGGAACTGATAAAATATCTGATCCAGATGAGCTGAGAGGTCTGCTGGGTTCATACTGGCTCAAGAGGTCTCTGGGGTAATCATATTTAATATATAAAATACCATAATAATGAGAAAAGTAACACTTTTATCATACAGCTTAGGTTACTTATTTACAACATAAGCAATGGCAACCGTATGGGAAATCTAAACCAATATGCACGTAACTATCTCCAGTTTGTGTTTTGCATGCTGTGTTTTGATATTAAAATCTGAACATTTCTTGGCGTATGTCTGTAAAACAGTTTCAGAAGTGGTTTCAGAGCTGCGGGCCCTGCAGCCAGGACTCCAGGACTTTGATCTTCGTGCAGTGGTCGGCCGTGGTCGCTTTGCTGAGGTTCAAGTGGTCAGAGAGAAATCTTCTGGAGACATTTGTGCTCTTAAAGTGATGAAAAAGGCAGTTCTACGAACTCAGGAGAATGTAAGCATCTTGGTCTAACTCAGATTTTACTCAGTTAAATCTGTTTATATCGTACACCCTAGCAGGGACAAGCATGTTGTATAAGCTTTGTTTTAGCACAATCTATGAGGGCTTCTTAATTGTGTTTTAAAAAATCCCCACTGGAGAGTGCTGTAGAGCTGAATACCAGAGAATCTAACCTGGGTTTGTTTCACAGCTGTGCTTTCTGGCGTATGATAATAGAACAGATCTCTGTCAGAATAGTACATGAGCTGTGACAGGAACACAATTTCAAAGAACAAGAAATGTTGTGTTTGTGCCACCTGCAGGTATTTTGTTAAATTTAAAGGGCTAAACAAGCTGCATAAACCCAGGCTCCAGAAGGAAGGTGTGAATTCTCATCATCAGAAGTTTGTTTTGGTGGTGGGCTTGTGTAAGATTTCAGGGGCTAATGTGCATTAATACTACAGCGAAGTGATTCATTTGTGGATATTTAACGAACGGTATGTTACTCATGCATCTTGTTTATACATTGAGGTTTGAAGGATATACCCAAACAAACAGGGTTCAAAGGGTAGTCTCAACCATTACAATTCAATTTAACTTTATTTGTATGGCACCACTTTAAAACAGTATCATGGCAGGGCATTTTACTGACATTAATTTAATTCAGAGCAAGTTTTAATGATGCTGTGTGAACTATCAATGTTTCTTCATTCAGTCTATCATCAACAAGCTTTAAACAATCAGCAAAGTGATTTTAACCAAGTGGTAAATGAGCACAATGCCAGATTAACCCATTATAACTGTTTACCTGGATAAATTACTGAAGAAAATACGGGTTATGTAGAAAGCAATATACTGTTTGTTCAGTGTTGGACTGTTTATGGTGTGTGTTGCTTATATCACACACACACACACACAAGCTTTGTGGTTTTTTTTGCAGGTGGTTTTTCATGAAGAGGAAAGAAGGATTTTGGTTCTCAACAATGGTCCCTGGATCCCACAGCTTCTGTATGCCTTCCAGGACAAAGACAATGTCTACCTGGTGAGGCTGTCGCATTCATATTAAAGATGCACTCAGATTACATTTAATGCAGCATTTCTTACTGTTTCATTTTTACTATATTACCACAGGTAGGGTAAGGTGTAAAGTTATGGTGATGGAAAGGTAGATAAGGCACATACAACTTCGTCAGAGGAGTGTGAGTTTATGCCCCTAAAATAAACCTTTTTTTTAAAGCTGCAAATCCATTACAGGGTGTGTTCAGCAGGATGTAATTTATATTGTGTGGGCTGTCTTATATTTATACAGGTTCATTTTTACTATCAGCCTTTGTGTTCAGCCCTCCTTTGGTGAAGTCGGGTTATCTGCTTGGATAGGCCACCAAAAAGGCATATGAAGCCCTGAAAACTCTGCTGGTTCATCAATGCTATTTATTTAATCTAAAAGTTCTGCTTTATTGCCCCATGTGCTAATTATTTACTTGCAGAGCTGTTGGCTGTCACTGAAAAACCTGGAACACACTCCTGTCCAGGCTGTGATCTTCATTAAGTCTCCTTTTATATTCCCAGACTTCCTGTGTGTCTGATGGGAACTGAGTTTTGTGTTGTAAAAATGGCGTTTCACCCTGTTTATCCCTCTTTTACATCAGTAGAATATTATGCTGACTTTGACAGCTCAGGGAAGAGTGTCAGTAGTTGTTGCTTACTGTTCTCTGGGACTGTAATGCAGTTTTATGGATGAGTTAAACACACTGTACTACTCCAGCCCAGGATATTATTGTCCTGGTGACATGAAGGTCTACTTGGACAGTCAGAACTGTGAACTTATTGAACTATTTCTACTCAGCAGACTTGTGGTTGTATTTTCAGACCTGGTATCCAAATGAAATCTATTCACATTATTTCTTTTTTATGTAAGTTTTATTATTGGTCCATCTGTTGTTTTTATTTCTAAGTAGTAGTTAGATTAATTTTCTAAAAGTTTTTTTATTTGCATTTCAGGTATGAAATTATCCTTTTTTTTTTTTTTTTTTTACAAGGGAATAATTTTGCTGTTCCATTACCTGTCTTTAGCATTTCCTCCTGCAGATCTGTAAGGTTTATTAGATATTGCATCCACGGTTAGTTGTCCCGTATCCTGAGTTTTAAATTCAGTTTTAATCCTTTCATTGCGTTAGGCTTAAAAGTGTGTTAACGATGGGGTGGTGTGTGGGGAATATTGTTTTTAGCACTATGTGAGGCACTTGTGCTACATTCAGAATGTGTGAAAATTACTGATTAAGTTTGGATTGATAAAATAGGAGTTACTAGATCAGAATCAAGTTTATTGCCAAGTAATTTGCATTACGAGGTATTTGTCCTGGTTTGTCGGTGCCTACACAAGTCACATAAGGAAAAAGGTGAAACGTGAAATATAAAAACAAGCATGAGCCGAGATGACATAAAAATTGAAAAAACAAAGAGGGAGAAAGAAATAAACATGTATGTACACAAAATAAAGTGCAGCAGTGCACAGTAATTTTTGAGGAGGTGTGCTGACAGTTTTAAATTAACTGACCATTTAACGGGGAGTGTGTTAATATAACACCTGTGTGCTTTCGTTGATGCACGAAAAGAGGCTGCCAGTTAGAGTCTTTGTTTGAGTTCCACAGTCTGATGGCAGAGGGGAAAAAACTGTTCTTATGGCGGGAGGTTTTGGTCCTGATGGACCGCAGCC
>JBAMHV010000003.1:25420576-25431125 GCA_037177535.1 Pseudomugil gertrudae | reverse complement strand
CCGGCTTCCTCCCACAGTCCAAAGACATGCACATTGGGGATAGGCTGATTGGAGACTCTAAATTACCCATAGGAGTGTGTTTGTGCATGGTTGTGTGTCTGTGTGTGTTGGCCCTGTGACGGACTGGTGACCTGTCCAGGGTGTACCCCATCTCTCGCCCGTTGTGAGCTGGGATTGGCTCCAGTTCCCCCGCGACCCTGTTAAGGGAAAAGCAGTAGAAAATGGATGGATGGATTACATGTAATAGGTCAAAATTATCATAGTGTAATCTTCTGCTTTCTGATATTTCTCAGGGAGCAGGAGACCAGTATCATATGATGAACAGTGGGGTTTTGAGTAAAGTTTCTACCATGAAGTGATTCAAAATGTCAGACTCTGCTTCACATATGATTATGTTAGGTCTTAAGGGGTTAAACCTAAATACAAGAGCTGCTTCAACTCATCTGAACAAAAAGGAAAGTTATTCTGTATCTTTGTCAGTGTCTCAGTAAAGTCAGCTGAACTTTACTATACATTATATTTAAACATGTTAAATGTATACTTTAACGTTCCAGTGTCCATTTTAACAAGCGACTACTTCTGAAAAAGCTGTAATAAATCTATTTGTGTGTGTGTGTCAGGAAAGCCCAGGAGGAGATGATCTCAGAGCTTCGGCAGCAGAAGTTTTATTTGGAATCTCAAGCTGGCAAGCTGGAGGCCCAAAATGCCAAACTAGAAGAACACCTAGAGAAGATGAGTCAGCAGGAGCAAACCAAGAGAACTCGTCTGCTTGAGCTGGAGAGCAGGCTGCGGGAGGTGAGGCAACAGGAGGCGCAGAGATCTATAATCCTCAGATTAAGTAATTCACTTTAACCAGTGCAGATTGGAGCCTACATCATTACCATCCACAAAAGGGATTAAGGCAGTTGATCAGCAAGCTCAGATACCTTTTAGAAAAGCGGCTAATTAGATAAAGGTCAAATAGCCGGAAAATTTCTTACATGTATAATGAACAGTCCCCCCCTGCACAATCTAATAAAGCATTGATTTTACTCCCTGAATTTGACATGTTTGTCCACCACACTGAGAAACGTATCCTGAAATCCATTACTTGCTTGTGTGTTCAGCCCAAACACACGCTACGAAAAGCAGTTTTGACACATCTGAGGACTGCAGCGATACTTTTCTGAGAGCCTGTCTGCAGACTTTCCAAGTAGACAGCCTGTTGTCATATCTCAACCTCCGCACACACATCCCCACTGAGACGTGATACACAGATTGGCACTAATTGCTAGCCTTTCTGTGCCCTCACATGCAAGCACACTCTTATTTCCTCTGACACTTGCAAATCTCCAGTGCCTTCAGTTATCATGGACTATATCATTGCTGGAAAGGGAAAAAATCCATGCACCTTGTAATTTGTTTTACTCGTGTAACCTAAGAAAGATTAAAACAGGTTGTGAGTTTCATTTATGAATGATTACGATTACCCTGCTCTACTATAAACGATGTAGTCTGATACAACAGATCGTCTAAAACTACTACAAACAAGTACTGTGAAGTTCAGGCGATATAATCTAACCGCTACATTGACTTTTACTCTCTCTCTAGATGGGCCTCGAACACGAAGAAGAGAAACTGGAGATCAAGAGGCAGGTTTCGGAGCTGACCCTGTCCCTGCAGGAGCGCGAGTCCCAGATCAGCAGCCTGCAGGCTGCACGTCTTGCCCTGGAGAGTCAGCTGCAGCAAGCGAAGACCGAGCTGGAAGAAACCACTGCTGAGGCCGAGGAGGAAATCACCGCACTGAGGGTGAGCTTGTGCAAGTTGACGTGCATCATCATTATCGTTTGTGAAGACGTAGGTGGACACTCGGTGTCTTTTGACTCAAGTCTGTATTCTGTATGCAGTTTGTGTTTGATGCTGCAGTATTTAAGTATTGTTTATGTTAGAATAAGCTGTAGCAGTACATCTTTTCTCATTATTATATGTTCTTTTGCTCTTGTTTTTAACAGAATCACAGAGACGACATTCAACGCAAGTTTGATGCTCTGAGAGACAGTTGCTCCGTAAGTCCTGTCAACCAGTTACACGGTGAAGTGATGTGTATAACTTCATCCTGATGTGATCACTTGGTCGACTAAAGCAAGTCTTTTGGGAAAAAAACTGAGTTTAATGTGTTATCTGGTGAAAGTTGTTCCACAGAAGAATCACTTTAAGTAGGGATGCTCGATGTTGGCTTGTTTTTTTACCCACTCTTAACTTCTGACACTGATATCAACCAATACCATTTTGAAACACCCAAACTCACCTTTTTTAAAGAAAAATCATTGAAGGTATTTATGATGCATCATATTTATTAAGGTCAATGACTTTACAGGCTTTCTTCCGACCTGCATTTAAGATGACATTCAATAGGGTTTCATCATAAATGCCACTTTTAACAAATCATCTTTTTTAAGTTTCAATTAAAATATCATAAAATCATTAGTTTCTGTAGCTTTGCAGTCCCAAAAGCCAACGTTAGGTTTTATACTTGTCAGATAGCAGATAAAATTACCATCAGTGTGCGAATAAAAGCTTTAAACTAGTGGTTTAAACTCTAAATAAAGACCTCAAAGCACATCTTTGTGCCTTTTGAGCCCCTTAAGAACACGTGTAAGTGCTTATGTCATGTAAAATATCTGTAATCCTTACTTATTGTCAGATAAAATGTGACAACTATATTACTCATGAAATATGTATTAAGACAATATTTAAACATAATTTATAACATAATAATTTCACATTTCTACATAAAAAAATGCTTCATAAAAGCCAAAAAAACACCCTTTCGAACCAGACGGGTCACAAAATGAACAACTCTGTAAAGAAAATGAGCCATGAAACTTGTGCAATAGTAAATATTTTGCCTGTTTGCATATTAGTGAGACACGTGTGGTTGTCGGGCCGCATAGATTTTTTTCAAACCTCGGTGGCACTGAGGAAAGGGCCAGTCATGTCCAACAGAGAGCTGTGACTTCCTGTTCTTCATCTAAACAAGAGCAGTGAACAGGAAGTAAAGTGAAACGGAAGAAGTTCAATCGCGTGGTGGGTAATGTTGTGGTACTCTGATGCAGCAACCAACCAAAACTGATCCAGTAAAAGCTAAAATGAGTTTTAGTGTGCGGTCCACACAGAGCTCTCCTCTCTCTCTTTCATGGGAGCCTTCCTGGTTGAATGGATCTCGGATCCAGTCATACTCCTCAATGTCAGCAACACGTGGAAAATGGCACAAAAGATGCTCTTTTAAGCTCTGAAGATGTTCCGCATATGAAGCGTGCTCCCTGTAGCACAGCTGATGCCAGCAGGAACATATCCATGAAGCCCAGGTCAAGTCTGCCTGTAAATCCCTGAATCTTGTCTGTTGATGATAAAATGTTCTCAATCCTTCCCTGAAGCTCAGCGTTTAGCTCGTTGAGATCTCTGCAAGGTAAGCCGACCTGATGCATCACCTCTCATCCGGAGGCTTGTGTGCTCACACAAAAAAACTCCCAACAGCTCTTCCCAAAGCTCATAAAGACGAGACAGAACTTCCCAGTGACAACCAGTGAGTGTATTAAATGTAAACTAGGAAGTGATATGATAAATAAATAAAAAAAAACATTATTTTTCTGTTTTATTATAATAATAATGGCAATGAATGGTTGTTACAGTATCACAGGGCACACCACTAGGATACCACTGCTTTTAACCAGCAGCACATCTACAACAACGGTCCTTCCTCAGACTCTTCCTCCTTTTCTTCACAAAATCTCTGTTTTGTTTCAGGTGATCACTGACCTGGAGGAACAGCTTACGCAGCTCAGTCAGGAGAACGCCGAGTTGAACCGCCAAAACTTCTACCTGTCAAAACAGCTGGACGAGGCATCGGATGAGAGGGAGGATCAGCTGCAACTTAGCCAGGAAGTGGACCGCCTTAGGAGGGAGGTGGCTGACCGTGAGATGCACCTGAACAACCAGAAACAGGTAGCAGTTTTTTATTTAAATATTGTCTGAGTTTCCACCAAAGTTGTTGCAGGTTAAGGACATGCTGCAGTAATTATTGAAAGACAAATAAGTGATGCAAAATTGTAACCTTATAGCATTTAGACAACAAAAACGTGATCTCTTCTTCCTTCGTGTACGCTCTCAGAACATCGAGACACTGAAGACGACATGTAGCATGTTGGAGGAGCAGGTGGTGGAGCTGGAGTCCCTAAACGACGAGCTGCTGGAGAAGGAGAGGCAGTGGGAGGCATGGAGAGGCGCTCTGGAGGATGAAAAAAATCAGGCTGAGAGACGCACCAGGGACCTGCAGAGGCTGCTGGACAATGAAAAGCAGAACAGGTAACGTTCAGCCGATTACAGGTTTAAATACACACATTTTTGTTTTGCATAGATTTTTTTTTAATGTTTTCCTGTGATGTAACTTTGCTGTTGATAGACTGCGTGCAGAGCAGCGCAGCACGGAGTCTCGCCAGGCTGTGGAACTGGCAGTCAAAGAGCATAAGGCTGAAATACTGGCCTTACAGCAGGCTTTGAAGGAGCAAAGACTGAAGGCTGAAAGTCTCTCCGACACAGTGAGTCCGTCACCTTTGATTTAACTCTGACTTCTTCATTGCTTTTCAGTAAATGTCTCACTTTGTCATGAGATTTTGTGCCTGTTTTAAAACAAAACGAATAAGTGCACATTTAAAACAAAGAAATGATTAAAACTTTTCAAAATATTTGATAAGTTTTGCTCTGCAAAGACTCAAGCTGCAAAAAGATGATGTAAAAGATGCCATTTCTGCAGAAATCCTATGTAAATATTCAATAGATGACAGAAGTTCATCCAGGGATAAAATGTCACGGATGTGGACTAAAACTGAAACATAAAATGTTCCTAAGAATCTCCAGAAAATTTGATTTCATCATGTTTCTGGGGCTCTAAAGCAATTGTAAAACCATTGTTGGTGCATCTTTGTGTTTTCTTTTGTTTTATTTCTTTTTATTCCCATTATTTGTAACAATATGTAAATAATTCACTTCTAACATGCGCTATTTAAAAAAAAAAGAAGAGACGTGGCTAATTAACTCTCCAGTAATGAGTTAAATACCAACAAGAAAAGGTTTTCCTGTGGCAGCGTACTTGCAGTAAATCAATGCCGCCCCACAACAAGCGCGCACACACACATACACACACAAACGAACATCTGCCTGATATGTATGATGGTAAATACAATCACTGATTCACCGCTCTTGCTTGGAGCACATCAGAAGTCATCTCGTACTCATTGAGTTATGTTATTTTAACATTGTAAATTGCTCAAAATCGTCATTCACGTCTCGATGCATCTAAGATTGATACATTATCATATTGCTTTTTAAGTTGAGCTCTCCGGCCACCGTAGTTTTATTCATGACATGTTTTTGGCTTGTCCACGTCAGAAACTGACACAGTCACACTCTCATCACAGCTCAATGATCTGGAGAAGAAGCATGCCATGCTGGAGATGAATGCCCGCAGCTTGCAGCAGAAACTGGAGACGGAGAGAGAACTGAAACAGAGGCTGATGGAGGAGGTATGCAGTGACGTGCAACCAGCCAGCCAGTTTATTTCAAAATGGGGACTCAGAATGTAAATAAAGGGAACTGAACTTATTTCTCTAATCGCTGCAGCAAGGGAAGCTTCAGCAGCAGATGGACCTCCAGAAGAGCCACATTTTCCGTTTGACCCAGGGCCTTCAAGACGCTTTGGACCAAACTGACATGCTCAAAACTGAGAGGACAGATCTGGAGTACCAGCTGGAGAATATTCAGGTGTTTAGCTTAATGGTTGTGTAACCAAATGAAATAGAGTGGCCTATGGGAGACAAATGCTTCCTTGTTATATAGTAGGATTGTTATATGATTGTTTTTGGTATCTCTGATTATGCATCTTCTCAAGGGGACTTCATTTTAAAGTTGATTTTAGAGGCATTTCCTTTTATTAGCTTGTGATTTCCGTGCTGCAGGCTGTATACTCCCATGAGAAGGTGAAGATGGAGGGGACCATCTCCCAGCAGACCAAACTCATTGATTTCCTCCAAGCAAAAATGGATCAACCCACCAAAAAGAAAAAGGTCTGGGGAAATATTTAACAATGAAGTGAGACAAAAAAAAACCCCACACTTAAATCAGTAATGACTTGATAGAAACAGTCTAATTAGCAGGTTATAAAAGACTGTTCTCTGTTCAGGGCATCTTTGGGCGACGGCGGGAAGATGTAGGCACCACAACTAACGGGGCACTGACGCCGCAGGCCCAGCCTGCTGTTCCCATGCAGTACAGTGACATGAAGCTGGCTTTGGATAAGGAGCGTTCACGGTGTGCAGAGCTGGAAGAGGCTCTGCAGAAGATGAGGATAGAGCTGCGATCGCTCAGAGAGGAAGGTGAGACCTTTTGCTTGACACTGATCATTTACATACGATTGTGTGAATTTTTTAATTGTTTCAGTGAGTTTTGTGTAACAAAAAACACCACATTTTATGTATTTTATCTTAATTTATTCACAGCTTAGATGCTGAACCCACATTATGCAGTTATGTTTGGTCATTTCTTATATAATCTGCTCTTTATGTCAGTTTATTTATTTGTAGCCCTCAAAAACATCCTCTAAAGACACATACTCCATATACAAATTTATACACCGCTATATTAAGCTGGGGGGACATAACTTGTCAGGTGAAGCAAACAAATAATTTGATATTATTTCTATTGTGAAGTTGGTCTTTTTAACGTGGGAGTTTATGTGGATTTGCTCTGTGTTGGTTGGAGCCCCTAGTGGATGAGGGGGGAACTGTCATTGTGCTTGAACCCAAATGCAGGATTACGAGGCAAGCATAAATGGGAAGTAGAATTTATTTTGAAAGAATGAAAGGTGCTGCAATGGGTGGAGTAACAAGCACAAGGACCAAACAAATGGCTAAAAGACTGACAAAGCAAAGTTGAGAGTACAAGGAATAAGCTTGAAACCAAAGAGGGAGCTCTTTTCTAAATAAGGAGCAGGTTTGTTTTTAGGAAACAGAAAGCAGGTGTCACACAAGAGGCCGTAAACTTAGCTGAAAACTAGCAGCTGAAAAGTTACAGAGCAGACAGAAATCTGATCATTCCTGTAGGAATATGCATGGTAACAAAAACATAAAAAATAAAACCATTTGGGTTTTAGGATCAAACATCGTTATTAGCCTCATGTGTTTTTACATTTTTTTATAGTCCTGTTTGAAGAAAATGGCAAAAGTTTAAGAATTATGTTTATAACATTTTAGAAAATGTTTTAATACTAAAACATGTTCTGACCTGATTGTGTTACTGTTTGTTTTTTATTTAACTATAAAAACTGTTTAGTGTCCCATCGGAAACATTACAGCTTTTCAGTTTTCTTGAAAACCCTCTTTTGCACTTTGTCCTCATCAGTTTTCAGACACAACAAAGTCACCATGTCTTGTTCCATTATCTTCCCCTCTGAGGTTTATTACAGAATTTATTATTCTGGAATTGAAGCCAAATGATTTCCGGCCTTTAGCCGCTGCGCTAACATCTACCTGCTTCTTACAGCGGCTCATTTCAAAGCCCAGGAGCATGTTGCTTCCTCCACACCAGCACAGGCTCGGCATCAGATCCTCATGTCCGCCATTGTCAAATCTCCTGAACATCAACCCAATCCCAGCAGCCTGCTCAACCCCTCCACTCGCTGCAAGGAGACCTCCACACCTGAAGGTAAAGTCACCTTGCTAGTAAATGAATTCATGCAATTCCCACACAATCCGCACTAGTTTCGAACGACCGATTTCCTGTTACGAGGGTGCAACACGGGAGTATTCAACCTTATGCTAACAAATGGACTCCTTGGCCTCTTGTTTGTGTGGTGTGTTGTATTTGTGTTCTTTCAATGGTCTGTTTCACGAAGTGGGATTATGAAGTGAAAAAAGTTGGATAACGACATGCAGACATGTTAATCCTGAAACATGGACTGAATTAAAAGTGTCAGAAGAACACAGATTTTAGATGTTAGTTATCCAACTAAGGTAATAATCCTGCGCTGTCCTGTTTCACAAAGCAAAGCAACTGTGGATTAGCTAAGCAACTTATCTGAAACACATTTTGTGGAACTTTTGCACCTTTTATATCAAAGCTGTGCAGCCTTGTCAGTAGATGACACACGTAAGTAACGCCCTAAGAGATATCTATCATCAGAAATTAATGGACGATGTGGAGGCGTGAACATCTGATGCAGAGTCCATGGACACCTCAGAGGACATTATCCTGCTTATACCATGGCCACTTATGAAAGAAAGAAATATTAAATCAGTTATTAGTACGTTAATGTTGTTTGTTTTTCACAAGAAGCAGCTAAGTGGACTGTTTAATTATCTATTGTGACGTGTTGCTAAGGTAACCGACTCTGGCCACAGAGCCTGCAGTTAAAATAACGTATATCTGCGTGTGCTCCGAGGTCCTGTTGCCACAGTTAACAACTTTAATTTGAGCCAGCGCATTAATTCAGAACAACCAGGATATTTGACCAGAACTTTATTTTAATTAGTGTCCTACTTTTTAACAGACGACCTGCAGCCAATCAGAATAGAGTATTTACCCAGGCCTTGGTGTAAGAAATAAACAACTCATCTCATTAGTGCTGTGGTGGAAAAAAGTCTCTATTTATGTATTTATTTACATCAACCCGATCACCTGACCTCTCTGGATGATCCATCATAAACTGTTTTTTTCTGGCCCAGTTGAACTTGCTTCATGATCCAGGTTCTTACTGTTCTGTTACAAGCTTCCGCTGAGTTCTTGTTAGACCGTTGTCCTTTTTGTCTCTTTCCTCTTGCTCCTCACAGAAAAGAGGAGGGTCACGTTTGAAAGTAAGTTAGCAGTCACAGCGTGTCTCCTCAAACATCTCTCATCTCCTGTACGCGCATGTTTTCCTGTGTACACACATGCTCATTCCCATACTCTACTCGTCTTCATTGATTAACTGTGACTTGACTTTTTTCTTTATGGTCAAGTTTGGTTAACATCTCTTTTGTCACTGTCATCCCTGGAGTCGTGATTTAGATAGCATACGGTAGGATCGGTCACCCAGAAACACTTGAATACATTTCATGCTCGCTGGCATTTTCCAATCGAAATTTTGATTTGACTACTTAAAGACCTTAAAACTGTCATTTATAAGCGATATCTGCAATTTAGCTAACCAATTCATTATTCAAATTGCCCCATACTGCTTGGAAGAATGCATCTAATACAGTTTTTTTGCTGACTGCTGCGAAGACTGCCTCGGTAGCAGAATATTATGGTGCCAAGTTCGCCTCCTCTCACTCACTCCCATCCCTTCGTGCACCTCCTGCCCTTTTTTGCATTGCAGAGTTTGGTCGTCGCGTGAAGGAAAGGATGCACCACAACATCCCCCATCGCTTCACCGTGGGCCTCAACATGAGGGCTGCGAAATGTGCCGTCTGCCTGGACACTGTTCACTTTGGAAGGCAGGCTGCTACTTGTCTAGGTCTGTAACGTGCACGGTCACTGGGCAGCCGGGCTGTGAAAATATTTTTTTAAAAAAAGCTTTTTGGCAGGCTTAAATATAAATACTGGAAGCTGTTGTTGTGCCACGGCAGGGTGGAATTAGATTTGTTTTCACTATAATTTTAATTAAATGAATCTTTAGAAACGGAATTACAGTCTGATGAATTTCCAAAAGAAAAACGTCAAATAAGCATAAAAACATGCATGGTAAATATGTTATTATGCATTATTCCACCTTTTCTCAGAGTGCCATACCCTGTGCCACCCTAAATGCTCCCCGTGTCTGCCGGCTACCTGCGGTCTGCCAGCCGAGTATGCGACTCACTTTTCGGAGGCGCTATGTCGAGAAAAGGCAAATTCGCCTTCGCTGCAAGTCAAAGAGGCCAGTGGGCACGTTCGTTTGGAGGGGTGGATGAAGCAGCCGAGGTAACACGGTTTTTATCTCATCTACAGCAAAGATTGTGAAAAGATTCAACTTTTTATACATATTTCTTTAGAAATGGCAAACGTGGACAACAAGGCTGGGAGAGTAAATATGTGATACTTGATGGAACCAAAGTATCCATCTACGATAACGAACCCAGGGAAGGTCAGTATTTTTTTAGTGTTTTTAAATAGATGATGCAGTTCACTCATTAACTTTTATATCTTACATTAAAAGTGTTTTTCTTTCTTTCTTTGTTTACTACAGATTGTATAAAGGCTGAGGAAGAGTTTGAACTCTGTTTGCCTGACGGAGAGGTGACCGTACATGGTGCTGTTGGGACTTCTGAGCTCATCAACACTGCAAAGTCAGGTATGGAATATCTGGATCACCTAATCCGGCTTCTGAGCTAAAGATGGATGCAGCCTCCATCATGTCACCTGTAGGCTGATGTCCAGTTAACCAGAGGTTGGCGGGCTAAAGCTAAGACTTTCTGTTTGCTGGCTCTAGTGGATGAGGGGGGAACTGCAGGATGTGGAGCCTCTAGTGGATGAGGGGGGAACTGCAGGATGTGGAGCC
>JBAMHV010000003.1:25407368-25417608 GCA_037177535.1 Pseudomugil gertrudae | reverse complement strand
AAAACTAGACAGTTTAATTCTAAGTTTTTCAGGTCCAAATACAACGACCTCAGTCTTGTCTGAGTTCAGAAGGAGAACATTTGCAGTTGTGGTTGACAGTTTGTAGGGGAGTCTGTGCTTTGCTACGCAGACGACATGTTGCTGTGAATGATGGCCAAACATCTCTACTCTGATCACATCTGTGCAAAGAACAGCTCCTTAGAGGTTTGTTCAGATGTTTTCAGCAAACTTAAGCTGTGCTGTTGTTTTCTTTTTAGACTTAGGCTTTTTCCTGGCAACCTTTTTAAACAAACCATACTCCTTTCTCTGTGCTGTCATGAACTTTTGCATTTACCTGACTGTCTCGGATGTGCCCCGTGGGGGGTTTCTGTAGTTTAACTGAACCCTCCAGGATGGATTGTGTTGTTTTTTCACTCTGAAATGGTGAAATATTTCTCTCACTGTAGAATAATGGCCTGCAGATTGTTTGGAGATAGCTTTATAACCCTAGATCAGTGAGCTATAACACACCTGAATACTCCAGAAGCTGCTGTAGTAGTCGACTTACTTTTTCACACACTGCTTCTGTATTATGACTTCTTTTTCCCCGACAGTTAAAACACATCCTGAGTTGGTTGTTCATATAAACCTCGTAAAGATGGGATGTTTTATTTTTCCACTGATTCATTAAACCTTTGACTTTAAAGAGGAGGTACTTTTCTTTATATGACGGTATTTATATTGCATCCATAATAGTTTAACTCACATCCTCCACTTTATTTAAAGGTAGTACACACACTTTGCTCGCTAGCATGTATCCAAAATGACACAGGGACATAATATAGGATCTTTGGGAAATGCTAAAAGTGTAAATATTAAACAGCTGATTTGGAATAAAAAGTATTTCCTGTTTCTGAAAGGTGCAGATGGTGTGTCCAGTTTTAAAGGCTCAGCTTTAAACATCTCACAGGTTTAGTGAGAACATGGCTGTGCATTGATACCGTGTGTACAGAGCTGTATTTCTGTATTTTATATCCTCTGCCTGCTCTTTACTCTCTGTGCAGTTCCTTCCCAGTCTGCTAATCTGACCATCTGCTCACAGAAAAGCAGGAAATATCAAACAAATCTAAAACTGATGCTTTGCTTTGAGTTTGGAGGGAGAAAACCAGGTTTTTACATCCTGAACTCATGAAAATGCAGCTTAAAATATATTGATGCTTTCCCTCTAATTCAGCCGATGTATCAGAAACCCTTTTAAACTCTCTCCTTCCCTGTCGATCTCCTTTTTAATAGAAACTTCTCGGTAATTCTCTGCTGAAACTGGAAGGTGACGATCGCTTGGACATCAACTGCACCCTGCCTCTCACAGACCAGGTAACTTTCCATCCTCCTGTCGGGCAGTTGCTCGGACTGTGACGTCACCCTGATACGATGATCCGTATTTTCGCTCGCAGATCGTCATGGTTGGCTCTGAGGAGGGCTTGTACGCCCTGAACGTCATAAAGAACTCTTTGACCCACATTCCTGGTCTGACCTCGGTCTTCCAGATCCAGATCCTGAAGGAGCTTGATAAGCTGCTGATGATCACTGGTCAGTAAGCACTTCTCTGTTATGCATTTTTATAGCAGAAGCTAGTTTTAGGATGTTTTAAGTGGTTTCTGCTTTGTGACATGCATCTGAGAAGAACTGTGAGCATGAAGGACATGTTTCATGTGTCATTCAGGAGAGGAGAGAGCTCTGTGTCTGGTGGAGATCAAGAAGGTGAAACAGTCTTTGTCACAGTCTCATCTTCCAGCTCAGCCTGACCTCAATCCCTTCATCTTCGAGGCAGTCAAAGGATGCCACCTCTTCTCCTCTGGAAAGGTGAGCGAGGTTGTCGTCAACACGAGCAAAGCTGCGTTCGGTAACGGCTCAATGGGCTGAACTTTAGGGTTAAAACACCGCAGCACGCTGTCCGCTCTGATTCCTGTTCCGTCTTTACAGATCGATAACGGGATGTGCATCTGCGCCGCCATGCCGAATAAGATTACCATTCTGCGACACAACGAAAGCCTCAACAAGTTCTGCATCAGGAAGGTGAAGGAGCTTCTTAAAGTTTAGGAGGGTGTCGAAGGCTTTGTGTAGCAGCGTTGCTGCGCTGAGCCATGTTTTTTTAACTGAATGTAGCCAAATCCGTTTGTATTTGCAGGAGATCGAGACCTCCGAGCCATGCAGCTGCATCCACTTCACTGGCTACAGCATCATCATTGGCACTAACAAGTTCTATGAGATCGAGATGAAGCAGTACGTGCTGGAAGGTACGCTTCTTCTAATTTTGACAAGCAGATGGCGTCTGATTCTGTCACTGCAGCGTTCATGAGCGGACTGACGCTGATCATTTCATTCTGCAGAGTTCCTGGATAAAAACGACGTCACGCTAGCTTCGGCCGTCTTCGCTGCATCCTCCCACAGCTTTCCTATTTCCATCATCCAGGTCACCACAGCCCCACAGAAGGATGAATACCTGCTCTGTTTCCATGGTTAGACGTCTGTGTGTGTGTATGCTGTGTGTGTGTGTGTAATCAGAAAGCCTTTACCGTCATGCAGTGCTTTCATTTACGCTTCGCAGTGAACATTGATTGTAGTTTTTCTTGCAGAGTTTGGTGTGTTTGTGGATGCATACGGTCGCAGGAGCAGAACAGATGATATCAAATGGAGCCGCCTGCCTCTGTCGTTTGGTTAGTTTAAAACACGATTTTTCTATTTAACTTTCTTCAGTTTAACTGAAGAGTTACCTTGTAAATGATGTGTTTCAGCCTACAGAGAGCCTTACCTGTTTGTGACTTACTTCAACTCTCTGGATGTCATTGAGATTCAGGGACACGCTGCTCTTGGGTAAGATTGCTCTAAAGAAGGTGTTTATTACCGCCCCCGCACCAGACAACCTTGAAAAATGTCACCCATTTCAAGCATCGTGGTGTTTGAAGGGTGCGACGTGTGATTTTTATGCGTCCTTTTCAAGGCCACACTCGTACGCACACTTGGACATCCCAAACCCACGCTACCTTGGCCCAGCCATCTCCTCCGGGGCCATCTACTTGGCTTCGTCCTACCAGAACAAACTTCGGGTCATTTGCTGCAAAGGGAACCTGGTGCAGAGCCAAGAGGGCGGAGATCTGCAGCGCAATGGTTCAGGACGAAGGTAAGAGGGAAAAGAGAGATTAAAATCAGCTTCAGCTCACATCCGCTGTTCTTTCTGATGGGTTTTGGTCTCGTTGAGGGAAATATTAGATAGTCACAATGTTTCTGAGACAGACTAAAGGAGTTTCAGGCCGCGTTTGTCATGTTAGGAAGCCTCTGACTTCAACTTGCTCATTTATTTAACAGTTTGGATCATTTCCTGCACACACACACACACACACACACACTTCATTCATATTCATGTCTTCCTTTTTCTTTTGAAGAAAATAAATTAGAATAACACCCAAAGGAAAAGGTGAAAATTAATTCAGTTTGATGAATAAAAATCCTTCAGCGAGATAAAGTTTTTCTCCATGTCTTCGTCTACTTAGTCATTCAGGTTTTTGTCCATTTCGAGGCTTTTCTGGGACCGCTGTGCTCTTTATGTGCACTGGTGTGAACAGGTCACTGGGCTTATCTGGCACAGAGGGGCACAGGTTGGCATCAGCACATGGTGATGGGTAAACCACAGTGATGTTTGAACTTACAGTTTATTTTGTTTCTCTTTGCAGGAAGAGAGGTTCATTTTTTATCTGTAATAAGTCCTAATGTCTTTTTTTTACTTTGATTTAACTTTAATATCTTTTGAAAAAGCTTGTGATAATTGTTGAATAAAACTCTTCTTATCTCATGAGACTTGTGAGGTTTAAATCAGCATCCAAGCTTTGTTCACTGTGAATTGTCACCCTCACCTCACGCTCTGAGCAAACCCGACCCTCTGTGTCCAGTGACGCTCGTGACGTAGACGGTCTTGAACTTTCACCAATGTCGCATCCCCTTCTGTATCCCTCGGTTCCTCCAGCCCGAACAAGCGGGGGCCTCCCTCGTACAACGAGCACATCTCTAAAAGGCTCGCTGCCAATCCCCTCGTCCACGGAGATCCCGGCACGCCCCACCGCTACAGAGAGGCTCGTACAGAGTTCAGGAGAGACAAGTCCCCCAGCCGTCCGCTGGAGAGAGAGAAGTCTCCCGGCAGAATGCTGGAGAGCCGGATAGCGGGCTCGCCCGGCAGAGCCATGGCCGACCCCAGGCTGGAGCGGTCCCCGGGCCGAGCCATGGCTGACCCTCGCATGGATCGCTCCCCAGGCCGAATGATGGATGTCCGAAGAGAGAGGTCTCCCGGGCGATTCGAAGAGCGGCAGAGGCTTCATACGGGTTCTGGACGCACACCCATAAACCCAGTTAACAAGGTTGGTTCTGCTGATTATGTAATGCTGAAATTTGATCTTAGAAAAGGAAACGCTGCAGATTTGTACAGCAGATGGATTAGAGGATGATAAATATAAAGTGTTTAACATCAGCAGAGCAGAATTAGCACCGTTAGCATGTTGGTTTAACCATGTCGGCTTAGAGACGAGAATGATTGTAGTCAACTCTTCTCTGTTTGACTTGGTTCTGCAGGTGTGGGACCAATCATCTGTTTGAGGGACGGGGTGTCCATCACAGACCAGGACAAAGACAAAGGAAGCAGCAGAGACACAGTGAGATGTCCCCAACTCATGATGAAACACTGCCACACATCTGTCTTGTCTGAACTGAAACCCTGCACTGGAAAACAAGTGTAGCTGGAGAAAATAAAGAGGCGTCAGTGGAACCGGGTCATTTTTCAGCATTAACAGGATGCCACATTCACCTCCTGTGCAGGGTTTTCAGATGTTTTTCAGCCTGTCTTCTCTATGCCCAACGTAACTGACTGGATACAATTATTTTTTTCCCCAAAGGAAGAAGGTTTTTGTGATCTGTTCTCTAGTTAAGACTTGATTGGTTCGGCTAGCTTCTGTTAGCTTAAACCAGTAGTGACCAGGAGAGATAAGCACAGCAGTAGCAACTTCGAAATCATGCCTAAATATTCACAGTTACCAGTGGAAACTAGCAGAGGTTGGCTAAAACTAGCATTTACATGTAGCCACAGTAGCTACAGATGAGGGCAGACGTGTAGCAGGTCACCGGTTCTACATCCAGTGTTACACAATCAGCATCGGCTAATCACAATCATCATCTCCAGCCGTCTGCTGACCGGGTTTGGCTGGAGAGCAAATAAATGTAGTAAAAAAATAAATGAACGAGCCCTCCCTTAGCGTCCCCCCATCCTCTCCCACTCAGGCACAACTATACAGTAGATTACTGTCTGCCCTCGACTAAACCCCAGTAAACGTGCACTACCCACAATCCCCAGCAGCGATGGAGCAGGACCTTTCTAATCCTTCAGAACGCGATCTGACTGTAAATAAACGAGACATAATTTTATATATACCGAGAGGGAATTTCAAGGCTGGATAAGCCGTGTCTATTTTTGTTAAAGAAAACAGTGACAAAGCGTCCTCTTGAATGTCCAATGAGTATTCTTTTAATATGTCCCAACGTCCTCTTATCGAGTGATTGTATCTGGATCAAACTCGTGTACGCATCTTTAAAAAAAAAAGAAAGAAATCATGAAGCTTACACCGTCGTACTGGAGCCTTTCTTTTTGTACAGTGACTGTTGTAAATAAGTCCAAAGATGCTTTTTGTTTCTCTGATTCGTATTAGGCATGGATATGTATATCTGAAATGAAACGGAGTGTCGTCTTCTGCTTCTGCCTCATTCTTTTATCCCACAGTTTTAACAGCAAAGCACGTGAATATCTTCATCTTTCCTTATTTACCCGTTTGCACATTAAACTCATGTCGGTCTTTCCTTCATGGAGACTCTTTAAATTAAGAAATCCAGTCTGAAAATCTCCCCAAACTGTTTAATTAAACAAGTTTCTTCACGATTTCGGATTTGGATCTATGAAAGGACATTTCTGTCTGTTTTTTCAAACCTTTGTGTTTAATTTTTATTTTTATAAACATACTTTTTTTTTAACCTAAAACAAGAGATTGTGCTGAATGTATAAAATCCAAGAAGACTGAGCTGATTGGCTGGTTTTCAACCAGGAAACTTCTGTACAAAATGTTTTTAATTTGTTTTTTTATATTATTTTTTTATGATTTCACATGATCATAATGCTGTAACGCTGGATATGATATTGATGTCTGCTAACAAATCTTTAATTGGCGTTCTCTGTAGAGATTTTGTCACAGAATATTAAATATAATAACCATTGTCTTTCACTTCTAATCGCAGCCTGTGTGTTTATTTTAAGCTCCGCTCTCCTCTGTGTTTTTATAAGGACAACGTGGTCCCCCACTGAAGCCTCTCTTGTGCTTCCAGACTCTGCAGGACCTGCCGGGGAAATGTCCATTTGTCCCCGTGTGTTGTCTTACAGGCAACCAGGCTATTTATAGGCGTTTGATCCCAGCCCTCAGCCCATGTGACCGCAGGCTGCCATACCAGAAGCAGAACCGGCTGCTCGGGTCCGAGGAAAAGTTTCAACAATACCCCTCTGCCCGTTTCGTTAACAATAACCCGTCTAATTCTGACCTCCTTGTACACAACATGCTGCGAGGTGACACCACCGGCAGCTGCTGCGAGTGTGTTTGACAGCGAGAGGCCCGGGTGCAAGGAGACTTTCAGCACCGCTTTATATAGAACACACACCTGTGGCCTCACCTTCTAACCTCGGCCCATTTAGCTCATTTTCACACTCTCAGTTTTCTTGACCGAGCTTGCAAGTGACACTGGATGACTTGTTAATGGTGCATAAAGACGTGGCACATTGTAAGGATGTGCTCAGGATCACACTTCACTGTGTCGCACCTCCTGCTGTTGACATTCAGGAGCTTTGTTTTGCGAGCCCTGGAATGTTAACAGCGTCCTAGCAGTCAGCAGAAGACTGGAGACATCATTTGATGCTCCTCTCTGTACTTTATTTCCTGACATTATGCATCCTGTTCATCTTCTTCGTGAAAGGAATGGCTGTCAGCGACATTTCCTGTAAGCATAGATCCCAGATGAATGAAATACAGGAAGTCAAACGCATGCATTTGCTTTCTGTGGGTTACGTTAGGCCGTGTTATACCGCAGAGAGAAAGGTAAACCAGGAGCAGCGATGTGAGGAAGCTGGGGAGAAATGTTGGCTGTAACTCGGTCCTGACAGGTCACTAAATTACACATAATGAGCTGGTGATTTTTCAGGCTCTCATCCTTTATCAGATCAGAAATGATTGACACACAGATCAGAATATCAAATTAGGAGGTAATTATGGTATTATTGGTGAGAGCTGATTGCTTTTAATACACAAGGCTTTTTGTGTGCGCAGGTTTTCAGAGCTTTAGATGTAATTGCAGGCTCACTAAATTTAACCCTTTGTTGGCCAGTGCCAGAGGTTGTTGGTGCTTCATGTTGACAGTAGCTGAAGTTTTTATGTTGCCTTAAATTTGTGGTAATTGTTTAAACTGGGTTTTTAAAGGTAAAAACACTGGATTTTTAAAGCTGACACAGTTAAAAACACTCGTTTTCACATCGAAACATTGGTGAAAACAATAAAAAAGTTTCTGTTCCACTTGGTCGCGTCTGTAGTTTAGGCTGCTGTCATCCTGCAGGTCTACGGATGCTCTAAAACGATTAAGCGCTTCAACCTTCAGTCTGCTCTCGATGGTCTAGACCAGTTATTCCACCCTGTCCAACGTCAATCATTCAATCATAGCTGCACGAGGAGACGCAGCACCGTGTGTGCTGCATGGAGCATCATTTACCTGTCACTTCCTAAACAGGACATAGTTTATAAATATCATCCAGTGAAGCCGGGGCTTGGGGCTACAAAAGGCCACCCTCGATGTCCCCATTGTTCACTGGCATCATTGTTGGTCCAACGTCCCAGCTGCTCAGCCATGGTAAGTCTGTGTGTGTGTGTGTGTGTGTATGTGTGTGTGTGCGCTTGTCAGGCTTTAAGGATGCTGTTTTTATTTTGACTGACTGAGACAAATCAAGTAAAGCTGCTATTTTATCCATCTTATGCCAAAACAGTGTTTTATTTCCTGCTTTAACTTTTCATGACAGGCAGCTTTACTTTAGCAAACATGGAGTTTCTGCCTCATGTGTCCTGTTGTTTGCTTTTGTGTTGCTGCTGCTTTTTTGTGCTAATAGGCCCCCAAGAAAGCCAAAAAGAGGTCAGCAGAGGGAGCCAACTCCAACGTGTTCTCCATGTTTGAGCAGGCTCAGATCCAGGAATTCAAAGAGGTGAAAACATCTGAACTAGTTCACGTCCGCAAGCTGACAGGGACATAAAGAAATCTGCATGAATAATCAAGTTATCAAGGATCCGATCCAAGTGTGTTTGTGCTGAGCACACGCATGTGTGTCCAGCTACTTTGTCTCTTTGTGTTTCCACTTGTATTGTTTGTGGCTGCAGCATTCCCACCTGTCCCATTTTCCTGCCTCTGGCTTGACGACAGTGAGGTTTGTGGTATGTTGGTATGAGGGTTGCCGGTGCCCGGACAGCCAGACTGTGTCATCAGTGATTAGGCTGGAGATGAACTGTTGGGCATGCACTGGATGCCTGGCTGAATCCTGTGTTATAAATACTGAAGTGTTCATCTAGAAACATGGCGCACACACACACAAACGCAGGCGTTAAATAAGTGTGATTTGTCTCTTTCAGAGAAAACAGCTGCTTAAATGATCAGAGTTACTCATTCACCTCCTCTGACCTTAGGCTTTCACCATCATGGACCAGAACCGAGACGGATTTATTGACAAGAACGATCTCCGAGACACTTTCGCTGCCCTCGGTATGTCGACATCTACACGGCCTGTGTTTTCCTCTCTGCATCTGCTCATTCTGCTTGTGCTGCTACAGGACGTCTGAATGTAAAACAGGAAGAGATCGATGACATGCTCAAAGAGGCTCCAGGCCCAATCAACTTCACAGTCTTCCTCACGATGTTCGGAGAGAAGTTGAAAGGTGAGTTAGAGGCTTATTTAAGCATAAGGTGAATAATAATGTGGCTCTTATTTAAGAGGTGTGATTTGCTTTAATGCATCCAGGTGCCGACCCAGAGGAGACCATCCTCAACGCCTTCAAAGTGTTTGATCCTGAGGGGAAGGGTGTGCTGAGGAAGGACTAGTGAGTGCTTTTTCTCCATCTTAAGCAGCGCTGCAGACATTTCTGACTCAGTCTGACTTGCAGCTGTTCCTTTCTGGTGTGAAACATCTCATTCTCTCCCTCTCCAGCGTGACGCAGATGCTAACAACACAGGCTGACAGATTCTCTGCTGAAGAGGTACATTGTGCTCCTTTAATGATAATTATCATCATTATAGCAGATTGCCTTGCGCCTGTGGGTTTGAGAAACACGATGACGGCCACATACGTTTTATGCGAAATGGCTGAATCATCCCGCCCTTTTGTGCAGATTGAGCATCGTTTTGTGTTGTTTTCCTGTTGGATAGATGGAGCAGATGTTTACGGCTTTTCCTCCCGACGTGGCAGGAAACCTGGACTACAAGAACCTAGTTCACATCATCACTCACGGAGAGGAAAAGGACCAGGAGTAATCCAGCTGCTTAAACACGAGACTTCGGTAGACTCAGCTTTTATGTTGGTTTTATTAATGCATCACAGGAAGATCATGTTTATTAACAGAATGGACATTTGAGAACTTCACTACAATCTGCTCCTTTTCTGCTTTTCACATTCATCTGAGACTAGTTAATGTACCTCCCTCTTCATTTTGTACGCTTCTGGCAAACCCTGTGATTAAGTTCATGCATGTTAGTCCAATAAAACTTCTGAAAGACTGCAGCTAGCTTGCATTTTGTTACAGTGACCCAGAAGGAGAGTAAAAATGAGGATGATGAGGGTTAAAATGGTGCAGACATGTTTTGATGATCTTTTCTGAACACATGGTTGTACTAGATGTTTCTTTACAGCTTCTCTGTTGAGAATCCATCTCCTGACGTATAACAGCAGCCTCTGACTCACTGATGTCATCTGGTGGATTCCCGTATTTACAGATTATTTACAGAAAGAAAGATGAGCCAGATTGTGTTAAAAAACTGAATACAAAACCACTAAAGCAGTGTTTCTCAATCCCGGTTCTCAGGCCCCCCTGCCCTGCATGTCTTACGCATGTTCCTATCCAACACACCTGACTCAAATTCATGAACCTGCCCATGA
>JBAMHV010000003.1:25373247-25385047 GCA_037177535.1 Pseudomugil gertrudae | reverse complement strand
TGACGCAGTTGGGCTGAGGAGGAAGGGGTCATGATTACTGTTCTGATCCCAGAGGGTGCGCTCAGGTGGAGGAAGATAAGCTGCTGGACAGAAACTCTGTGTTTGTATTAAACTGATGCTAATATCAGTCTGCATTTTATGTGTTTATCACCATAATGCAAAAATAATCCTGAAAAAAATCCTATTTTTATCTAGTTATAGACATAACAGTTTAAACCAACTTTAAACCAACATGGGTGTGATGGAACCAGCATACAGTTATGAGATGTGTGTTTTTTTTTATTACACAGATGCTTTGTTGGCGGACCTTGAGTCCACAACATCCCACATTTCCAAGCGCCCACTTTTCCCGTCAGACGAGCCTGCCTACTCCTTCCCCGTCAAGGATCAGACCCAAGACGACGTCTTCTCTTCACCTCAACCTGAGCGAACTCTTAACGGACTAGATGACACTGAGGTAACCCCCCCACACCTATAAAGAAGCTTAAACGTGGATTAATGGTGAAATTAGGCGATTTAACTTGTGTTTGTCAGTCTGCCAGCTCGGCTGAGAAAAGTCCCTGGTCTGGTGAGAGCTGCAGTCCCGGCCAACCCACTGGTGAAGAGGACCACGTGTACAGGTGAGGACAGCTGGATGCTCAAACTCTGGTCTTTTACATCAAAGTGAATGTGTTTGTACTCTTCTCTTAACAGTTTCCCCAATAAGCAGAAGAGCAGTGAGTCTACGTCGACATCAGCTGCTGCTATGAACTCGTTGGGCAGCAACCTGTCTGAGCTGGACCGCCTGCTACTGGAGCTCAACGCTGTCCAGCAGAGCACCCCTGCCTTCCCCACAGAAGGTACTCGCACAGATTACAATTCACAAGCTGCTTCCTCATGTTTCTCAGAAGGAATGTAGACGTCACTGTCTAAATGTAGCTCTTCTGCTTCTCTGGTGTTGCATGGCAGAAGCAAGCCCTCCAGTGTATTCCCAGGCTCCATGTTGTGTTAAGTCGGACATAAATATATGCCCTTTTATGTGTTTTTGTTAAAGAAGCGGCTCCGCCACTGCCATCCAGCGCCACCATCCACCATATCCAGGAGAATGGAGTCTCATCTGCAGGGAAAAGCGTGCCACCCGCGCTGGAGAAGCCCAAACGCGCCGCAGCTGCACGAGGAATCGAGGACGTACGGCCGAGTGTAGAGAGCCTCCTGGATGAACTAGAAAGCGCCGTGCCAACACCCGTGTAAGAGGATAGAAGTGGTTAGGAAAACAGGAAGTGAGGTAACGAGGGCTCACTTTTTAACGTTTGTTTTAAAGCCCCACACTTCTGGTGGTGTCAGATGAACAAGGCGATGCACAAGAGGAAACGCTGTCACAACAGCAAGCCCGGATGTCCGCCTCCTCCGCCACAAGAGAACTGGACGAGCTTATGGCCTCCCTGTCTGACTTCAAAGTTCAGAGCAATGTGAGTTTGGTTCAAAATGGACGCTCCAGGTCAGGCGGTTACTTTGTCTGTGTTGGAAGCTGCTAAAGCTCATAATTGTACAAATCAGTTGCATCATTCTGTTGACTTTCCCGTGTTTTTGTCACATCCTACCACTTACACACACATCTGGACTTCTGATTACACTCTCCTTTATTTTATATCAGCAACTCAACAGGAGTTTTAATTAAAAATGCTTCCTTTTTTTTGCTTTGTAGCAACAGACTTTGTTAAATTGTAGCTTTTGTTGAGATTGAAGACGTATTGATTCAACACCGAAGCGGTGTTTGAGTTTCCAGACAATGATGTCATCATGTGTGAGAGCAACAAAACTGAACACATGCAAATGAAAGAAAATGTAATTACGGCTTCACTTCTTATCTTGTTTGTGTGAAAGAACATTTCTCCCAGTTTATTCTTTATCCTTTTCTCTTCTCTCCACCACTGTGTTCGTCCTGTCTTTGCTTTCACGTTCATTACGTCACTGCGTCCGACTCAGTCCGGCTCTCAGTTGTCTGTGAATCAGGATTCTGGAGACCTTTTATTGGTAATGGATGCACCAGTTGTCCAAGCAGTTACCCAACCACCTGTAACTATTGCCTTGGATGATTACACTCCCCCCTCCTGTATGCCTCTTCCACTGGAGCTCCACATAGATGAGGATGGTAGTTCAATCCCTGCATCTTCACGTGGTTCCGCTGTTGTAACCGCATCATCTAAGATCCTTCAGTATTCCCAGATCCAACAGAAGGACGACGTCACTTCTGAGAGCGTCAGCGTCTCCAGTACTATCAAACCTCCAAAGCAAGATGAAGCTAATAGCCCAACACAAACTGTGTTAACTAAAGTCTCTACTAGTCTGGGTACGACTACCAGGAGCACCAGTATAGGAGTTGATTTCAAAAGTTCAGTTACTGCAACTAAAATCTCCAGTCCCCTTCTTCGAGCTAAGCGTGCCAGTCCTGACGTAAAGTCTGAAAACCCAGCCCCTAGAAGTCTCAGCCCTGTTCCCTTTAGTCATACTCCACAAGCAGCTGGTAGCCCAGAGCCTTCTGCTGTGGATTCTGCCCCAAAACCAGCGAATCCAGTGAGGCTTTCAAGTCCAGTGCCTAAAAGTGCAAGTCCTGTGACGGTCCCGGCTATCTTTAGCCCAGTTACTGCCCTAAAGAGTTATAGTCCTGACACGGTTCGTAAGACCGCTAGTCCTGTAACTATTGCCAGACTTTCGAGTCCAGTTCCTAAGACTGCAAGTCCGGTAACGGTTCCTAATATCTGTAGTTCCCCAACCATACCGAAGAGCTGTAGTCCTGAGATGGTCCCGAGGAGTTCTTCTCCGTTCACACTCCCAAGGCTTTCAAGTCCAGTAACCGTCCTGAAGAGTGAAACAGGGCTTCCCAAGAGTCCTGCTCCAGCCATCCGGAAAACCTTTACTGTTCCAGGCACCAGTAGTCCCAGAGCGTCTCCAGTTTCCATGGCAGCAGTAGCATCGGGTAACCTGTATGCCCCAGAAAACCAAGACGTCCTGCATTTGAAATGGCCATGTCGGGAGAACATGCTGGACGACGCTTTAGACAAACTCTTAGCTCCCGACTCCGCTCCCCCGCCTGCTGCTTTCACGCCCGGTGATGAAGACCGGTCCTGGGAGGAGGAAGATGGAGTTTACCCCGATCTCTGCAGAGAGGAAACCCTGACGCCCATGACTGAATCCAGCTGGATGGACGAGTGTTTCACCCCCTCCACCTGCCCCGGGACACCTGATGCAACGCTGGACCTGCCCTTACAGCAGCCCTCCGCTGTCGAGCGACTATCTGCTTCTGGTCAAGTAGGCAACTTGACTCTCCCAAAATAAGCTGTAGAGGATCTAAGCTTTAATTGTTGAGCCACGGACCCAAACGATCCGGCAGATTGGCCGTTTCATTGGACCGTTAAAGCGTGTAGTGATTTAAGCTTATTTTGGGTGAGCGCTCGTACAGGAATTGAAGGAGCTGTGAAACAGTACAAACATGTCGGGATGAAAACAGATTCTTCATTCTCTGTGGCGTGATGCATGTGTTGTCATGTAGCAGTTACAAAATAGCTCGAGGGAGACGTCTCCCTGCAGAGACCATTTGCGGCTGATGTTGAAAGCTTTGCTTAGAGGATGCACGTTCACTCTTGCTTATGTCGATGTTAGTGATGCGGCCGGGTTACAGTGAGATGTAGGGGATGTTTTCTATGCTGCTAATGCGTATGTGCACTGAATATGAGCTCGTGTTTGCTCTGGCATGTGCAGATTTTTTGCGAGTAAAGCAGCATGCACTGCAGCAGAATGAACTTTAACAAGAGAGCTGTGTTTGTTCCCACCAATAAAAGCCATCTAATATGTGAAGGCAAAGCATTTCAGCCTTTTATGCCGCCTGAATGAGACGTCTAGCGCCGAGCTCGTCCTGCGTGTTGTGAATGGTCCCAGCTTCCCACACCTCCTTATCGTTCACTTTCTAGCTCAAGTCAGTTATCCGCCGCACCAAAGAGACGTCCAACGTGCATCCGATGTACAGGGAGGGATTGTTGAGACGTAAAATGGGACCAATCATTGTGAACAAAAGCAACTCGCAAGATCGGCTTATTGAGGAGCTGCAGGGGAAACTGGGGATCGGTCGAGTGGAGCGCAGACGTAAACAGCAGCCGGATGACTGGCTGACAGAGGGGGTCATCGTTATGTCCAACCCACAGCGAACACGGGAGGAGGGGAATCCGCCAGCTGTGGATAAGGTAGACAGTTAGTGGACTTCTTGTGCCGGCCTGGACGTTAAACGGGGTTAAATATGAAATGCTTGTAATGTTTCATCGAGTCAGGCGCATTTTGTTTCACCTTTTCCTGTTTTCTACCCTAACGGTGTCTTTGTGCCATGTTTTCCTTTCTGTGCTGTTTCCTTCTTCCTGCCCAGATCATCATCCCTCCTGAATCACCCGCCCCACAGAGGAAAGTCCTCCCCCCTCCGCAGCCTCCCCCAGCACCTAAAAAGACACCCCCAGTCAAGCAGACTCCGCCGCCGCTACCTCCTCCACCTCCGACGCCCCCTCCTCCACGAGAACCCACCCCGCCACCTCCCAAGGCGCCTTCTCCTCCTCCGCCTCCCCCCAAAGAGCCAACGCCTCCCCCTGTTCTGCCCCCTCCATCACCTAGCCCCCCGCCAAAGCCCGTCCCGCCACCCCCGCCTCCCAAGGTGTTTGTATCTGTGGCTTGTCAGACAGACTATGACCCCATCTTCCCACCAATGCAGGCATGGATCCCAACTCTTCATCTCTGCTCGTCCTCATACTTCACCCTCTCTTTCCTCTTTCTATCACCTTCACTCTCATCTGTTTTTGTTTACACGTTTGCAGATTATTTGGTTATTTCCGGGCACCGCCTGGCTCTGGTGTTGGAACAGGTAGCCCGTTTAGAGCTTTGCCTGAAACCCGGTCGGTCCAGGTTACGAGGGGTGCCGACACTCAGGCTGGAGAGCCTGAGCCCGTTTTCTAATTCTGACATCTGACGGCGCCACGAGACGTGTGTTCTGAGAGGAGAGGAGAATTTAAGAGCTTAGGGAAAAGCAGAGCGTAACTCCCTGAAGTTCCCGTTACACTAAGTGTCCTGCCACGACCAGGAATGGTAGGCTCGCAGTGCAGCTGAAACCTAATCCGCCACATGACAGCACAGTTACCACCACATTTATAGCAAGTCTCACAGGTCTAAAGCCAACAGGTCCCCAGAGTTTCAATACGAGCTCGTCGAAGCCAAAAGTCTCACCTTGTTCCTCAGAGCTCTTCGTGAAGGACTTCACGGGTTGATACAAGTTCCGCTGAGCAAACGAGGGTTTTGTTTCATTTTGTCGGAGGTAGTTGAGTCGTTTATGTGCGAGAGAGAATACACGGAGCAGAGAAGCTATTTTCTCTCTCAGAGGAATGCAGGAGTCATGAAGATCCAATAACCAGTCCATGTGAGAAGGTCTGTGTTGCAGCACACATACCCTCACACAATGTTGATATCGGGGAGTCTCCTTCAGGGAACGTGGATTATAGTGTTCATTCGGTTTCATTAGGGTTAGTAAACGAGGAGGCCACAGACCGACACAAAGGAAGAAATAAAGTAAAAACTGTTAATAATTCATTGTGTTTATCAGCAGTGTTGTTATTTAGCATTATCTCTGTTTTAGATCCAGTCGCAGGGAAAAACCTCCCCCACTGCCCCACCGAAACCAGCCAACAAGCTGGACAACATGCTGGGAAGCCTGCAGTCCGACCTCAACAAACTGGGAGTCCAGACACTGGCTAAGGGCGTCTGTGGTGCCTGCAAGAAACCGATAGCTGGACAGGTAATGACCTGCAGAGCAATTCAATTTTATTTACATAACCCAGTATTACAACAGAGTCGTCTCAAAGGGCTTCACACACAGTTAATTACACAACAGCAGACATAACACACAATTAACACAAGTAATGACTAAACTAAACTACCGGTAAGCAGATTCTGTCCTTAGACCCTCCTTCATGGAGGAAAAACTCCTAAAAAACCCAGTTGTGGGAAAAAAAAGAAGAAACCTCATGCAGGAGAGATCCTCTCCCAGGACGGACAGGCAAACGTGCCTAGGACTGTTATCAATTAGCTCATCTACATTCTGAATAACACAGTTCAGGTTTGTAACCTGCAGCAGAGCAGATCAATAAAGCTCCAAAAACCATGTCGATCCCCACAAACCTGCTTATGAAAATGTAGCTAAAATAAACCTAAACTGTGACGTTGCATATCATTTAAATTCTAATAAAACAGATGCGTTACTGTTGGGTCACGTGACCCGAACAGCATCTTTGGGTTTGTGCTGATGTTTTATCCCTTTACAAAAAAACCATCATGGAGGTATTTTTCAATGTTTCACTCGAAGCTTCAGAGAAGCCATTCGAGGACCTTTCAGCTTTGCATCGATTCCCTCATGCACAGAAAACCCAGTGGGCTTATAAAACACCATCTGCAAGTGGAAAAACTAAATTTGGGTTCCAGATTTATTTGCATTAATTGGAGAGGATGCATGATGGGAGAAGCTGATTTGAAACAACACAGAAGGATGTTGCTCTCCCGTGTTTGTGTTCATAGTCACTGATATCAGTAATTAAGCAGTGTTCTGTGGGGCTGATTTAGTTAGTTCTGTTTTTATAAACATTAAATTAGAAGCAAAGCATCACTTTGAATGTAGATACTTACAATGTGTTCACAGGAAGCATACAAAACTGTTCTGAAATCTGGATCTGCCACAGTTTGCAGTACACACTTTGTGCTGCAGGCTTTCTCCCCACACCGCTGTGCAAGCTCATCACATTTTAATGCACTGTGTCTCTCCACACCAGGTGGTGACTGCCATGGGCAGAACGTGGCACCCAGAGCATTTTGTGTGCACCCACTGTCAGGAGGAGATAGGCTCCAGGAACTTCTTTGAGCGTGACGGGCAGCCTTACTGCGAGAGAGACTACCACAGCCTGTTCTCACCGCGGTGCCACTACTGTAATGGACCCATACTGGATGTCAGTAATGCATACGCACAGACACGCACATAAGCAGATAATGATATTTATTTATTCATAACCTAATGGATTAGGGCCTTGCTGGAAAAATCACGACGGTGGAAATTACATTTCCTTTCCAAAGCAGATGCTGACGGTACACACGGTCCTAGAAGTAGATTTAGTTTTACATACATTAAGAAGAGTTTTCCATGTTGGGGATGATCTAAATGACTTTTTCTGTAAGTTTTTAGGTTTCTCATCTTCATGGTGACACACTCCCATTGTTTTTTGTTTTTTCCTTTGGGGTGGGGTGTGTTTTATTCCTATTTTTGCCTCCAGTCATGGTCCCACACACGCTCATGCGAACACAAGTCACACACAGTGCCAGAGGCACTGGAAGGCAAGCCGACAGTGTCTAGCGGATTGTAGCCTGCAGGAGGCCAACATAAGTCTCTCCCAAGGTTTTCCAACTGATCCTCATGCAGTGCTTTACATCTATAGCTGAGCAGCCTCTTGGTTTCTTTCCGCCCTGGATTTTTCCTCCCGTAAAGCTCTGATAGAACCATTGAGCTTTTCATTTGCACTTCTGAGTAAAGAAGAAAAAATGCAACACTAAACTTGGTATCTGCTGCTTTTAATCGGCTGTTTTTAATGTAATTTCATTAAATGCGGTTTATTGTGCTGTAATTAAAGTTTGCAACATTTATTTCTGCACCTGCGTTCAGAGATTTAATGTTATATGTTAGATTTTGTAGAGCATTGCACCTCCTGGTGGCAAAGCTAAGAACATGAAGAGCTCTGACATTCTAGCTTAAAGATAATAAATGCTATTTTACAGTACCACTTGCTTTGATACCATAAAACATAAAAGTGAACATTTGTTTTTTCCTTGACTTAACAGAAAGTCGTGACGGCTTTGAACAAGACTTGGCATCCGGAGCATTTCTTCTGCGCCCAGTGTGGAGCCTTTTTTGGACCAGAAGGTACGGGCCATGACCCTTTTGCTTTAATTAGACGAGCAGAGTATCGATTAAAAAAAGAGTGAATCTTTGCTGCTGTGTAGGTTTCCATGAGAAGGATGGGAAGGCATTCTGCAGAAAGGACTATTTCGACATGTTTGCCCCTAAATGCGGTGGCTGTGCTCGTGCCATCCTTGAGAACTACATCTCCGCTCTCAATTCCCTCTGGCATCCCGAGTGCTTTGTCTGCAGGGTGATGCAGCTGATGCAAACACAAATAGCCTGATTTTAAGATCCGTTATTTATCCCGACTCTCCATAAACGCTTCACGACTTCTCTGTTTTTGCAGGAGTGCTTCACACCATTCATTAACGGCAGCTTCTTTGACCACGACGGGCAGCCGTACTGCGAGGCTCATTACCACGAGCGGCGCGGCTCTTTGTGCTCCGGCTGCCAGAAACCCATCACCGGCCGCTGCATCACAGCCATGGGCAAGAAGTTCCACCCAGAGCACTTTGTTTGTGCTTTCTGCCTCAAGCAGCTTAACAAGGGCACCTTTAAAGAGCAGAACGACAAGCCCTACTGCCACGGCTGCTTTGTCAAACTTTTCAGTTAGACTGCATGTCTGCTGTGCGTGTGCAGGTCTACATGTGGATACATGCGCACTCACATGTCTGTGCATCTATGAGTCGGTGATTTCTCACATGTCTTTGATAAGAGTGAAAGTATTTCTCCTTGCTATGACACTGAAAGGACTTCTCAGGATGTCCAAGCTTTTACACTTTTACTAAAGATGTTTTTAACGGAGCCCAAAGAGATTTTTATTTAGACTTTTATTCCCCTCGTGTAAAAGGAACAAGTCAGAAAGATGTTTCCCGTGTTTGTGTACATAAATAGTGACCTGTGAATGATTCTACTGCCACGTCGCAGGGCAAGACCTTGCATTTTAAGGTGGTGAAGCTGTGTCGACAGAATCGTGCTCAGATCGGAGACGGCTGCCTGACTGCATGGACCACTGAGGGTTTAAGCTACGCAGTTTTAGAGTAACGCGAGTGTTGAATGTGCAGTGCTTGGCCAATGAGTGTTTGTTTGGGTGGGGGGGATATGTATTTTTCTAGCTTGGTGCAGTTTAAGATGATGATAACACATGATATGGACATGCACACCAACACACACCCTGTTCTCCTCTTTAACGTGTTAATTCAATGTCTTTTGCACACTATTACAATAAGAGGTCTCTTGATGAGGCCGTCTGCAGGTGCATTGTGAAATTTAGTGCCATCCAGATGATTTTACGTCATTAATGCAGGTTTACTGTGAAAATGGCAAACTTTAAGTAAACTTTCGCTTGTTTTTGTGCTAATTTGTACCATGTGTTATATATAAAACACAGGATTTAAACATAAAATGACTTTTTTAAATGATAAATTGGCTTTTACTTAATTAAACCAACATACGTGTCAAGTTAAATAAATAGAATTAATGTAACTAATGAGGGCAGTAAGAAAAATATATGTAATCTGGTTATAAATGGAAAAAAAGGAGTTATAATTGAGAAAAAGGAGCCCAAGCTGCTGTTTTACCACAGAATACATTTAGTCCATACATTGTTTGGTTTGTGAGAACCGCTGTGGTGAATCTGTTGGAAGATTTTACAATTAAAAGCACGTTCTGTCGATTTATGTGCCGTTGAATCCGCACCAGCTGCCGTTACAATCCCGATCTCCGTTTCTACACCTGAAACGGGCTCAGCTTGGCCACAGAACCGTTTAGATGAAAACTGATGTGTTTTTGAGCATCACACTGATATGCAAAGAGCTGGCTCTGTTAGCATGCACCCTACTGTGACAACATTTCACCCCGCTCTCATTCCTTCTGGCTCACACACACCAGCTTAGATTCCCGTGTGTCAGAAAGAGGAAGAAACCTACTGTTTCATCCTGCATCCTGGACTCTGATCTCGCTTTGTTCGTGGCCTCAGTGCAGAGCTCACTGATGGACCATGGATGTTCATGTTTGCTGGTCAGGAATCAGATTATGACACCAAAACAGGCCTACGTGAAAATCTACATGAATCTTTTTGAATGCTTTTTTTTCTTCATATGGGGGAACTACAATGCTGTCTCTTTAATTTTGATCTGTGTGTTTTAAAGGAGACAATGCAGATTATCCACATTAGAGTTGGTTTTAAATTTCTTCTTGTGCCAAATGTGTCGATGCAATAAGGTCTTACACACTGTCTCAGGGGCTGAAGTCTGGGCTTCACCTACTGTGGTGCGTTTGTATTACACACTGTAATAAATGTTTCCGGACTCAGTCGGCACACGCGGTGTTGGCTTGTAGCGAGTTCAGATGTATAGGATGTAGCAGGGGAAAATGTGTTTGTAAAAGTCATTAATTTTGCTTATGTATATTGATCTCACAGTTAATCGCCTTCTAGTTTTGCTTCTGTCCATTAAAACAAAAAAAATCTGCCTTTTATTACTTTGATTACGTGAACCGAGACACTTTCATGGGATCTTTTGCAATCTGAATCGTCTCATGAGCCACAACGTCGCGTTAACGGGGTTTAAGTCTTTGTGGGTCTTTATTACAGATTGGAAAACTTCTGCAAATAAAATATACAATTATTTTTGGTGTGCTTTTACTTTTCACCCTGCACCACATCCACTCAGGCACATGTGGATCGTAGAAAACATTTTATAGTAACAAACGAAGGAAAGGTGCAGCTTAAAGTTACTGGATGTGTTTTAAGTCTCAAGACAGATGAAATAAAGGGGAGAAATCAGCTGGACTTCATAAGAGATGCAAACATGACATCTGGTTTCAACTCATAACCTCATACAACAGATGGTTACCTGCCCAATGAGAAAAACATGTCATTTTCCTTGTGTCAGCATTTGACTTGTTTCTTTTATCCACTTAGTCGTCCTCAGATTTATTTAATAAATATTTTTAATGTTGGATGTTAGTTTTTTTTTGTTAAATATTTAATAAATGTATTTATTAAAGAAAAGCATAACAGGTTGATTTAACTGGACACTTAAAACAAAAATTAGCTAAAATATTTTGTGATATATTAGACATTTTGAGGTAAAAAAAAAGTCCTGGTTGAAGGTTAGGGGGGGAGGGGGGTGGAGATACCTGCCAACAAGTGCAGAAGCCTGACAAAGGTACACAAAACACCTGATTGCAGCGATTTCCTCAAAAGATTTAAGAAAATATCAATTATGAGAGATGTGATGTATATTGGGGCTGCGCGGTGGAGTGGTGGTTGGCACTGTGGCCTTGCTGCAAAGAAAGACATTAAACTTTCATTGTTTTTTTTTTGTATCTTTCTAAGCTCATGTAAAGTTCTTTCAGTTGCACTTCTGCTGGACCACATGTAGAGGCATAGCGATAAAAATACATTACTTTGACCAGGTGTGCCCAGGTCCAGTGCTGGAGAGCTCTGATCCTGCAACATCTAGATCAGAGGTGCCCAAGTTCGGTCCTCGAGATCTACCGTCCTGCTTTTCTTTTTTACATGCATCCTTTCTCCAACACACCTGCATCAAATAGCTGCATGCAGTCCAGCTCTGCAGAGGCCTGGGAACCAGCCGTTCATTGGATTCAGGTGTGCTGGATCCAGAGGACTGAACCTGTGTACTCCTGGTCTAGATGCATACCTTCTCCAACACAGCTAGGCCCCTGCAGCGCTGAATGACAGGAAGTCAGCCATTTGATTCAGGACCACACAGCTATACGTTTTAATAAGCTGTGATAAATTATGACAAATGCATTTTTATTTTTTAGATTTTATCATAAAAAAGGCACAAAAATATCACTTTCAGTTCATTTTCTGAGACAGAAACA
>JBAMHV010000003.1:25332794-25357378 GCA_037177535.1 Pseudomugil gertrudae | reverse complement strand
CCCATAACTCTCTGACCGATTTATCTAGGAATTCATGGTGGATTCGTATAGGTTATAGAGGCTGCTACCGATGCAACTGCATCTCTCACTTACTGAACCGAATATCCGGTTGCATCGGTTTATTGTTCACAACCCTAGTACTGTTCTATATCATACCGTACTGTACCATATCGTACCATACCCTATTGTACCGTACTGTACCACATCATACCCTATCATACCTTACTGTACCATATTATATCATATCTTACTGTACTTTAACATATCATACCCTACCATGATTTTTGCAACGGCCTCAATTGGAAAAAAGTTAGATTTGCGTTAACAAGCGTTAAGAATTATCTTCTAAGTTCAGTTTTAGCACAAAGCATATCGTCATCACAACTACACATAGTGTTATTGCATATCGCAAATTTATTTAATACTGTGCAGCCCTAGTAGGGTTACAGTCGAAGTTCTGCATGACTGGTTAATTTTAGTGAGATCTGTTGGAGCAGGGATACTGTGAGCTGCAGCTCTATAGGATCGAGTTGCCCTGCTGTCGCATACACCGTGTATTGCTTATGTATTCATTTTACATGTGCAATAATGTAATAATGCGGTGCTTCTACAATCTAAAGAGAAAAGCAAAAACAATGAAAAACTGCCCTGAAATATGCAAACACATTGTTTGGTCTTGTAACATTACCACCTTGTTGCTCCATAGTTTTGTTGGTTGCTGTCAGTGTGTTTTACAGAGGTGGAACATCTCATGGCTGCAGGGGGCGCCAAAGACCAAGAGAAAATAATTATCCAGTCCTGGGACGTCCAGCTCCCATCCTCAAGGACCACAAACCTGCAGCTTTTCCAAGTGTCCCTGATCCAACACATCTGACTCAAATCCGTCATTGTGCAGAATCTCATAGGCTGTTGGATCCAGGTGTGTCGGAGCAGGGATACAAGCTGCAATAATACGAGCGTAGTAAATACAGAATGTCTGTACAATGAAAGAAGCGTTCTGCTTTCACCATATTTTATTTTAAAATGTAGCTTTTCAACATTTCTCCGTATACAAAATAAAATTAGTCAGCAAATTGCAAGTACCCTTATAAAATAAAGGATTCTTGATTCACATACATGTGTGGCTATTACAGTACTTCCACAATGTTGTCATAGTCCCTGATGGAAATAACTTAAACCTCTGGTGTAGAGCAAAGCAGATGATGAGGATGGAAATGTAATCCTATTGACACGATGGAGAAACAAAGCAATAAATATGACATTTAAAAAAAAAAAATGTGTTTGTGAAACAAGCAAAATGTAGAAATTCACTCATTCGTTCTGTTATTTTCTGATTGAGTAATTCAGAAATCCTGCAGGAAACGCATCCACGCAGCGGTTACCATGTTGTGTCCATCACTCTGACGGGAGTTTAAAAAACCTGTTTTCACTTAGTTATAATGTTAATACAGCTGTTTTCTTCTCAGCTGTTGGAGGGTAAACATACAGCACCAGATTGAGCATACTATTTTCATCCACCCCGAGCAAACGACATTCAGTCAGGCCTTCTGTGGTTTGAGGCCTCCTCCACATTGCGACTTTCAGAAATCCTTATTGCATATCATAATAATTGAGACACATTAAAAAGGCAAATACTTTTGCAGAGTGAATGTGATGAATGGAAATTTGATTTTGCACCAGTTGAACCTTGAAGGAAGCAAAAATCTCACAGCTCCTTGTAGTGGTTATTTGCTTCCCTGCTGTCCATTTGTCCTTTCCATCTCCGGGTCTACCTGTGTGAAAGCTGGTTGTTCAGCAATCCAGGAAATGTGTCCTCCATATCTGAACTCAGTGTGCCACCTGTAAGTCACACATGAAGGAGAGAAAAAGATCAAATTCTTTTCTTTAAAGACTTAAGTTTCAGTTTTTTTTTTTTTTTTTTTTTACAGATGAGACTAAAATCTGCTTCCATTCCCTGAAGCTTGACTGAGCAGATGTTCCCCTGCTTCAGTCCAAAAGGTTGAGACGGACTGAGACAGAATTCACTGCCCCTCATCCAGCCTGCCGAGGAATCCAGAAACTACCAGCAGCCTCAGAACCCAGCTGAACCAGAAGCCAGCTGAACCAGAAGCCAGCTGAACCAGAACCCAGCTAACCCTCAGCCTCTCTGATACAGCAAACATGCCTCAGCATTAAAGAGATGAGGGTAGAACACATGTACAGGTATTTCAGATGGCTCTAAAACTGAACTAAAGTTGTTAGGATTGTGTAGCATGAGTTTGTGTCCTTGTTGGCTGTTTAGTGCAGCGCAGGTTGCAACATCCTGCAGTAAATGTTGATTTTCTAACTTTCATATGACTGAAAATAAGCTGCATGTTCTAATGTTTTGTTCCTAAGACATAACATTGTTTTATTTAACAACTATGGCTAAAGTTCCTCTGTTTTAAATGACCTGTAGTTTGAGTCTTGGAGACTTTGAATGTCAGCACCTTTCTGCTTGTTACCGTTATTTCTCATGTCATTTGGTCAGTAAAATTTATTTCACATCTTTTTAAGTAAAAACGATGTAGTCAGTGCCACTCAGAAAGCAATTGCATTTTGCATTAAAAAATACAGAAATCTTGGATATTACAGAATATTACTGTCCTGTTGTTTTAAGTAAACGTTTGCAGCACTCAGAGATGCAGAAATGTAAAACAAAAACTGTAGCTACAAGGTATTTATAGCTGCAAGTAGACCTCACCTATATGACAGTTGTACGTCCATATTCGATGTCCATCGTACCGGGAGCGACACTTCATAATGTTGTTGGTGTAATCTGATTCTGCAACCTCATAATTTGGGTTTATCACAACCTGGAGGGGAAAAATACGATCCATCAGAAAGATGAGTGTCATTCAGCAACGCTGCTACAAGTATCTGTAACCGCGTACATTTAGGTTTAATATAAAACACAAGCAGGTCTGTGTCGTACTGGAAAAACAGGCTCTTCTGTGGGATGCATGGTATCTATTGAGACTAGACCAACACGGCAGATGTTTACCTGGAAGATGTAGTCACCAGGCTGCACATCTGTGATGTCGATCCACTGGCAGTCTATGTCGTGTCTGTAAGTGTCCCAGCAGCCAACCGTGATGCCCTGAGAGCCAAAGTTTGCACATTCGTACCTCTTCTGAATCCCTGGAATCAACACAGATTGCAGACTCAGTACAATGATTCATAAAAGGGTATTTTCCAAATGAAAAACATAAAAAACTACAGTTGATTTGGACAACATGCAGTAGACTGATCCCTGGATTTGATTAAGTCATATTTCTACAGTATAAGATGTTTTATTGTCTCAGACAACATGAGATGTGGTTTCACAGAGAGTTTGAAGTCTGAAAAAGTAATGCTGTGCAGGTAAATATATGCTCCAAGTGTTCTGTATTATAACAGGTGCTTGTATTTACCCTCGTCACAATGGGTGTCCTCCAGACAGAAGCTGGCTTTGTGTCCTTCTGCCACTTTAGTGCCGTTTAGACTCAGCAGGTCATAGTGGGTGAAAACTTCCATGCTGTGGTAATGTCTGCATTAAACACAAATGGTGAAACATTATACAAGAGTTCAGGAGCAGCCGTCACCCTTTACCATTTACAATGTGGGAGCTCGTTGGAGTCTCACCTGTGACATTCATGCCAGACCCAGGAGTGATGTGCTGCCCGTGGCCGGAAGTCTGACAGGCCGTTGTTATGGATCTGGGAGGAGAAGCGGAGAAGCCGGCGGTAGGAGGTGGAATCCGCTTTGTCAGCAGTGCTGGATAGACAGTTCTCCTCTTGTGCACACTGCAGAGCATACAGGGGCCTGTCCTCCAGGTAGGTGGTCTGCTCCACGACCTGCGCACTCAGAACGAGGTCTGGGGCCGCTGGGAGGAATAAGCGACAAATAAGAACACTGTAAACTGGACTGTAATCACCATTACTACTTATCTACTTACTCTGAGTACAAGAAACCCCCGCCGCAAAGCGTCCACCTCCTCTCGGACAGATCATGTGTTTCCCGTGATGCAGGCATGAATCCAGAGTCAGCTCAGTTCCCGAACATCTCACCCCGCTCATCACCACGGCATCAGCTGATGCATCTCCTTCCCAGTACCACGTCTCCTGATAAAATAAATTATACAGCTGTGTACTGGGAAAAGCTCAATGTGAAGAAGTGCATGAATGAGTAAGCTGGAAGTGATTTCATGACACGGTACACGTGATTTACATCATTTATACAGGAGGATAAATGGTTTTACAGTGTGTGTAACAATGCAAACCAGAGCTGGCTATATTTGATATGCTCATTTTGTTTGTAACCACAGTCTTATTGAACTCTTTTGTAAAAGAATTTGTATTTATATGATTATTTTCATACCCTCTAATGAATCTGGAGTCATGTCATTCCAGTTTTCTAATCAAAATGGTCTTCAAGGCGGACTTTGACCTGACTCAGCTTCTCAGGATTTTGCAAACGAAAGGGAAATCTCATGTGAGGGTAGGTCAGATTTTCCATCATCTTCCATGAATGTGGGGGGGTATGAATGTGGGACTACATGCTGCTGGCTGAGAAGAAGGACAGGCATCCAGCAGTAGTTTAAGCCTGACATAATTTGTTCCATCTAGTGGTGGGGGTTTTCCTAGGTAAGCATTTACGAGTCATACAGGAAAGAGTGGGGGGGGGATCTAGTCCTGCTCTGTGATAACAAAAGCCAGGCGTGTATTACTCTCTACATGAGAATGCTTATGTAATGACAACTAACTGTGTGTTGTGACAAAGCCACGTGTTTTTATGATGCTTTGGCCAAACAGCCTCCACCAGATCCGATCCCAGTTCCTCTCATAAAACCCCCCGCAGTTATGGACTCCCTATGATTCACACACATACTTTCCACACTTATATCATCTTCAACCATAAATTCTTTATGTCTTAAAATAGGAAAACATAAAGATGACAGGGAGGAGCTCAAAACGCCTTTCCCCTTATGGAGCTCTGATCAGACGTAAGCAGTAGAGGAGCGTTACGCTGCCTCATGTGGTTTACAGGTGAACTTCAAACGGACTCCTTTTTCCCCCTCATCACCCCTGCTGAGAGGCTGTACATAGGTTTACCCTTACTGATCTGTGTTTTCCACTCACTCTGAGTGTGTGTTTCTAAGCAAGTGGTGTTTTTATTTTGCCCTGTGGGGTAAATAAAGCTCGAGCTTGTTAGAGAGGTAAAAGCATCCGCTGCCACGCACACACAGAGTTACAGAGAGGCTTGGGTTGGGAAGTAAAGCGTGGATAATTTAATCTCATCCATCTCATCATGTGGGTTTCACATCACCGGCTGCTCCTCTGGGTTTCTAGCAATAAAACTGTCAAAGAAATGTATCCTGTAAATCTGTTTTACCGGTGTAATGGTATTACAGTGAAGAAATATGATCACAGCTGCAACAAAACAGAGAAATATGATAAACTGGCCTTTTTTTGTGTTTGCACATTTAAATAAAAACTCTGCTATGGCCACAGCGTGAGTCAGTGTCATGCGGTTTCACGTGTAAAACAACAATTTCATCGTTTTCTAACGAATGCAAGAGACATTCCCACATATGCAGGAAGCAAAACCGACATCTCATCCAAAAAAAACTTAAACTTCGTGGTTTTTTCAAGTTCATTTTGTTCTTTTTTGGCTGAATTTCACAGAAAAAAACTGCCATAAACAACAGAGTTTATGTTTTAAAGAAACAGAAACAACAAAATACAGATTCCTTTTCCATCATCACATTAAGAGAGAGAGAGAGGTATTTCTGTACCTGGAAAGCATGGCTGGCAAAGCCCAGGCCCAGTTGTCTGCAAACCACCATGGCCTCCATGGTTCCCCAGCTATCACTGCACACAGTACCCCACACCAGGGAGCCATTCCTCTCTGCCAAGACCTCCACACGGCCCTCATATGGGTTACGGCCGCCACTTAACCGAAGCTGAGATTATAAATACACAGTATTTATACACATAGATGTCTCCCGCATAGCAACATTTTGATTATATTACAGGCCGAGTTACTCACCCTGCTGTGGAAGCCCATGGCAGGAATATTACACCTGACTGCAGCATCTTCCTCATGGCTGCAGTCCACAGATTCCCGGTTGAAGTAACACTCAGTCAGAGACTTCTCAAAGCCAGAGCACTCCACTTCGTTCATGTGGACCGGTCCGATTCCTGCAATCAAAACACGATTCTGCTGAACTCATGGCTCATGAACATCATGGATATTAGAAAAGCGATCATCTCGTTTCCATGTCTGGAGAAAAGAAATCTGGTTTGAGGGAAAACTACTACTACAGAGTGAGAGCAGCATCCTCCGATGCGAGGGGTGTGTTAGAACAATAAGTTCCTCCAGAGGCTGATGTACGCTCCAGTAATTACACTGCAAAGCGAACAAGCATTCAGCTATGACAAATGAATACGAGTCTCTAAAGACTCGTAAATAAAAGTTTCCACCACAACATGCCGGTTTCATGTAGGAAATTGCTTAACAGATAATCGCTTTGGGTTAAACTCACAACATGATCAAAGTAAATATGTGATTTGTGAATGATTGTTTTTATAATTGCCTGGGATAAGTAAGTAATACATAGTACAGTACAAATGAAGGAATCTGCATCTGGTGACAGAACAGATATTACTGTTCAGTCCGCTGCTGCAAGTCTGCGTGTGGCGCCATTTTTAGATCCAGTGGTCAGCCCGTAAAGAAATCCCTGAGCCCAGTTTACTGAATTCCACTTCTGAAACCCATAAAGCCCGTTTTCTTTTCCTGGAACATTTTGTGCCCTCTCCTGCTTCGACCATATGATTCTCATAGTGCTGCGGGATATTGCATTTCACAGAATCAGGTTTTGGCTCAACGTAAAAACATTAATGTGCAAAGTCCCTGATGCCTTTATGTGCTGACTTCAGGTCTAGACTGACTGAAGTGAGACAAAAACAGGTGGTTCTACAGAGTTTAGACATAAAGGTGGAGGTCCGGTCTCTAGTTTCAGTCTACAGCTGTTCACAAGTTGTGTTTGTTATGAAAGACAAAAACCTGTGAACAATTAAGCTCAACAGCATTTCAAACAGTTCCCATGTATCTGCACCATTATTTAATGCAGAAAGAGCCATTTTAAAACATTTTTATCAGGCAGTTCTGGACATCACATCCAATAGTACTGGTTTACCTTGTCCCATTCTGGCGCCAGTCAGGGCCTCTTTAGCGCTGCCGAATCCCAGCTCTCGACACACCACAGTAGCTGCTCTGATGTTCCAGTTGTCGTCGCAGACTGTTCCCCATTCACCGTTCTTCAGCACCTCCACTCGCCCCTCACCTATCATGGCTCCACCTTTTAGACGCACCAGGGGTTGCTGTGGAAACGGCACAGAAAAACCAGCATCAGTGAAACTGCAGGACTGTTAGAGAAATAAGAAAAAGATGAGTTGATGTAAGATGGACCCGGTTGCAGTTAAATAAACCTGTATACGGTGTGCAATGCACTTCTGAACTGAATTTATGATCATATATTTGTGACAAATTTACTTGTAACATAAAGATGGCACTGATTGGCTTCACTATATTGTTCTGGTTTTACTGGATCTTAATGCCGCATTCGATACAGACTGTCTGGTGGGCCTCTCGGGTACTGTTCTTAGATGGTTTTACTCCCTTCTTACAGATTGAAAATCTTTTGTAAGTGTGGATACATGCTCTTCAAAAACGCATATAATTCAGTGTGGGGTTTCCCAAGGATCAATCTTAGGCCCAATACTTTTTAATCTATAAATGTTGCCTCTTGGGGATGTCATCAGGCATTGATTTCCACAGCTATGCTGATGATACACAGCTTTACATCACAGTGTCTCCTGATGACCTAGAGCCAGTTGATGTTCTCTTAAAATGCATTTAAAGTGTATTAACTTAAGATTAATTTATATTTATTTATTTGATATATTTTTAAGCACTTTTATGAAGTTCTGTTGGTATTTTTTAAAAAAAAATTTGCTCACATTTGTTTTTCTTAAGGTATCTAGTTTATTCTCCAGTGTTCTCCTCATGGGGATCCTCCACACTGGGGCTGCTGCCTTCATGTCTGGGGTTGGTGGCATGGTGATTGCCTCCACTTGGGCGGTACGGGGTCTGACAGCGTGGCCTTACGGCGGCGGGACGGACCCTGGCCTGTTTTAACCTGGGCGCTGGATGATCGCTGAGGTGGCAGCCTCAATAGACGTGGGGATACTGGCTCCTAGCGTGGATGGATCCCAACAATAATATCGTTTCCTCACATCAGAATCAGTACTGAGCCCGATGTTTTTACTTCTCTTTTAGTTTTACTTCTCTTTTCTGATGTTAGGGAGTCATATTGGGGGTGGGATTGTCTATCTTTGGTTGTGTGTGTGTGTGTGTGGTGGTGGTGGGGGGGGAGGGGGGGTATTAACATTGCTTTGTTGTCTTTTTGGGTGTTGTTATTTAATTGATTTTTATCATGTAAAGCACTTTGTGTTTCCTGTGGCCGGAAAAGCGCTTTATAAATAAAGTTTGAAGTACATATCAGAGAAAATATGCTAAAAAGTATCTTTTGAAGATAAGTTTTTTCTTTGAACATCAGTACAATTCTGCAAGTCCAGATCAGAACACGTGTAAAAACATGCTCATCTTTGAATCAACATCATGGCTCTAAACAGAGATATTACTAATATCAGCCATATGTTGCTCTCCTATGATGCAAAAAGAGGACCCGACAGCTCATTCAATGGCAAAAAGGGTCACATAAAATACATTTTCCCTTTCCTTTGCATCCATATAATAATAATAATAATATTAATATTTATGTACACATGTAAAAGCTGTGTTTATTATATTGTCTGACCAACCTCCACTCTGTAGGCCTTGCTGAAACCAGCGCTGACGCTCGGAGCAAAGGCTCGTCCGGGCACACAGCTAATAACTACAGGCATGCCCCTCCCACATGTCCTGTTGCCCTTCAGCTCGATCTCGCCACCCAGTTTGCAATCGGAGAGTTCGGCCTCGTTGCCTGTGCAGTTGACGGAGAAACCCCAGTAGTTCTTCTTACGGCGCTTTGCCAGCAGTCTGAGGAGAAGTAGCCAGAATGGTATCATGCAACGTTTTGCTTAAACATCAGGAGCCGTTTGCAGGAATGTGAGCATCTGGGAGGAATGCAACAGTGCTGTGAAGAACAATGGAGGCATTGTTGGAAGAACTCCTCAGCACTCCCTTGACCCCATACTTGAATGAAAGTCATTAACGAAGGGTCACTGAGAAACCCAACAACAACAAACCTCCAAAGTCTAGGAGAAAAAAAAAAAGAACATTTATAATACTCGCTTCTTATTCACATGCTGTGAAAAACACAGCACTCCAAGTTGCTCTGAATGCAGGAACAATTTGTGGTCAATGAAATGTGAAGTAGATTAGGGCTCAATCATTTCCCCAGGCCCACATTGGCACGGTTGGTGCTTTCTTAGTTCAAATGAAAACAGACTGATCTTTCACCTCTATGAAACTGGACCTCTGCAGCAGAACAACATAGTACAAAACAAAAACTAATATGCAAACATTAAAGTATTCGCTTAATCGGATCAGTTTGTTCTTAAATGCACCGATATGTAGGATTAGCATCCAGTCAGACTGAGCAAGGCTCTTACTCAACATGGCATCGTGCAAAATTCCTGCCAGAAAATCCGGATGTGACGATCAGGAGGAGAGCTGGATGAATTATACGCATCCATTCTGACTGTTTTAGATGGTTGTTTTAATATAATGAAAGGATTTGGTGTATTTTAGAGCCCAAACAGGTAGACTGAAGAACAAGACAAAGTCCAGAAGAGCCACAGCAACACGTTGTAGTGTGTTACATTCATTTCCACTCTAGGGCCTTCATCCATCAACTAAAACTTCCTCTAACTGCGTCTGGCCACATTTGTTTAATGTCAAAGTGGAAAAATGAGTGATGAGCAGAGTAAACAAGCTTGTTTATGCAACGTTTGGTCTCAGCTTTTCTAAAACAGACTGAAAGAGATTTAGACATGATGAAATGATGAAACTGTGAATTTCTGTATTCTGTACAAACCACTTTGAACGCTTTGAACCTGAGTAAAAGAGTTTTGTGACAGTAAATCAGCTGCGTTTACTTTTACTCACTTGTAGGGTCGGACATTGAAGCGTTTCTCTCCAGGGAAGCCGTACATGCCGCAGATGACCCTGCTGTTCATCTCCGTCCACTCCTCGTTACAGATCTGTCTCCACTTGCCTCCTTCTTTCACCTCCAGGAAGCCCTCGGTGACGGGAATCCTTTTTCTGTGAGAGTATGTGGCCCTGATCCTCACATCCTCCACCTGCACCGTCAAACCCTGAGAAGAACATTTGGCAGGTTTAGCTTCATTTAAACTGCTACATCTCACCGTGATCTGTGGTAAACATTTAGCGTGGACGCTGTACCTGGATGGCTTTTAGCTGCGATCATTGATATTTTCCAAATGGGAGTACTTTATTTAAAGTGCTGTACATACAGGCCATGACTCCTGCTACTAACATTGATCTTATAAATGTTTATGGTTATTAATAAGTGCTGTTTGTTTATTTAGTACTCAGTGACGGCTTGTGGTCACACTGAGTGGGAACGTTTTGAGCCAAACGGACCATATTTTAACATAAAAGTGTCCCATTACAATATACAAGATTTAGCTCACCCTATAAGATCATTTCAGCCTTTCATTCATCATTAAGAAACGTTCACATGCGACATCCAGTTGTTTTGGGGGGAAACTGGCCTTAAACTGTGAAAACAGCTCTGGATTTACTACTATACTATAACTATACAGTCATTTGGCAGATGCTTTTATCCAAAGCGACTTACATGTTATTTTAAACCATTTTAACCATAGCTATTATAACCTAACATGCATGTCTTGTGGATGGGAGGAAGCTGGAGAGAACCGAGCTTTCTCAAAGCGAGCTTGTGACTGCTCGATCATGATGCTGCAGCACTGAGCGGCCACAGTCAGACCTCCGAGTCCGGCTTGGATTTCCTCTGTTACAGCCATTGCTTTGAGTTCAGCTCCACAGAACAGTAAAACTGTGTTGATCCGCTTGGGCTGTAAATAATTAGCCCATTTTTAAACCATTAGGTGTTTTTGTTTAAATTTTTGCTCTGTGTTATTATTAGTTTTGCTCTAGGTATTGTTGGTTAATCAAGAATTAGAACAACCTTTTCACAGTTTTAAAAAAAATATTCATTATGTATTATTTTTTTCATCTTTCCTGAAACATCCAGGAAGGGCTAAGCCCTGTTATCCCACTTATACCAGCCACCCCTGGTAGTACTACTGTATGCCGTTTCATTTCACGATCCTGTCATGTGACCTGTGGGAAGTTACAGGTTTAGTGCTGACATCTAAGACTTCTGCTACACAGACACTTTTCTCTTGTTTCTGACATGATTTTTTTTATGAGTGCATCATTTTGATTATGCTGAGTTTTTCAAAAGGACTTTTTTTTACTTCTGCACAAATCATTAAATCAATCACGTCTTTTTACCCGAAATAGTGCTTATATGATCCTGAAGGAATCACCTTCCTGGAAATTTCAATATGAAACCTGCAGCACTGCATCATATTCAACTCTATGAAATCCCACTGATGTTTATAACTGAGTCCTACTTTATAAACACGGTTATGCAACTGGAAAGGAAACATTCCTGCAACCCTCATCTGCCAAAAAGCCACAGAATGTTATTTACAAAAGCAGTCCGTTTTATTTGTATACACATTTCCACTTGATGTATTGCAGATACGATACCATTTATGAGTATCATATGAGAAATGCTAACCCTTCTCCACAAGGCTTCTCTCTGATGAACATGAGCTGAGAAGGTAATGGTGGATGTCTGTTTAGTCTTCCAGGGTGGCTGTAGCATCTTAAATCCTTTGAGCTGAGATGTAAACATCAGTATCCATTTATGAGCAAAACATGTTGCTGCAAACAATCTCAGTGGTGGCAGCATGTAGCTCCAGAGGCTGCAGGTTAGTCCCCGCTCTCTATGACCATCTTTCTGGTCTACAACCACCAGTTTCTCTGTACAGAAATAACTTTATGAGTGCCACTACTTTAACTTTGTAGCCGTGAGCAAAGAGGCTGAAACAGACCTGAGGACTAAAATAGGAGGCTTTTCTCTGTCGGATGTCTTTTCAGACTTCACAGCAGATGTCTTACATTTCAGAGGCTGTCAGAAAATGTAATACAAGATATGAGAGTTATTAATGTCTACAAACTTATAAAATAAAAGGAGTTGCTGAAAGGTTTTAGGCTGAAAGCATTGTGTAGGTGATCCCCTGTCTTCTCTGAGGTTATGTAAAGCCAGCAGGTCAGACAGAGTAAATAACGCTCACAATATGCATTATGTGTCTCGACCTGTAAATCAGGAGGGAAAGGCTAACGTTGGCCCCAGGGTTCTGCGGGAAAATAGCTAATAAATCAGCCATTGTTTGAGCTAAAAACTACCGTTTGCTGCTGGCTTGGTGCAAATTAAAAAACAGCCCAGACTCTTGAGCTGCTCGATGATATGAACTGCTGATCTCAGTGGTTTTCAAACAGCCGCTGTCTTTAACCCCCGATTGGAAAGGCATGTGTCTCCCAGAATATTAAATAAATGCCCACAGAGTGGTTTCCTAGGATGATGTCAGCCTCTGGGAATGTTTAAAGCTAATAGGGTCGCTCAGAGATCCTAGTGACCTGGGTCCACCCACACACAGCAGAGGTTCGCGTGGGCATAAACTATACTTTCATGAAGAGATTCCTGCTTGTCCGAGTGTGACGGAGTGTTTCCCGTCTGCAGAGTGGAAAAGGCACAGAGACGTAACTGTGAGCAGCGAGCTGCTGCTCTCAATCTGACACACGTTTCTGTGCTTTTTTTTCCTTTCAGAAAACACAAATAAACCCAAGAAGACCAATGAAAGGTCACAGAAAATGTGAAATGGAGGAAAAATCCAGGCAGGGGTGGGATGAGTGTTAAAAAGGGACACAGAGATGGTCTGAGCCGTGTTGCATTTGGCTCAGAGAGAGGAAACTGGCTGTCTGACTGAAGCGAAGAGGTCAGATGTGCACAGCTGGGACCAGTAGAGGCATGGACCACCCTCCCAAACCCTGACCACCACACATAAACTCGGCCTGCCAAACCTGAATTAAGACACAGCAGCAGCCAGTTTGAGATACTCAGCATAAACACGGACTGCAAAAGTACGGTATTAATTTAAAAAACGATATGAGTAATGAAGCAGATAAAGCTGAACAGAGCTGTAGGGGATTTTATGAGCTTGTGCTAAGCGAAGCGTGTATCATCACAACATGAAGTGAAATTTAACTGTAAAAATGTGCCAAAAATTCCTTAAAGATTGCTTCATGTAAACGTGTGTTCTGGCCAACAACTGCATATTGTGAAACGTTTGTGTGACTGGTGATGTAGAAATGTACTACCTACGCTGCCTTTCCTCCTAAAAATCTTTGTTTTTGTTTGTGGTAACTAAGGAGGGGGGAGTAAACAAAACTTCACAGGAGAAAGCACCGGAAATGACTGAAATGTTTCCAACAGGAGAGCAGACATGTTTGTCTGACCGGGCTTCCCTCTGAATGTGGATGTGTGAACATGAGGCTGTGGTCTAGCCAGTGACTAATGCTTCCACTACTGGCCGTTTCTTTCACGTTATTCAGCACGTTCGCCTGCACGTGTGCCAGATTCACCTACCCGCCCCGCTTTGCATGTACGAATGTTAACCACGCCTCGGTGTAAACGAGAAGCCACAGAAGGGCAGAACTTTCACATCCGTCCCACCTTACTTTCCTCCTTCACCGAGGACATGATGTGCTTTGCATTTGGAATATCTGTTGGCATCTAATACTCCCACTGAGGCCGTGAAACGGAAAAGACACACAACTCATCTTAGACAGGACTTCTATGATACAACAGGAGTAAGACGCAACAGTCAGCAGCCAGAGAACTTTAAATTAAGACCCTATTTTTCACTATTTAACACATCTTAACTCGTGTTTTACCCACAATCACACACACAAAAACAAGAACAGCATTTCCTGTTTCTCAGACTGGGAGATAAGGAAGCAACATGCTCACAAAATCCAGCATAAAACTAAAGATTTTAGCACAGACTGGTTAAAAGAATGATCTTAAAAGATGGTGCACTGATTCACACATTCAACACCAGTTTAGAAAAGCTCATCATCTGTAGCTTCATATGAAATAAACACAGAAACATCTGAAGTTAAAACACTGCAGCTGTGAAATGTCCACACCCAACACGTGTGCAGCTTGTGTGTAAAAATTCAACATTAAAATCATGTAAAAAGACTTTGTGCATTTCTGATACACACCAGGGAGCAGAGGCTGCAGTGAGATCCAGCTGTTGAACATGTGGTGAAGCAGTTAGCTTGCACCAGAGGAAACTGGCCTCATGACATTCAGTAAATCTGTCCTCCTCAGCTTATTGCAGACGTTCTGCTGAGGGCGAGTCTCCTCTGGCTCAGGTTTCCTTTTGTTGTACGAGGTGATGAGATCCTGGGAATCTTACCTTCCCTGCAAAACCTTCGCTTTGTTTAATGCTGCGTTCTGTTATTACAGCTTTCTGATGTAATCGTTGGGTTGAAGTAAACATGGTTTAAAGTGCTTTTCTTCATTTTCTCCTCTCTCTAATGAATAATGTAATCTCTTACTAATGATCTTTTATCTTAAAAAAGGTAAAGATCATCAGTAATCAGTCTGAGAATAGAGATAAGGGCGATTCTCGCTCATTTAAGCAACACTTCCTTTTGTATTTCTCTTTGCAGCATTTGACAGGAGTATTGCACAACAAGTAAATATATGTAACATATATAAGCTCATCCTGGCTCAGCTCTTAATGAATATAATTATTCTAATATTAAAAATGACACTGTACTGAGCTATTCCTGAATGTCCCAAGCCATCAGAGCTGAATAATGAATTATGACTTAATTTTAGCTTCCTGATATGACTTGCATGATTGTAACCCCCAAATCGGTAATAAATTCATGCCTGTGAAGGAAATAAAATGTGTGATAATAAATAGAGCACTGTGATGTGGTGGAGGCATGTTAAAATAATCAGCATTATTTATGGTGACACAGGAATGTATGGTCCTCTGTTGTTCTTTTGGGATGTTATATAACCAGCTGAGAATGGATGTGGACACATGTGGACCGTTTGTCTCCAGAGGTCAGATCAGAAGTAGACCGCCTTTAAGACAAACATTACTTCCAAGAAGCAGCAACCGAGGAGATCAGAGGTGAAGACACTGCTCTGACAAGAGCTCTGGGTGTCTCAGAAAGACTTGAGATTGGACTTAAAGAAGGCAAGGCGAGTTTATTTATATAGCACCTTTCATGTAGGACAGCTCAAAGTGCTTTACATTGAATGAATGGACATAAAGAGAAATCTCAGCAATGCTGGTGCACTACAAAGCACCAACATGCACTAAACTCTGCTTCTGCCTTTGCTTCACCAGGAAAATTGAGTAGATTTTGCATAATATTGCAGACAAACATGCCCCCCTGCCCTTCAGCTTCACAAGAAACTCCTTAAAAAAGTCCAAATATCTACAGAAAATATTTGATTCAGTTTTCTTTTAGTTCAGTTTGTTCCATCAGTCATCTCAGAGGCAAATCACATAATTTAATGTTTAATCTTTAGGATTCACTGAGATAAAAGTGACCATTTGCCTCACCTGTCAGTACTAAACTGCTGCAGTGTCACAGAATGTCAATTCATGCTGTGAATAAACAGATTGCAGGAACAGTGCTGCCGTCAGAGTTTTAAGAGGTATAGCTACACCTTTCCCCCCCTTTCCACTCCACTGTGACTTAAAAGGCTTCAGCCAGACCCAAGAAATATTTACTGGGTGGAGGACTGAAGTGCATAAACACCTAGAAACCCTAAATACACTAAACAAATAGCAAACCAGAGCGTTTTACTTACATTATAGGACTTAGAGGAATGAGGAGCGTTCAGCATTTAATATCTTAATTTCACAAGGCTGAACTGAGCATGAGGAAGATAAAGATTTCAGATGCTCTCCTCATGGTTTTTATCCAGTAAAAAACAGTCACTGCTCTGGCTGCTGTACTGACTCATAGTGGAGCCAACGCTACCAGCCCTCATCAAGTATGAGCAAACAAAAAGCACTGAGAACGCGCTGGTTCTCCTCCAGGCTGCCAAACAAACGCTGCTTCGACTCTTTCATGAGCTTTAAATAAAAAACCGCTTTGTGGCGGTGTCTTTTAATAACTTGTTTTCATACAAGTTGAAGGAATCCTCTCCCTCCTCTACGCCGTCACGTTCACAGTGCTGGGCTAACTTTCCATCTGGTGCAGAGGCGCTCTGTGCAGCCAGACAGGATGGTATTCCTGCTCTGAGTCATCTGCATAATCCCCCAGACTCCAGAGTGGGGGTCTGGGGTGGGAAGTGACTGACTAATGGTCTGGTAGAGTCTTCAGAAGAGTTCCAGAGCATTATTCTGTACACTGGCTGGATCATTTCACACGTAGCACATGTGACTTCCTGGTTTAGGATCCTTAAAAAACATTAAACAGCTTGTCCTTATAAACTTTCCAGCTACAAGCATCACTTTGAACTGTCCAGAACTGTGTGTACCTTTACAGCTATTGCATTTTAATGGTGCAATCTAATTCCCATCAGGAGAACTGGAAGGATTGGAAGAACATTCCCCACTTTGGGCGTTCTGGAGCAATTTCACAGTGATAAGCTTTGACCTGCATCCAAAGCCTTTGCTTTTCCTTTTATCGCTGCACAGGACATCTGCACAGGTTTCGTGTGCGTACTTGCACATGTGCAGATGCAGATGGGTGTTAACAATCCAGTAATTTACTGATCCAACCCTGCTTTGAACATTTGTTTGGTGTAGATTTGAGAATAAGTGCACTCGTGCATGTAAACAGACCTCCTCAATGGCCTGGTTCCGGATGAACTTGAAGCCAGGAATGCGCTTCTGGGTGCACACAACTCCGACATCTTCCGAATGTTTGCAGTCAGAAACCCCGAAACCGTTGGACTGACACTGAGCGAGGCTCTTCTCTCCACCTGTGCAGTGCACATTGTCGAGCCAGATACGACCTAGAACAAGACAAATGGACACGTGCTCTGATGTAAACAAGCTTTTAAAATCCAAGGATGTATTATGTCCCTGCTTTGCTTCTAAATAAAACAAACAGAGTGAATCTCTTAGTTCCAACAGCTACAACTTTTAATAAATGGTCTTTTTCTGAACATTATTGTTATAAAATAGACTGAATGATTCATCAAAGTGTAATATTTGGACTTAAAGAAGATCATTTGATTAGGTTGTAGATAAAATGTAACATTTTTTCTATTTTTATGGTGGGCCTGAAGCCACAATGGCAATAAAAAAAAAAACACACACACAAATAGAATCTTAAAAAAACACAACTACAAATAATAATAATAAAAAACTAAAACAACAAATTGAAAAGTGACAATTAAAAAAAATAAAAAACATGACAAAGGAACTCATTGGGTGCCAGTCACTGCGGCGTCAGACCAGCATTTCAGACCAGTGTAAATGTTTGTGAACTGCAGATGTAAAGGTCCTGTTTGACCAGGTGAGTGTGTTGGAGTACGTTCACAATGACCTGGGTGTGTCCTCCCGAGGACGCTTTGACGTGCACACCTGGTCAAATCAGCTTTCCATTTATAGAACAGCAAAAGTGCAGAAGACGTGTTTGGCAGCCAACAAGGTTAAAACGATAAAGACGTTCATGATGTTAATTCTGTGTTTTTTAATTTGTCTTAGGTTTTTTTGTAATAGTAATTTAGTTTGTGTTTTTTTAATTAGTGTCTATTTATAATTATCCATCCATCCATCCATCCATTTTCTACCGCTTTTTCCCTGAACGGGGTTGTGGGGGGACTGGAGCCAATCCCAGCTCACAACGGGCGAGAGGCGGGGTACACCCTGGACAGGTCGCCAGTCCATTATTTTAAATGATATATTTTTTAATTTTGTTAAAGCGTTTTAGTTTATTGTTTTTTTATTTGTCAGATTTTCTTATTTTGCATTTGTGGTTTGCACGTCAGGGCCACCGTAGATCTACGATCATGTTTGAACAGGATTAGTGAGATAAAAAGACAAACTTGAGTCATAGAAAACATTTTGTCCTAGTTTAACATTTCTTTGACAAAATAACTGAATGATTATCAAACAAAATATCTCACCTAACATCTTTTAAAAAACCCTGATTTGGATCCCAGAGTGCATTGATCATTTTATTGTCCCTTAGTTGGAAGACTCCCTCTTCCAACTAAGATTCCGAGTATCCTTCTTTAGAAATGATTACTGAAAATAAAGAATAGTTTAACACCATGACAGTCCAGCAGAAATCTGATCACTGAGACAGGAAATCTACTCCCACAGAGATGCGTTTGCCGTCTAAAAACCTGGATCGTAAATGTTGCCACGGCTGAAGCAGATCATCTGCTTTCCAGCTGGCTGGTCGGAATCACCCGAGAGGGAAAACCGCATCACGGTTGTCACGGAAACCTCCAAAGCGGTGCTCATCGTTCTGGCAGCCTCATCATGTTGTAGAGGAACATCGTGATCATACCAGCAAAGTGACTGCATGTTACAGGTCACGTAGGCGCCAGCAAAGTCTTCCGGTGATCAATCACAACACGGTGAGAATGAGCTCACTTTCAGTACGCTTAAAATTAACTGCTATAAATCTATAATGTTGAGTTAAAACAAACCTGTTGAGCTTTAACAGGGTTTTAACAAGCCACTGAAAGGAGCACGGAGCACAGTCACGATGGACGCATCAGGTTTCATGATGAACTTTATTAACCACTTTATACAAGTCAGACCAAAGGAAAAAATTAAAACAAGGTGGAGAGAGGAGACGGTCTCTAAATACAATCTTTTTAAAGTCTTATTAGCCAAAAAGTTGCATGTTCTGGCTTTTACAGATTTATTTGCTAAACAGTAAAAGCTTATTAACATCCGTCCTGAAAAAACACCCAAATGGCATCCGGATACTTCTAATGTTTATCACTGGAAACCTTTGTTGGACTCGTTGTGCAGCCATAAGTCACAATGATGAGAAAAGGAAAATCCTGTTGATTATTTTATGAGAAAACTATAAATCATATCAATAAAAACAGATAAAACTACTTTACACACAACTGATTCTTCCTCCAACTATAGATTACATTTTTAAAACCATTATCTACAACTCATACTCTGCAACTTTAACCCTTTAAACGCAGCCTTAAAAGGGCAAAAAAGTTCATTTTTATAATCTGAACTCTTTGAACTTTTAGACAAATTATTTTTGGGTTTTTTTACCATGTGTTGGGTCAGTAATCTTCTGCTTACTGGTGTCCAGCAGGGGGCATAAAACCAGTATGAAACGGGGCTTTGAATAAAGTTTCTACCATAAAGTGATGCAAAATGTTTCAGAAACTGATGTATTAAATATGATACGTTTGGCTAAATGAAATGTGCATATTTTGTATTAAAACTTAACTCGATAAACCTCTAGAAGAAGAAGAGAAAAATGCCTTTTATTGTCATTATACACATGTACAACGAGATTAAGCCATCCCCAGTGTCAGTGCAAGGAAAACAGTATAAAAGATAAATAATAAAATAAAAAGATCTAGGGTATAAAATATTTTACAGAATAAAAACAGCTAAGCTGAAAACAAAAAAAAACAGTTCTCCATCTGGAATATTTGCAGACCTCAATTTAACTCTAAAGACATTTAATTAACCTAGGCTACAATTATGTGCAAGTACTTCCTTCAGTATGTAATCAATATATGCACTTAACTGCTTCCTAACTGCTTAACATAAAAAATATTACATATATGGTCACAACTGTGATTTCCATCGTTTCAGTGACAACTGCTGTGCTTCAGGAAGTTAACTGGAAAGCCAAGTACTTCACTTTTGAAGTGGCTAGCTGCATGTGGCCAATGCAGAAGGAAAACATGTGTTTTTAACCAGTACAGTGTTTTTAGTGATGTACAGTCTCACCAGCCAGCAGCTATCACATTCACAGAGTTGGTATTCTCATCAGAGTCGTGCACAGCAGAAGAAGAAACAAACAATGGTGGTGAGACTACGTCTGTGTGTGTCTAGTTTACACGTTTCCAGGCATTCCCTGCTCCGACCTTGCTGGCTTTCCTCACCTCTAATGAGAAAACCATTGACTTAAGGGTGAAGAGTCAGACGGGAAAACCTGTACCTCCTTTCGGGATTTCCATGATACACATGGAAACTGTATGCAGAGATATGCAGTCTGTATGTGGTCGTGCGGCTGGCAGATCACCCACATTAACATCCTTTAACCCCGGCTCTCAAACAGCTGTGTAAGACATTTTTAAGTTGAACTTTGTGAGGCTTTAAGAAGGCTTGATTAATAAAAAAACACTTTTTCTCACCTTCCCCCTTTCCATACTTGGCTGACGGTAACCAGGAGGCAGCATCCATGAAGCCCAGCTGTCTGCAGACCACTTGGGCAGCATAGATGGAGAAGTCATCATCGCACACCGTACCCCACTCTCCATTGTAGTAAACTTCCACTCGGCCCTCGTAGTGTTTCCTTTTCTCTCCCGCGAGACGTAGCTGGATTTCAGGGACGCCGGAGTTCGACTGAGCATTGCACAGTACCCACATGCTCAGCAGGGTGGACAAGAGACAGCAAACAGGGTGCAACATGATGCAGATAAAGGGAGGAAGAGCTGAATGATCTACAGGGAGATAAAGACAAACATGTAAACGCTGCACTTCTTGCATGTGTTTTTATGATTCCAAATAAAAGTTAAGTTTAGTGCTAAATGCTATCCGAAGGAGACGCGAACAGTAATTTGTGGTGTGTGGTGCCTATGTCCTTGATTTCAGAAAGCAGGGTCTTTATAAAATCTTGGTTTGGGCATCATATCAGGATCCTGAAGATCTCTCACTAGTCTCTGTGAAACCACAAGTATGAGTGAAATTTACCACAGTTTTACAGCAGACTGAACAAAGAGAAAATACATTTTGGTTATAAAATATAAGTTAGAAAGCTTCTCTTTCTGCCTGGTGGGCTAATGGAAAGCAAATGCAGGCTCTTGCAGGAAGACTGCTGCCCCTGTCATGTATCAGCTGATCTCTGCCTGCAGGTTTGACTAAACTCTCTGAACTGAAGTTCAAAGAGAAAGTTGATCCATCTCCATCTTTCATGGCAAACCAAAGACGTGTCAATGTGGGACCAAAAGCCCAGAGGGAGCAAAGGGATGGAAGGGAGACAGTAAAACTATGAACACCTCCTCATCATCATCATCATCTGGTGAGTATGGAATGAGGGGAGGAGGAGGGGGGTCACTTTAAGAGTTGACGTCATTGTAACTCCACGTTTTTGTAACTGCAAAAGGTTGAATAAACACTACTGGAGTGCAAAGTTAATAAATCCTCCAACTGTGAGCCTGAAAGATGTGGTTTATCTCCTGTGTTTAGCAGAAAGAAGCTGCAGATTGTAAAACCACAGACACTAACTGCTTAAATCAGGGAGAAGTACTTCATAAGAGCTTTGAATGGACACACATCCCTCAGGGCACTTTGAATAAGAAGCATCTCAGCACATCTTTAGTTCCTAAAAACTTAATTTTAGCAAAGATGTAAAGGAAGAGGAAAATATATAGTGGTAAACTAGTCAACCAAATGTATTTAAGGTATGTCAGGACAATAAAAGATAACCCCCACATACTTCTACTGCTTTAATCAGTCTGTAATGTTGCAGTGTTTAACATAGAAACTACCAGATTAAACTAGCATAGTAAAAACATGGTAAACAAACTGCGAGTTAATGCTAATAGCGTCGTGTTAGCTAATAAATTCTGTATGATTAAACATATTAATGTACAAAACAATTGATTCCATAAAAAGTATTAATATCAATCAGTAAAAAAGCTTATAAAGGATATTTTAAGGTGTAAAGCGAGAGCAATGTCGAAAATCTTACAGTTTACAAAGTATACTCTAAAATCTTTAACATATTCATGCACGTGCGGGTCAACAACCAATCAGTGAGCCAGAAGGTTCCTACCAGAGAAAATTCACAGGAGAACAGTCCACGCTTTCCGGGACACCGGATTTCAAGTTTTCAACCTGTTGCTGATGACTTCTTTGTCCTATAAGTACTTTTGTGACAGTATTTTTATTTCCTGGGCTCCCCCTCACAGCTGGCTGCGCGCGGCCGTCCCACTCCTCGCCACAGGCAGCAACCAATGAGAGGCCACCTCAGCATCCTGGCCACGCCCCCTCACACTCCACAACCAGGCTTACAAAAAGCAGATCAGCAGAAAGGAAAAAAGATCCTCCAAACGTGTTAACCCTTATCAAGATTAGACATGGAAATCTTTTTTTTTTTATATTCTTAACAACTAACTGTTTTTCCTGAGAGGATTATTCATACTTTAAGTATTGAGCAATACTTTATTACTTAAAAAAAGAAGAAAGCTGATTAGACTGCCCTCAAAACTACATCCATGTTCCAAATTTCCATCAAGTTAAATGTTAATGTAACCCAGTCAAGTCTTTCTGAATAGGAAAGTTCCTCTCTTACTAAATTTTATATTGACTCCATTGTTGGTTGTCATATGGAGAAAATATGTATACCAATTATGATGCTCTGGTTTGGAGTTGGCTATAAGTTGGCATACAGTCTTACAAGATGCTCTCTCTCTCTTATATACACATATATATATATGTATATATATATACAGTATATATATTTATATATATGCATATATATGTATATATATATATATATAGAAGAATTTATATATACAGTATATATCCTATTTTTATTTTCCTGTCTGAAAATGACACATTAAAAATAATTATGAAAATACACCATCCTGCAGTATGTTATGTTTAATCTAAATGGAAAAAGACCCTAGCAATCCTCTCAGAACAGCTTCAGCCCTGCATGTGTGATTCCTGCTTCCAAATGTATTTGCTTGATAATGAACAAGGTCACACAGCGTAGGAGGAGTAGCTGTGTGCTGGATGGCTCATGGCTGTCAGTACATAAAAATCATGAAGCAGAATTTGAACTGTACTCAAATCTGAGCTCAAACTTCCTACGTGTAAGCACGCTTGTGTTAAAAACAAGCAAAAAGTGGCTGCCATGCATGGTGAGTGGATTGGTAATGTATCTTGTAACAGGGAGTCATTATAGAACACATAATCATGAGATCAAAAACACTCATTTTAAGGTGTTATGAGAGCTAAATTGCCGCCGACACTTGCTACATACAAGTGACAGCTGACTCAATTTAAGTCAAGGGGCTCTAAATTATCCGTTCACACTGAAAATAAGACAATATAGAATTTAAGTCTCATATAAAAAAGTGACCCTTTGCTGTAAAGCTGATAATATGGAATGAGACAGGAGTGCTTTACTTTAACATGGGTTAATTTATTGTACAACAATAAGCCTGTGCAGTCCTGGTTCCAGTTTGCAAACCTCATCCTGTTTATTTGGCTGATTTAGCGTAAGATTTGTGGTGTCACCTTGCATCAGCTGCCTGCTTATTAGTTGCCTGACACAGTGAGGGTTCCTCCTTGATCAGCTTGAGAAAAGAAAAAGGGTCTTTCAGTTCCAGAGCTGACATTTTGCTGTATAACCCTGTCAAAGAGCCGTTATCCCTGACTGGGTTTCATTTCTCTGCAGCATACCCACTCAGAGCTTTCTGCATTGCAGAGGTAATTACTGGATAGCCATGTTTGCATTGTAACTGCATGATGGCATCATCAGTTTGTTCACCACTTTGGTCCAAACTGGAAATTCTCATTAACTGAATTGATTTTCAGGAACTCATCCTGCCGCCCTCATATGATAAATTAGTAGCAGCTGGAGCTCAGGAGCTCGAGTAGCGTTACGCAGTCGGTAGATCTCCGGTTGAGACTTTGGAGAAGATATTCAGCCTCAGTGTTTCTCACTTGTGAGTTGCTTTGGGTAAAGGCAGCTGATAAATAAATGTCGTGGACCGACTTCCACCCACTTTGGCGATTCCTCACTGTGCCACTGAAGGTTGACATTTTAGCATTTTTCATTTTAGATGATGTCTTGACATTTTTTTTTGTGCAACAAGCTTGACATTTGTGATTGAATGTGTTAGAATGAACCGTGTTTCAGACAGTCTTGCAACCTTAATGTGAAAAATGGAATCACTCAGTTGATCCTGTGGCCTATTAGCTTCTGCTTCACAAAATGTCTGATATTTTGTTGTATGTGACCCAGCATCTGCTAAACATTCACACCAGCTGTGGTAGAGTTTTACGGTTATAAAAATACAGTAATGGTGAAAATAAATGATACAGTGCATATTATTTGGGCAGCATGGTGGCGCAGTGTTTAGCGCTGTGGCCTCAAAGCAAGAAGGTTGCTGGTTCGAGCCCAGGCTGGGGAGGGTTGTCCAGTAACCTTTCTGTGTGGAGTTTGCATGTTCT
>JBAMHV010000003.1:25304506-25330246 GCA_037177535.1 Pseudomugil gertrudae | reverse complement strand
GCTCCTCTCCATGTGGAGGAGCAGCGGCTCTACTCTGAGTCCCTCTCGGATGGCCGAGCTTCTCACCCTATCTCTAAAGGAGAGTCCGGCCCTCCCGGATGAAACTCATTTCAGCTGCCTGTATTTGCAATCTCATTCTTTTGGTCACGATCCACAGCTCGTGACCATAGGTGAGGAGAGGAACATAAATGAACCGGTATATTGAGAGCTGTGCTTCAGATTCAGCTCCTTCTTCACCACGGCAGAGCAGAGCAGCGTCCACATTACTCCAGAGGACACTGCCCCCTTTTCCAGCAGAGGACCATGGTCTCTGATGCGTGCGAATGTGATTGTTTATAGCATACCTCACCATAAACTTACATTGTTAAATTAAATGGAGTTATATTTGCAGCTTTTTTTACCTTCTGAAGAACAGCCCTTTCGAGTGACTCCACCTTCATCTGCTCCTTTCTCAGGCCTGCATTAAGCGCCACACTTTCAGCGTTGGCCTTGCTGCGCACCAGGGCTATCTCCTCATTTGCCCTGCCACAGAAAAAAATGGAGAAAACCAAAGTTTTCAAGTTTTAAAATCCAGCCATTGATTAAATAAAATAATCCCAACTGGTAGAAGGTGAATCGTACTTATGCAGTTTCTCCTCGGCGTGGATTTTCAGGGTTTGATATCGCTGCTCCTCCTGCTTGATGCGCATCAGGTAGTCTTGTGCACTCTTTTTCAGCACCTCCTCATTCTGATAGGTAAAGATACATCCTGTATAGTGATGTGCTTATTACATGAATGTGCACGCCGTGTCACCAGATTTATACTGACCTTCTTGAAGCCCTCCAAGACTCCCTTCATGTTCTCATACCTCCGGAAGAGATCTGCGAAGGAGCGCTCCACTGAGTTGAGGTCAGCCAGGGCCTGATCTCGTTCTAAGGTTAACTGCCTGACCGACTTACTACACGAGAGGGTCTTCTGCTGCTGCTCATCCTCTGCAAGCGAATAATAATAATGATGATGATGATGGGATACAGGACTGTCCACAGCAGCTAAACATGTCTTCAGTATCAGTCCCGACTCTCACTCAGACTGTTTCTGTCCTTTTGTAATGCATGTAGCTTAAAATGAGCTGAAAGCTGAAGCTAAATCCAAACTGAACATGAAACTTTCAGCTGACGTCTCCCGTTGTGAGTGGATGCCGCAGAACAGCAGAGAAAAACATACAAACAGCAGATGTTTTTACAGCTACATGCCTTTGACTTACTGAACTCAGAAACCTGAACTTAGTATGATTGATCATGTGTTTTTGCTTCTTGAGAAGCCAAAGTGGAGGTGAAAGGTCACAAAAACAAGTAAAAGGTAAACACAGGTCAGGTAGGACATCACAGTGTGCTTTGAGTCTGAACACCATCCGATATACCAACCAATACCTCGTACTGTAATCTGTAACATTTTAATATAATTTTCATTCATAAAATTGTTTTTCTGTTGTTGTTATGTGACTATGTTGTGTGTTTACTTTATGGGACTACAGAAACAAGCAACTTGCAAAATCCAGCATGTTTATGACAATTTCTGTTTTTGCTTTTGATGCTTTAAAGGAGGCTCAGTAGAATGGGGGAGAATTTGGGGGGTTAGGGTGCATTTTTAAATGGACTTGTTTTATTTTAATGTGCATTTTTTTATAGTTGTAAAGCACTTTGTGATATAAAAAGTGCTTAAAGTTTAAGAAAATATAGCTCATTTCCTGCTCTGACTGTCTTTCCAGACAATTTGTAAAGAACAAATGGAGCAACACAGTTTTGCCATTTCAGATACTTCATAAAATACTTATTATTGTAGCAGCATCATAAAATGTTTTTATAAAGAGACGCATTCACAAGCCAAGAAGTTCTGTTTGGAAAACAAGCAGATGCATGCAGACCAAACCCTCCACCAGGTTTTAGGATCTTACCGATCATTTGTGCAACCGTTTTCTCATATTCTGCAACGATTTTCCTGTAAATCACAAAGAAATTTACAGTCATTCCTGTTTTCCAGCTTTGTTTGAATATATGTGCATCCCGTAGAAACACCTACATACCTCATCTCCATGACCTCGGTTCTGCTCTGCTCATATTTCTTCTGCCACTCATTGACCTCCATCTCTTTTGTTATGATCTGTTGGGCATAAAATAAACAGTTAAAACCACCTGTGTTCAGCTTGATGCATTCGGGCTTTTCTGGAGCAACATACCTCCTCTCTGATCAGAGTCAGCACTGCAGCTTTGTCCATCTCACTCAGAGGCACACCATCCTGAGACAGAGCTGCTGTACCAGAGGAGTCAACGCTGCTGCTCATCTTTGCTATTTGGTTTGTGGAAATCTCCCTCTGTGGAGAACAGAAAACACAGCGATGTACTAAGACCAGAGCTGTGCAGTGTAGGCAGAAGTCTTTAATAACTATTTTTAATATGCCTTTCTAATCATAATTTCACACAGCCTTTAGTACTAATCTGCTTTACAGTGATGGCATTTTAACGCCTCAACAGCACCTCCTCCTGGTTAGGTAGAGAAGCTACAAAATGTGCGTCCTCTTTTAAAAGCACAGTGCTTTTACCTCTTATATTATATTAACTATGTGTTTGTGCATGTCACTTTTCCATAAATATATATAAACAACAGAAACAATTTTACATTTATTTTTAGGATAAAACATCAGCTTTTAAATGACCAGAGCTCAACACATGAGCTACCAGATCCTCAGCGACATGAGGGTCATAAAATTATTTGTACTTTTCAGATTTGGGATGAGTGAAAAAAACATTTTGAAATGCATAAAGAAAACAGTGAAGGTGAATTAAGATGATCCATCCATTTTCTACCGCTTGATCCCAGAACGGGGTTGCGGGGGGGCTGGAGCCAATCCCAGCTGTCTACGGGCAAGAGGCGGGGTACACCCTGGACAGGTCACCAGTCCATCCAGGGCCAACACACACATAGACACACAACCATGCACACACACACTCACTCCTATGGGCAATTTAGAGTCTCCAATCAACCTATCCCCAAGGTGCATGTCTTTGGACTGTGGGAGGAAGAGAACCCACGCTAACACGGGGAGAAACCACGCTAACATGGGGAGAACATGCAAACTCCACACAGAAAGGTTCCCGGTTGGAGCCCCGCTCACACTGGGGATCGAACCGGCAACCTTCTTGCTGAGGCCACAGTGCTAACCAGCTGATGTGCAGGAAAACTCTTCTAATAAGATGGAAGTTTCTGTCAGAAATAATAGGTTTGTGTGTTAACGTGGAGATTCACTGCTGCCTGTTCAGCCGAAAGCCTGATTTTCATTATGAACGTGTGTCCTGAAAAAAGCACCCCAGCCCTAAAAAGCAAGTACGGTAGTAACAGCATCTCGCCTGTAGATGGCAGGATTTCATTGTTACTCATAGGGAAGTGATGATTTATGATATGCTTTTATTGATTTATTTATTTATTTATTTATCATGCATTCGATGAATGTGTTTTTATGTATGTGTCTTGTCCTGGCGCTCTGTCTGCAAACAAAGTTCCTGACGGATAAATAAAGTTATTTGAATTTAATTGAATAACTTATTACCTTATGAGAAGCTTGTACCATTCTGCTGAAATCTTGATTTTGTTTGACTTACTTGCTGACCAATAACTGATCATCTTCTCAGTTTGCAACCGCCTGCCTACTTACCCTAGATCTAATAGTGTGAGACATGAACACCTCTTATCTGTATATTTTGCAGTCAAACTGTGTGGCGAATCAATAAATTTATGCACGCTTTGTGAAACACAAACAATTGGTTCAGCCAGAAGGATAAAGTGCTTTTCTTTCTTTCTTATGTGGATGTAGTAGACTTACATCTTTCATACAGAACGTATCCTTTTCCTCCTGGTGGTCCGACATCTTCATCTCAGGACCTTTAACAACATAAAACACACAATTCCAGAACAAAAGAAAAAACATATTCATCCATATTTAATGTTAACAGAGTAGCCCATCTCTGTGCTGTATTTATTAATGTCCTTTTTAGGAGGACAGACCCGGTTTGTCTTATAACACACAGAGTTTCTTCCCATGCAGCATTACTTATTTCCAGGTCAGGATTTTGTTAAATATTCTTGCTCTATTTTCATTCTTTAGCAATTTTAGTGTCTCAAATATTTTCAGAAATAACATTTGTAACTCTTCATGCTTCCAGTTCTTCCCACTAATAGAGCAGGCCACTCGAGGCATAACTAGGTGGCCCTGCATTAAGCATAATGCTTAAAGATGACCCATATCTGCCACCAGCATCTCTGCTGAAACTCACCATGCACAGCCGCTGGCTGTTTCTTCACAGGTGCTTTGTTGCACTCAGGCTCTTCTGTCTCCTCCTGGTCGGTTGTTGTCTGACCCATCAAGCAGGTGGAGGCCAGTTTCTCCTCATCTGTGGCGTGATGAACTCGCTGAGTGATCTCCGGCGTCTGAGCCACCACCTCATCCGCTTCCTAGATATATAAGATCGATCTTAGATATGAGGTTTTACACAACCATACCTGCAGAAAGAGCCAGCATGCATGATCCTGGAACAAACACAATATGGGATGTTGCAGAAAGAGCACACAGATAAATGATGCTAAACTATCTCTGTTTGCTCTGGCTCTATCTATACTCTATCCTTCTTCAGCAGGAGACAGAGGTGACATTGTTGAGGACGCACGAGACCTGCAGACTGATATGTGGCTGCAAAGTGATACGTTATAGATCTGTCACCACGCCAACACTGTACTGCAGAGCTGGAAGCATTAAGGTGAAACATTTCAGCAACTCTCAGTCACACAAATTACCTGATTGCACACATCCAGGACTAAGGACTGGCTCTCATCATGTTTCTGTACTTTACAGGTATTCCTGCAAAACAAGCATATGACAATGACATATCCAATAAGTTCTTCCTCTAAATTTGACACCATGAACTTTATTTATAACCACCAAGTGAGCATTTTTCTATCGTTTCACATTGTTAGACATCAAATGTGATGCAGCAACACTTATGCAGATCCTGCACACATTAAATCGCTAACCAACGAGTTGACGGCCTTGTAAGCAGAAGAAAATGTGCCTCATACGCTTCCTCAGCAGTCAGTTCTACTACAAACACATGCTGTGATGAGAGCACAATGAGAAGCTAGCATGCATGAAAGAAACAGAGCTTCGATAGTGAGAGTACTTACAACAGAAAACAGAGAAACTTGACTTGTTCGGATGTCCTGAAGCCGAAGGAGGCGGATGAAGGAAAGCAGAGGTTTGATTGCATAACACAAGACGGGAAGAAAGATGGAGGATGAAAGGGGGAAAGCAAGAAGGATTTTGATCAATAAAAAGCAACAAGGAAGGACAGGAGACAAAGGAGAAGGAGTGAGTGACTAAAGGTGTCAGCTTGTTAGATATTTTTCATTTCAGCATAAACACAGTTTGAGTAGATGAAACTAATTCAAACACTGCAGCTGTAAGCACATTAACAGCCTATATATAACCTGTTTGGGAGTAGCATACATGCTTAATATGCTACGTGTTAGCCGTGTCTTCAAAGCATCGTTTGGTATGTAGCAGATGTAAGAGGCCGCGCATTCAGCAAAGGGAACAGCGAGCTTAGTGAGCCTAAAGCCTGACAAAATATAAAATCCAGATTTTTCATGTGATTATGTTACAGTCAATAAAACACTTTGATGCTTACGTGATTGTCTTCTCTTTGCTTTTCTTTGGAATCTGTCTCCCTTTCCTCTCCGCTGAAGCCTGCCCCGCTTTCTGTTTACCTCCATCTTTTACTTTTGTTTCAGGTGGAGCGATGCTGCGAGACGAATCCTCAGGGTTCAGGGACTTGGATGATTTAAAAGGGTCAACAGAATCATCAAAATGATCCGGATCGAAGCTGTAAGAGCCCTTAGGAAGCACAGGAGAGCTGTTCGTCTTGTTGTTGCCTCCAAACGGATTGAAGTTTGGGTCGTCCCACTGACTGGGGTCAAAGTTATACGTCCCACTCTTCGGAATAGGGACATCGTCCAGGTTCGTGGGTGCAGAAGAGGGTTCTTCTTTTGGCTCTAAAACTGGGTCTGATATAGGCTCTGGGAGCAGTTCAGGTACTGTTTCTGGTACTGGTTGGGAATGTGCCTCTGACACTGGGGGTTCTGGTGCAGGTTTGCTAGAAGTGTCTGATCCTTTGGGCCTCTGTTTCTTAAGTTTGCTTACTGTCTTTTTCACCCCTAATTTCTTTGGCGGGGGCTTGCTTACCCTTCCATCATCCACACCAAATTCCAGCATTACAGGCTTTGTCTCTGACGCTCCAGCCATCATTTCAGAGTCTACTTGTGCTGGTGAGCTGGCTTCACAAACAGGAAGTGAACCGCCAAGTGGCTCCAGCCTCGGGAGAGAGTTTGATCCACATGCTGGGGGAGAGTTCTGGATTTTGGATCCACCACTGGTGAAAGGGTTAAAACTGTCATCCAGCTTGTCAAGGTCAAAGTTGTATGCTCCTTTGAGAGCAGGAAGTTCTTGTTCCCCAGGCTCATCTAGGAGAGCATTTAGGTTCAGAGATGGAGGTTTAGACTTGCTGATTTTTGTCTTGTGAGCAAACTGTGTGTGACTGGGGACGTCATCGGGCTGTACTTCTGGTTCAGGTAAAGGCTTCTCCTCCGATTGCTCTGCAGTTTCTCTGCTCTGTATCACCTCTGGTTCTGGTAACAAAGCAGGACCTGGAACTGGACCCAAATGTGGGATTTGATCTGCAACATGGATGAGGTCTGCGTCTTGGGATGACTCTGCAAACGGAGCTGTGCACTGAGTGACTTCCTCCAGAAAGGACGAATCAGGGGCAGGCACAGAGTTTAGGTCTTCTGGAGGGTGCTCTGCTTGTTCCTCAAGATTCTGGACGTTTATCTGGAGTGGGGCACCCACTGGGACCGCAGGTTCGTCCTGGCCCATGTTGTCACCGAGCAAAAAATGCTGACCTTTAACAGGAGCTGTCACGATCAGGTTTTCCTCCTGCTCCAAGTCTGAAAACCAAATAAAAACAATCCACAATGACCATGAAACAATGAAAACTGATAAATGAGAGCAAACATAAAGTATGTGCACCGTTTCTGCCTGTTATAATCTCTCCAATCACATCTAAACTCCGATGGAGGTGATATCTGATTGGTTCTCAGAGAGCAGGTTAGTCACCAGCCAACTGTGCCAATTGCTGCTGTTGCCATGGTGATGTCTTACTGCTACAGACTCAAAGTATTGCACTTGAAAACACAAAGATAGACATGGTGTATCTTGTGTTTTGTGTTGAGGAGAGCATCGTGGGCTGCTGTGGTGTTGGTATTAACTCCAGGGAGCATTTTGACATGACAGCATACTTCAGGATGATGTCATACTTGTTGTATTGATGCAACATTATGTTGCCAGGAGACTGGCACAACCCGGAGATGAGCTTCTACTTTGTCAGTGTTATTTTTACTCAACACATAAATGTGCATATAAAAGCATGCCTTCATTCATGTCCCTACGATCATCAACATGTTTGTAAGCAGATGTAGGAGAAGGAGATCTCATGCAGCTTGCAGTGCATGATGGCAACAAGCAACACACATAAAGGCTTTACACTGTAAAAAACTTGTTGCTAAGTCCGGTAAGTTTACCTGTTTAACTGAGATAAAATAGTTAACTATCTGAAGAAGGACTGTCTGTTGGGTTCAGGCTCCTCTATCAAATGCTAGAAAGAATATCAGAGGCTGACGTTGCTCTTTATGATTTCAGAAAATGTTGTTGGAGCTGTTTTACGAGGCTTTATTCCCACCAGAAGAGCAGCTGTCTACAAACATCACAGACTCCTAAAGAGCAAGCTGACATTGCTTTATTTACTCCCTCCCCTCGCTTTAACCTCCATCAGCGACAGTACAAAGCCCGACTAACCAAAGCTTTTGTTGAACCTGTTGAATTCCAGACCAAAGGTCATTCCCACACTCCGCCACAGGCTCCTCCTTTCACCGATTCAAAGAACAGCGTCAGATTATTATGATCACACCCAAAAACCACAAAAATCCCCCAGTCCGTGTGCATACCAAGCATGCAGAGCATATTTTGCTGCCTGGTTAGGTAATAGGTAACCTTGATTACCTGCAGTGAAACACTAAGGAGACAGATTTGCACCTAAAGCTGAAATACTGCAGGTATGCAGGTGCATTCATACTGTCTATGAGGATCCTAGCATGGTTAATTTAATGCATCATGCACACAGTTCAGATGCACTGCCCGGACACTAAACTCATACGTTCGTATCATTAATTTAGATGTTTAGATGTCTGAGAAACTTGAGAGTGGACCTGTTTGTAACAACAACGGTTGATGAATCCAAAAAGTCTGATTAAATGTCACAATTTATCATTTTGCACAGACTGATTACTCAGATAGCAAGATTTCTTCTTTTTCTGACAGAATAAAACATCTGTGCAATCAGAGTATCTCGTGAAACATCAAAAGACCTTTGTTTCCATGACAACCTGCATGAGGGATGCTGCTTATCTGCTGCATAGTTCAGCGCACAGTTCCACCCTGAAGCATCACAATGTTTACGTCTGGGACGGCCTCTCAGCTGCTTCTCCTCGTCCCTCCTCTTCCGCCCAGCTGCTGTTTCTCACCAGTGGACTCACCTGTTTTGTCTGCATCGGTATTGTTGTTCTCCAGCTCTCCGGGGATGGTTGGAGGGGTGTGGATGGGTGTTGCTGCTTCAGGAGTTCCAAAATGACCCTCTGAGTCAGAACTGCAGCAAATTTAAAACAAGAGGAAGGACAGAAAAGTCATTACGTAACACAGGAGGGGTAATCACACTACTACGGAAAGCCACGGGTGCTGGACATACTGTGTCCTACCACCTGATATCACCACGGGAGCTCTAAATAAATCATAGTATATGTCAGGTAAAAATGCTTTTGCTGTGAGAAAATATCCCCTCTCTCTAGTTCCCCGTATACAGTCAGGGAAAAATCTATCTGACCATGCCAGGCACAGCTAAAGGTACATTTGTCTAATACGAGGGTTATCTAAATGTTGTGACTGTTTAATATTAACAAAAATCTTCATTTATAATACTAGTTTAAGAGTAGTGTTCAAATGTTACAGTATATAATCAAGCATAAAAAGTCAAAAGAAGACGTGCTTCATGTAGAGTACTTTAGTAGATGTACATTACATCATTTTTTATGTAAAAAAATGAAAAAAATCATTGTGCTAAAGTCTATTAAAGGAAGGAGTAATAGGAACTGCTGACACCAGGTCAGTAACATGACCAGGTATAAAAAAAGAGCACCTTAAAGAGGCAAAGCCTCTGAGAGGTTAAAACAATCATAAAAAAATCATGTTTTTTATTCTCTACTGTAGGAAAGTTTTATGTTTTAATTCAGTCTGTGGAAAAACAAAAGAGTGAATCCACGTTGCTAATAGCAACCACCTGAAACAGCATAAACAGGACTACTACTGGAACGTGTTGGAATATACCAAAAGAAATAATGCACTGACTGAGTGACCATTAAACCACAAATAAACCCAAACAAATAGAGTTGCTCCCACAATAAAAACATAACGTAAGAAAAAACAAATAAAAAAGTGTATATTATTGCTGGTAGTACCACTGATCTATGTGTTACTGTAAACATTTAAAGTGGTATCATTTTACTGGATAAAGGATAACCTCAATCAAGCCATAAATGTTATTTATTAACACGATTGATCCAAATAGAAGAAAGTAGTGCCAGTTTCAACAATCGATTCCATCTCCTTCGTTATCTATCTTAGAAGAAAGTAAACGCAGATAAACAAGATCATATATAGAGAATGAGGAAGTGCACGCGGTGCAGCCAACGATTTCCTGTCACACTTTGCAAACAATGTAAGACACAAAACTTTAACACAAGCTTTCCCCAATATATGATTTATTAATGTGTATAAGGAGCCTCGTATGTGTTTATTACCTCACAGCCCAGCTGTTTTACTAATGATCTCCTTGATTTAATCACTTTAGTTCAGGCTGAAACAATGATGAGCCATTAACTTCACACTCAAGGTAAGTAATAGAGTATCAGGGCAGGTGTGGAAGTCACAAAGTCATTGTGTTTGTATCTAAGTGGAACAGAGGCCCAGATAACGTGGTTATCAAAGCTGACACGAGGAGCAGAGACAGTGTGTTCCTGATCACCTCAGCATGTGTCATATTGGTGCGTTAGCAGGAAATATGTAGCTGAAATCTACCTCGGTGCAGAAATGAAGATGTTATGGTGAGGCAAATAAAAACGTTCAGGCTTAGAAACGATGCAGAAATGCAACAGGCTCGTCTTCCTCCTCCATCTATTTCATGTATCTTCCTTCATCTATCAGGTAAAACTAAGAAAAGCCCCCTCCTCCAGTCCAGACACTGTAAATCACCCTGCATTTAGTCTCAGGGCTTCTGCAAAACACTTGCCTGCAGCCTTGAGATCTCTCCTCCTCCTCTTCCTCTTCTGCCCTTCCAAACTGCTCCCTTTCTCTGCTGGCCTCCTGCCCCTCTTCATCCTCCTCCTCTCCCCCTCGTACCGCCGTCCACGTCCATTTGGCCCATGACACAGGTGACAGCCAAGACATCTCTTCTTATTCCACAAGGTCTTTCAGCCAACGACAGGTTTGTGGCTCTTGACTGCTGCTTTGCTGTTGGAGTCTTCCTCAGATGTCCACTCTGCCACCAGCTTACACATCTTCTCCCTCCACATGAGCTCCCTGCGTCCCATGAAATGAAGGAGACATCTCTTTTTTGTTCATCAATCTAAAAATGAACAGAGCTGTGCCTCCCTCTGACTCTGTAGCAGAATACTTCAGCTCTGATCAGCTGGTTTCTCAAATGCTCTGCTCACTCTCTCCTCCTCTGAAACCCCTTCCAACCTCCCCCTCCACGCCGGAACAGCTCACCGACAGAAAATGCAGAGGGGAGGGAGCCCGAAGCTGTTGAAATGAATGCAGTTTCTCTGTGCTCTGCTATGTGACTTCCCCTGTGGTTGCAGAATGGTACGTCCCTGTCAGACTGCTCTTCCACTCTGAGGCTGAAACAAGTGAGCCACAAAACAAACACTGAGAGAGGAGGAGGAGGCAGAGGAGGAGTTGAATGTTGGGGCTCTGCATTTTATAGTCCAGAGAGAGGTTAGGAATGTAGGGGTTGGATCTTGCAGACTTATTTGCCCCCCCCCCCCCCACCCTCCTGAGTTAACTGTTTCTCTCATCCAGCAGCAGGCAGGCATGTGTGACCAGGGGAACCAGTTCTGAATAGCCTCAGGAGAACTACCTGGCTGGATTCAATTTGTCTGAAGTAACGAGCCAGACCTCTGAACACGGAGGAAGCCACAGCCTTCAGTGCATTCACAATGGATAGTAAAAACCTAGTGAGGTAATCCACGCAGGTGTGTGGTGACACATAAAAATGTGGCGTAATATATAATGTCACCATGGAAGGCTCTGTAATACAGTAATACTGAGAGAATAACCCACACTGGTGTGCGTATGAATGAGAGTTAAACCCAGAGGTATGATGGCTGCAGTCTGCACTATATTTAATGGCAGTTAGCAGCTCTGCTCCAGGGAACACCTCCTTTCTGCTAAACACTTAACAGCTGAGTGGATCATATTAGTTTCTGAGACACTTTGCATCACTTTATGGTAGAAAGTTGATTTAAAACCCTGTTGTTCACATGTGATACTGGTCTCCTGCACCCTGGTGCAAACCACAAAGCAGAAGGATACAATCATTTTGGCCTATCACGTGGTAATAAACAGTAAAAATACCAAAAAATAAATTATGTTCTTTCAGATTTTGTTAAAGAGTGAAATAAAGGTCAGATTTTTAAGAGTTTACTGAACAGTTTGTACTGAAAGACTATAAAGTGTTGCTGTAAAGCACCGTTATTCATGTTGACTGGCAGTAGATCAGTAACACGACTGCTCATAAAAACAACACAGAAGCTTTGTTTATGAGACATGTGCAAAGAAGCAGACTGGAAAAAATGATCATTTTCATCGTTAGGTTGGAAAGAATTCATCATTGATGCTGCAGGAAGTGCAGGCTGTACTGTGGTCCAACGTGTCAAAGCGTAAAATACCTAATCAGGAGAAGCAAAGAGGTGAAGGACCACCCAGCGTGTTATTAGCAAACACTTCAAAGTCAACAGCAGGAATACTGAAATAAAGAATAACTAAAAAATGTCCTGAACTGCTTGGCCTTGTTGAACCAAGCACTGAAAACATTTAATAACTGATCTCCTCCTCGGTTAATAAAAGAAAAAGTGATGCAAAACAAATGTAAACATACCCTCTGACTATTTTCATCTATTACAAAAATCCCTGTACACTCATTTCCCATCTCACTATTTAATACGTCGCCTCTTCTTCAGGAAAATATAAGGTTTAAATGTTTTGGTATCACTGTATTTGTGTTTATTTACAATTTACACTGTTCCAGTTTTCTGGAAAAACTCTGTTTTTGCTGAGAAAATACCTGAAATGATTATTTGATAATGAAAACTGTCAACAAACTAACTGACCTTATTGACTGAAATGAGGAATTATACATTGTTGTTGGAACAAATAACACTCATCTGCAGGTTGCTCATTAAATGTGAACCTAATAAACTTTGTAACAAAGTCAGAACAGAACTTTTTTTTACAGATTGCTGCTAAATAATTTCCCTTTTCTGGAAATGTAATGATGCATTCAGTGCATGTTGTGCTTAAAACCCTAATACCATAAATATGTCTGTGCAGAAGCACTTTTTAAATTCCTGTGAAAGAGCAGAGATGACCTCAGTCAGACTCAAAGTTTCCACATTTTACCAGGAAGGGTGGAGATTTTTCTCCATCTACTTATTAATACGACTGGAGTGAAGGTAAAGAATTCATTCATTATTTGTGTGGATTTTTCATCAAGGTTCAAAGAGGAAAAAGGTTTTATTTTCTCTGCTTTTAAATAAATAATGGTCTGTAAATGAGTGTGAAGCCACCTTAGGATGCTAGTAGAACAATAACCTGAAAGTAAAGCAGATTTCTCTTTAAAAATAAATTGATGTGTGGGAAGGGGAGAAATGACTCACTGTTACTCCAAATCAAAGCTATTCTTTGGTCATTAACATGTAACATGTTTTGCTTTTTTTAAACTAAAAGTGCTTCTTTCTTGTCTAAAAATGGCATCTATAAACATCAGCAGGCAGCAGAAAGCAGCTGTGTGTATCCCCTGATAGAAGACCACCCCATTCTTACTGCCGGCCACCACCACAGACCTCAGAGCTCCTGCCAAAGAGTCTGACGCTGCACCACAATCCAAACACAACCCTAAAGGGCTCAGATTTCAAACACAGTGGGAGGCACCCCAAAGGCATTTTCTAGAAAACAGAAAGCCACTCAAATAAAATAACTAGTTTAAAAAAAAGTTTGGTCTCTTTTGTTCTGAACTGCTCCTCAGATCCTCCCTGTGTTGCTTTCAACTTATGCTAAATACCAGTACTGATTTAATAATGCAGAGAAAAAGTGAAATAAAACAAGGATCCAATGTGTATTGGTCTGTTGTGATTAAACGTTGCTGAACCTGTGTACAAAGAACAATACCTTCTTACCATAAATAGAGCCAAAAACAACAGTCGGGCCAGATTATATAACCGTTCTTCCTGTGGAGCCTAAAATAAGTGTAGATGGCCCGGTCTCTGCATGTTCCAGCATCAGACGTACCCGGGAACGACTGAATTTAGAAAGTTCTGGGACAGAAGAGGTCAGGCAAAAAGAAGCTGGCAAGAGGAGGAAGAGGAGAAGGGAAGTGACCCAAAATATAACCAGAACAGCTATGTGAGGAACTAGAGAGAGGGAGGATGAGTGGATAATGACAGATGTGTGTGACCGTTAGTATGTGTCAATGGAAAACGTCAACTTCTGCCTTTTGAAGCAAACTGGCACGTTAATCAGCCTTCAAACAGCATCTTTGTGACACAAAGTGAACAATGGGTGACTCTCTTTTAAAAGAAATTCCATTAGTCGACTAATATTCTTTTCAGTCAGATGCAGAACTCCAGCTACGGGTTATTGTCCTACCAGAGAAGGGTATATGTGTGTTTTCTATTAAAAACTTTTCAGACTGTGACATTTCTATGGTCTGCTGCAATGCTATCAGAGTATTGTGTTGTCATCTAGTGGTCAAAGATGACATTAACACCCAGACAGTAAGTCCTTGACTTGACTCACTAGATATTCTAACACCAATAAACTATTTAAGGATAAAAAGGACAGAAAAAAAGCAATGAAGGCTAAATCTACAGCCAGTTTTATCATGTCAGTAGTGAATACTGTGTCTAAACCCATTAGAAAACTGGTTGCTATTTTTTTATATAGCCTATTTGGAAACATGAAGAAACATTTCACACACAGCTAGAAAAGATGCATCCCAAAGAAGACGTTTAGACAATACTCTAATGTTCTATTATTGTTGAAATATTCTAAATAAATCTAAAAAATAAAGAAACAAGACTAAAATACAGTAAAATACGAAAATCAATCAAAAGGATTAAATGTATTATGCAAGATACGCAAGAAACTAGAAAGATAACATAAACTAGAATAAATTAATTTTAAATGCAGCCTTAAAAACGACGATGCAAAATCCATGTAGTCAGCAAGTCAGTGTGCAGCACATGCTTATGCTTCTCTGAAATCAGTGCATGTTCAACCGAGAGGAAAGAAAAACGTTTTAAAATTTAAAATTGTTACTTACCGGGTTCCATAATAAAACACGGTGCCTTTACCTACATAAAAATAAGCTGTAAGAGTTTAAACGCAAAATAGAGGGACGAGAAAGGTTGAATACAAAACCATGACCGTGTAAACAAGCCACCGCTAGGTGTCGCTAGTCATGATCACAGCAAACAGACACAGCACAGCAAATAAGCCCGCCAACCCCGAAGAAGAGCTACTTCCGCTGTGACGTAGTTTACTAATGCTAAATGGCGTTCGTGAACACGGTGAACTATAAACATTTCCACGGTCACAACTGTAACTGTCTAATTAAATTAAAACATGTACTCGGATGTGTCTAATAGGCAGCGCAGTTACAAGATGTTTATTTTCAACTTTCAGGTCTCTTTATGTGCAACGCTGACTGAAAATTCACCACCTAGAAGACGAAAGCGAGGCAAAAGGTAAAACGACGAACATTGTAACGATTGAACGGGGGATATTTAGGTGATATATGTTCTTAATGTAATTTTATGTGCATCGTTAAATGTTTTGTTTTGCTTGATGGTCGTTGCTCTGGCTTCTTGTAAGGCTTATAGTAGTAGTCAGATGAGCTAGCTAAACGGCTTCTTCGTGTATCGGCAGGTTTAGGTTATAGCGTTACCGCTAATAGTTAATCGCTGATTATTGTTTTAGTATATCCAATGGAGGACGGAGACGGCAGTGGGAAAGGGGACACGGAGTCTGAAGTGTTTGAGCTCCGCCTGAAAGCTGAATCTCTGAAAGAAGAGTTGAAAGAGTGCAGAGCTGAGCTAGCTAAGTTACAGAAGCAGCTGAGCCAGTCCGAGAGACTGCAGCAGAGCACGGAGAGCTACAATGAAGACCTCCGGAAACAGGTCCGTCCACACTAAAACTTATTATTTCTAACTTAATTTAACTCATGGACTTTATTCTCAGTGCTTTGTATCAAACGGGTAATTAATTCAGTATATTTTAAATGGCCTAACAGTTGGTGCAATGCTCTGTTAGCATCTTATTTACTCATTAATAATGATATTTCAAACACATATATTTCTACTTTACTAAGCTTACAGTGACATTGCTGCCATATTACAGTAAGTTGCATTTACATAGCATCTGTCATTTTTTGTTTTGGATGTTTTTCTTTTAGTTAAATGTATTTATTTGGTTTAAAATTTGTAATGAGTAGATGTTATATAAGCTCTTTACTCACTACAACTTTCACTTTTTTATCTCTCCTGTGTTTGACATTTTACTTTTACTTTACTAAATAAAGATGAGTAATTTTTCCTACATTTGGAGTCAGGGAAGTCAGAAAACAAAAACAGAAGCTCTTCCCTGTCAAATGTAAAAGTGAAATATATTTAAGTATAATGAGAGCATGCTTTATGTTGTAGGATAATGTATTTAAATGAATAATGCTTTGATTCAGGTTGACCAACTGAGTGCAGAGATACACGAGAGAAAGAAGAAAGAAAAAGACAGAGTCAGCAGCGAAACTCAGACAGAAGAATATGTCTGGACAGAAAGTGGTAAGTTGTATTTGTAGAATAATGTACTAAAACTACCTTGATGGCAATGTAAGTGAAATATTAACATTTCTCTGTAGATTATTATAATTACTACTATGGAGGTAATTGCCAGAATGCTGAGGGGACGGTATTACAGGACAGCCCGTCCACAGAAGCGGTGGCGGTGGTGGCAGATGTTGCAGACTGCAGCACGACGGCAGAAATTTCAACAGGAAATGAAACGGCAGATGTAAATGAGTCGATTCCAACAGAAAGCGGTGTAGTAACTGCAACAGAGGTATGTTTTATTTAAAATGTAAATAATTTAATTTCACCCTTTTAACACTAGCTAGATTTGTTCTGTTCCCAAAATGACTTTATTACCAACTAAAACCTGTTTTTTCCTACTAAACTATATTATATTTAATTGTATTTATACTCTTATTTATATATAATATTTTATCATTGGATTAAATCCATATGATCAAACAGTATTTGTATACTTTTTTTTACGTTGTATGTAAGTGGGTGAGTTTGGTAACCGTGCTGCTCTGGTCAGTTGCCTCCACCACCTGAAAACAGCCATTAAACCCTCGGCCTCCATATCGAGCTAGGGAGGTTGAATGAAAGAGAAGCTGGATTTCCCTTCCCTTTACCCAGCAGTGGTGAAGCAGATGCAGGACTCTTCTGGAAGAGCTGTGTGTTTATTCCTAAAGTTTATAGCAAAGCATTCACGGCTAAACAGTTTCTCACAGCTGGCCGATAACCGCTGGTTTAAGTTACTTGTGTGTGTGCATGTTGGTAAATTATGGATGCATAGAACAGATTACTGTGTTTCAGTTTATGTTACACATGTACTTATTATGGTCTGTTCCAGGAGGGTGATGGAGGATCCATAGCGGATATGTTGAGGGCCACTGCTGAGGCAGCCATGACGCAGACAGGGTTCGTCTTCGATGAGAATACAGGGATGTATTATGACCACAGCACTGGTTTCTACTATGATTCGGTTCGTCACTTTTTAGGTTTAGTTTGTTTTTTCACAACAAGCATTATTTATAAAGGTAGTAACTTATCTTTGTTCCCTTTCCACAGGCCAGTCAGTTGTACTACGATGGCAGCACTGGTATATATTACTACTACGATGGAGAGAGTGGACGCTATCAGTTTCACTCGAGGATCGACGTGCCGCCTGTACAGACGAGTGCCGAGCTCTGCCAAGAAAATACTCCCGCTGAAAAGAAAGGCAAAAAGTTTAAAAAGGGGTTTAAAAAAACTGCAGATCGGGATGATCAGGTATGTTATTAGCCAGATATTTTATTCGTGCATGACTGGGAAACATCTGGTGGCTAACAGCTGGCTTTTGACTTTGTGGTTTCTTTAGTTTATTTGACTTTTATTGGTCTCAGTCTTCAAAAACGTCAATATTCCTCCTTGTAATGATAAGAGGCTAGTTGACTAAAAGACTATTCCTCTAACCTAGGTGCAAGATGTGACTAACTCTTTGGCTAAAATGAAGATTTCCCCTTACTGGAAAGCTCCCACTTACAGAGGTATCACTCTAATATTACACTGCAAACACTCCCTGTTCTGTTTTGCATAACACAGCTATTCACACTTTCATGTGTTTCACAGTCTGCTGTGGTTGAAAAATAATAGTCATAAAATTCTTTATAAAGCATCAAAAAGCTTGAGGGAAAGGGTGCATCAGTACACTGAAATTCTGATGCAAAATAATACTGAGAATTTTCCATTAACACCTGAAATATTCTGATAAAGGTCTGCAAATAAATAGTATTTGAAGACTGAGACCATTTGGACATTTTATGAGAAAAGATCAGAAGAAGAAGAAACCAGTAAAAAGCCAGCTAGCCTGCTGCCAGTGGAGATAATCTGACGCCTGATTGTCTGGTGGCAGGAACTATATGATGACGAAAGGCCAGAAAACAAAGATACTGATTGGGTTGAGCGGCAAACAGTTAAAAGGAAAGCAGAGCCACAAAAACTGGACCGAAGGTCCTGCAGTCCTGATGCTCTGCGTAGGCGGGACTCTTCTAAGCGTCGGGAAGAAAGGGACAGCTCTTCATCCAAGAGGAAAAAGATGAAGAATGGTTCTCACCACAAGGACAAGAGAAAGTCAAAGAAGAAGAGGAAGAAGTCTAAATCAGAGAAGCACAAAAAGAAGAAGAACTCGACCCGGAGCGACGAGTCGGAGCGCAACAGTGAACCAGAGGAGGGTGAGATCACCGAGTCGGAAAAGGACGATTGGGAATCTGCTTCTCCGTGTTCGTCGGCTTCTACTTCCCCCTCAAAGGAAAGTCCAGAGCCAGAAATGGAAATGCAGATACAAGAAGGTGAGCAGAAAAGATGAGCCGAGTCCAGCAAATGGGGAGAGTTCAGCCCATTTATTTAACGTTGTAGCCAGAAATGTTCTCTTTTTTTATTCCGTTCCTCTTTAAAGCTGCCGTATTTCAGCAACAAATACATTTGTTTTACTTTTTTTTTTAATTAATTTGACTTATTTTTCTTCCAGCCAAAGACATTTGGCCTCCCTGCGTAAGAGTGACCGTGGTCAGGTCTCCGGTGCTGCAGGTGGGCACTCTGTTCATCATCACGGCCGACTCCACGGCCACCTTTGGCAGGTTTGTGCTCCTCTGTCGTCACAAAGAAAGCTCGGTGCAGCATTACAAGTGCAAAGTTAGCTGACACTGCTTTGCTGAAGGTTTTAAATAAGACTTCATCTACTAGTCTCATGTTGCCATGCTCTCTGTTTGCAGAGAGAAAGATATGGACCATGCAGTTCGGATACCAGAAATGGGAGTAAGCAAGGTACTCGTCTTCCTTTTTATGTAGGGATGAAATATTCCTTCATGTCCTGTGGTACATTTTCATCATGTGTGGTTGCAGCTCCACGCAGAGGTGTACTTTGACCAGGAGCAACAGAGCTACGTGCTGGTGGACCACGGGAGTCAGAACGGGACGGTCATCAATGGCAACCGATTATTACAGGTCAGCATGTTTCAGGTAATAAATGGAAAAAAACGTATTATTCGTTTGTGTCAACGTCGGTTAATATTTCCTCTGCAGCCCAAAACCAAGTCCGAGCCCCATGCACTGATTCACGGCGACGAGGTAAAGATGGGGGAGACCGTGCTGTCCTTCCACATCCATTCTGGCACCGATACCTGTGATGGCTGCGAGCCCGGACAGGTGATGGCTCACCTGAGCAAGCACAAGAGAGAGGAAAACTCTGGTGAGGAAACACATCCTCAGAGCAGCGAGGGCTGCTTTTCTAGCCTTACGAGATGTCTGCAGACATGATGTTATTGTGCTGTTTCCTTAAGGTCCTGGCGTCAACAAGGAGGACAAAGAGTCCTTAAGACAGAAGGAGCTGAAGCAGATGAAGGCTAAATATGGGCTTCAGGTGAGTGTTGTGTAGACTGTGTTTTACCAGGGAAAGGTTCAACTGTTTTTGTCTATGCAATCAGCTTTCCTGTGTTTATCTGTACAGAGCAATGAGTATCAGGAGACCAAAGCTCTGAAGAACCCCAAATACAAGGATCGAGCAGAGTCTCGGCGCCAGACGATTGGGAGCGAGGGTGTTTTCCAACGAGACGACGCACCAGCTTCAGTCCATGAGTATGTGAAGTACACCACTGCTGAGTGTAAGTTCTGCTGAATGAAATAAACTCAAGAGCTGATCAAGTATTTTATCCTCTAAAAGGGAGATCAGTGAAGTTAATACTGGCCGGAAGATGTTGGAAAAGATGGGTTGGAAGAAAGGAGAGGGTCTGGGTAAAGATGGGACAGGAATGAAAGCCCCGGTAAGATCTGGTTTCTGTTACTGGTGCTTCTGTTGAGGCGTTGCTCAGAGCAACTAAAGGATTTACAGGTCTTCCTCTCGTCTTTTATACCCACAGATCGAGCTGAAAATCAGAAAGAACCAGTTAGGCCTGGGAGCAGGTGTCGCCATGTCACTGGACGACATGTCTGTGAGCAAATCCAAGTCCAATAAGAACTGGGAGAAAGCCCGCGAGCGCTTTGCCGATGCGTGTCAGCCCGGCACGGCAACGTCCACAGCGCAGAAGAGTAAACCGGCCCAAGTTTGGGTCCAATCGGAGGAGACGGAGGTGTCGGAAACAAGCAGCCAGAGTTAGAAAACAGATGTATCGTGTCTGTAACAGCCGGAAAGAGAGAAACTCTCATTTCCTAAATCAATGTTTGTATTAGATCAACCTGTTTTGTTCTGTAAATGAGGAAGCTGACACCGTGTCAGCTGTTTGGCATCGTTGCACCCAGACTGGGCCGTGCTGGTGCTGCTGCACCTCCCAGTCCAAAGAAGACACGCAAATATTGACACAGTGACGCTGCATTTCTCACAATGTGATCATAAGATGATAGATGCCTCGCTACCATGTTAAACTCGGCACTACAACCTTTTTTTTTTTAAATGTTTTATTTCAATAAATTTTAATTGTACTTCTGTTTAATTTACTGATCGACTGAAATGATGAATGAACTCAGCTGTTTGTCAAACTCTTCAACACAACAAAAGAGTAAACAAAGAGCTGAACGCAAAACATGCAAAATGCAGTTAAAAATGATAAAAGGGAAATTATTAATAAAAGAATAAAATGAGTGTCACGCCAGGTTAAAGGTCAGGACGTGCACATCTACGTTCCTGCAGGTTCAGCGTAGCAGTGTCTGAATGCAGGCTTATCTCTGCTTTATGAGGGTGTGTGTGAATATTTGCATTTGTGTGTGTGTCAGCTGGTAACAGAAGCCAGTTTCACACTGAATAAAAAGCAAACTACGCTCAGTAAAACAGCTTCCTACACAGAAAACATCCTGGTGTTGCAGTATTAACACTGAAACACGAGAGAAGAAGAAGAAAGTTTCTGATGGCTCCTTTAAAAACAAATGATTCTCAAACAGGTGAGTCGACTCACACAATGTTGCTGCTGTAGCTCCGTGAGCTTGCTCTCCTGCTCTTCTTCTGACTAATCGCGCCTCCCATTTTGATCTTCCCTCTCCGGTCTGTGGACAGACACCACCGCTGGTTTCCTTCAGCTTGTCAGCGTACTCTGCGGCTGACAGGTCAGCAGGTAACAGCAACGTTCTGCTCACACGTATCTTCCCTCCTGACAGGTGGATCCGCCCTCATCTGCTTGGCAGCTCCCAGAAATCTCCTCCCTCATCTTAACTCTGCTTATGTGTTGTGTTGCCAAGTTTATGGTAAAAAAGCCACAACCATAAAAATATGTTAGTCATAAGATAAAGTGGTTTGTAGCTCAGGGTGTTTAAGTGTTGATTTACCAGTTTCTGCCTTTCCCAGCAAAACCACTGGAGCACAAACAGGTTATTGTTTAAGGTTAATGTCTGTTCTTATTTATTTATTCATTATAAATAATAAAAAATTAGTTTTCAGCTGATTGCTGCACAGGTGTCGCTAAATTCTTAATGTTTATCCCTCTTGAGTTGAATGTTTTTTAGCAGAATGAGAGTAATTGTACGATAAACAGTGCTGTTGTATATTAATGTAGCAGGAAGAAAGTAGTTTAAACAAATCATTCACAGTGTGGAAAAATGTGATCTTTCCTGAGGCCACAGCGGCTGCCTGGATTACGATGTCACATGCAAGTGCAAACAAGTTTAAGGTTTGAGACACATGAGTTAAAATAGCATGTAAAACATGGTTTCAGCATAGTCTTCATCAACCAGAACAGAAGAAGCTACCGGTACAGTTTTAAGGAAACATTTGTACTGTTACGCTTGCTGTAAAACTCCACACAGGTCAAATGTTGACCTCTCGTTCATACCACACATTTCAGGTTTCACCGTGACACACTGACGTGCCAAGGACAGCTTTGTTTTAACCTGCATCAAACAACAAATAAAGGTGTGTCCCATGTCTTAAGTCTTTCCTCCAATGTGGACGGCTGAGATTAGAACGACTGATAAAAGAGAAGAATCGTCTTTTTCTAAGCACGCGTTAGTTCCAGCACAGAGATAACAGCCACAGCATGTCATAAACTGCAGGGTTTTCTCCAGGGTCTTCCCCCAGATGAGGTTTTTTTTCTGCGTTCTGATTGGATGAATTCAGCTGGGAAAGCTTCTCCATGAGCATAACGGGGACAGATGTAGGAAATGGACGAGTACCATGAATAAAAACCATTTCTGCATTATAAAATAAAGCCCTTACACAAAAAAGAAACATTAATTTCCATCCTTAGTTTCTGTCTCTGGACTGAATGTAGATATAAAATATGATTAATAGAAAAAACATCTGGCTGCACGTTTCCTGCAAACGGCCTCTTGGAAAACATCATCTGATGTTACTGTTACTGATGTGAATCCGTCTGTGTTCTGACTGATTAAACTTTAACCTGGAAGTCACATAAATATATAAAACAAAAGGCTTCTTACACAAAATCAGAGGCTTTATTAAAATAAGAAAATAATTATTATAAGCCGAAGCCTCTTTGCTGTGTGGAAGTTGGAGGATCTGTGTGTTAAACTTTACAGGTTTACTAAAAATAGCTTAAAGCTCTGCAGAAGTAGATGCAGAGACCCATCAAATTTATCCAGTGTTTCCTGTGTTATAGTTATTTTACATGTTATATGCACTTAACAAGCTGCCATCAAATATCCAGAAAAGATCAGAAATAAATAGCAGCATGGTGGCACAGTGGTTAGCGCTGTGGCCTCACAGGTTGCTGGTTCGAGCCCAGGCTGGGAGGGTTGTCCAGTGACCTTTCTGTGTGGAGTTTACATGTTCTCCCCATGTATGCGTGGTTCTCTCCGGGTTCCTCCCACCCACAAGACATGCATGTTAGGTTATAATAGCTATGGTTAAAATGGTTTTAAATGACATGCAAGTCGTTTTGGATAAAAGCGTCTGTATAGTATAGTATAGTATAGTATAGTATAGTATAGTATAGTATAGTATAGTATAGTATAGTAAATATATAATTAATCAATATTTCATAAAACCAGATTTAGATTAAATTGTCACATAAAAAAGGTTCAGGTAGTTTATATAAATTATTATTTTCTCTGTTTCATTCTTGTTGATTTTTTATCCCTTTTAGTTGTAAAATAAACTAAATTAAAATGTGTCCGTACCATGAAGCCAATGGAACAAACATTATGTCAGTAATGAATGAAAAGTTATAACTAAAGCTGTCAGGTTATTTATTCTGTTGCTTTTCTGACATTAAAATGAAAATAAATGACAGCTTTTGGTTATCAGGCGAATTATCTGCAACACTACACATTTCACAGTTTCCCCTCATCATTATATTACATTTTATTGATATAAATGGACAATTTAAAATAAATAAACGGCTTTGTTTAACAGGAATAAATCAGCACAATCAGATGATTTATTTTTCCTGTGGTGGACTGACTGGGGTCACCCACTTTCCCAGCAGCAGGAATAGACTCCAACCCCGCCTCATTACTCTGAAAACAGGTAATATATATGGATGGATTTGCATTATAATCACCAGATATGTAAGTCATACTGTGTGACGTGTCACTTTCAGCTACTGATCCAGCCAGAAGGTGATCTTACCAGCAGGAATGACCTCACTGCATGGCTGCAGCTCATTGCACTTACAGTCTCCACTGAGAGGCACGAAACCAGAAGTGACATGTCTGAGAAACTGTGTTGACTCAAAGCTCCGTCACACCTCCCAAACTTCCGCCTCAGCCACATCCGTCTGCAGCTAAATCCAGCTCTCTGGCCTTCTCCAAATCACACCAGTGCTCTCTGACCAACAACTTTAAATTGGAAGTGAAAGAGATTCAACTTGATGAATGTGAACGTTCACAGGAAGGGAAAAGCGTCTGTTTGAGGGGTTGCAGGCCGAAGGAAATGAGCCACATTCCAGACACATTCCACAAAGCTGCTACTGTATCTTTAACATTAAAATACTTTGCTGTCTCAGAAAGGAAAGCTCATCATATAACCGTATTAGAGCTGTCATGTGTTGGTGTTGCTGAATGGAAGCTGATCCCTCCCATGCTTCCGTTTACATTCAGACCCAAACTGAATGGAAATTCCAACTAAACTGTGGTTTCCTCCCAGCAAATGAATCAAAGAAAGCCCCTGCACAATTTCTTCTGGCTTTCCTGTCTCTGGGTGTGTCTCTGTGTGACCTCACCTCCTGAGAAAGTCTGAATCCAGAAACTTCAGCAGCATGTCGTCCACAGAAACAAGCCCGGATGTGTACAAAGCAACATCTCGTATGGTTTTACTACAACATGGGGAATGATGGTGCCACGCTTTGTTCATCCAACCGGGCTCCGTTTACACTGCTGAGAACTTTAACCAAACTTTCAGCATCCTTACCATTTAAATCTTGTTAAGGGAAACTTTTAACGATCAAAGGTCCTTCAACAAATACCACATACTGCTGGCTTGACTGGTGAGAGGAATTATAGATTTATGAAAAGAGGCTTTGTGTTGGAAAGACAATAGCTCTCGCATGGCAGCAGAGCTTTTAAGCCCGACACGGCACAGTGGACACACAAAAGTCAGCACATCAATAGCAGAAAATACAGAAACAAAACATCATGATGCGAATAACGGTGCACCTGAGAGCTGTCACACTTAAATCATACCTCTGTTCTCCGAGAACCTGCAGGCTGTCACAGGTCTGCTGGGGAGGAGGAGGGGGCAGGTCACAAGGCTTTGCAGAGACAGAAATCCTGTGTTCAGGCTGCTGCTGGAGAGGGAAAGCTCTCTCTGCGTGGCGGAGCCCAGTCCATGTGGCTGGATGGTGAAATGGGAAATAAACTTTCTGGGCTGGGAGCCAACACAGAGTGAGCTTTAAAGGCACAGCTTACCATATAAGGCTGAGTTATACTTTACTCCACTGCAGCTGAAAAACACCTATTCTGAAGATGATTATACGGGAAAACATTTTTATCATCATGTTTATGTGAAAATAGGCAATGAGGTGTTTTACTTCTACTTCTTTGATTTTACACGTAACCACGTGGCTTTGTTTAGAGAAGATATCGGGTCAAAATGCATGATGAGGATACATTTAATCACATCAAACAGGATGTTTAAAGGAAAACACATTTTATTAGAAAATAGTGACATTAAATTTCCCCAAAACTCTTCAGCACCAGGGTAGAAAGCGGGCTGTGATTGGTGGTTTAGAACATGGTCAACATAAAGTACAGCATAAAGCATGAGCCGCTGTCTCCATCTAGTGTTTCAATGCACAAGCAACCACACATTTTATTTAAAATCATGCTAAATCCACTTTTTTAGCCTTAAATCCATGTTTTTGTGCACGTTTAGGTGCAGAAAAAGTACATTTGTTCCCTTTTGAAGCTGCACATATATCTTTATATTCTTTGTGGTCATATTTTTCAGTCTGTTTAATTTTCTTTATTACGTTTTTTTATCTATTACATCACAGTATTTGCTGTGGGTCTGC
>JBAMHV010000003.1:25281935-25295226 GCA_037177535.1 Pseudomugil gertrudae | reverse complement strand
TTTCTTTCTTTCTTTCTTTCTTTCTTTCTTTTTCTCTTTCTTTCTTTCTTTCTCTTTTTTTTTTCTCTCTCTCTCTCTCTCTCTCTCTCTCTCTCTCTCTCTCTCTCACTCTCTTCAACATGTTTTCTCCATGTTCCAGTGAAGCACTTTTCATTTATTTCATTGTTTTCTACATTAATTTATATAAAAATGTGACTGTAAGCCAGAGCAGATCAGCAGCAGCTTTACATGTGCACGTTTCTTTTTTAGTTTGCTGCGGCTGGAAGGGACAGAAAAAGTTGCCAGATACATAATTTTAAAAAAAGAGTAGCTAGAAGGGTTAAAAAACTCACTTATATAGTGGCAGAGCGACAAACATTTGGTGCACTGCTCCAATCCTACGTGCACAAACTTGCATATGCACGTGGTATTTTAAGCCCTGATGCTGTCATATGAAAGACACTGTAGGACGCCAAGCAAAGATAGATAGATAGACTTTATTGCAGACTCGTGGTCCATGGTAAAAACAAATGGACAAACAATATATTACAATTTAAGCCTAACAACAATAAAATAAAAAGAGCCCTAATCTCTCATCAGGCAACTATACCAGTGTCTCCACAATACAGAAAAATAGCAGATTTCACCACATTTAATATTTGTCAACAATAAAATAATATATAAATAAAATAACCTCATTTTCTGTCGCATTCAGACGACACATAAATTTATACATTTGATTTCTTAAAAGGGCTCGTAGTGTATTCACTCTGTTAGTCACAAACAGTTCACTGGCACTAGTCCATCTGGGCTTTCTCAACAGAAGCCTCAGAGCATCATTATAAGCCACTTTCAGTCTCTGTAGGCTGGATCTTTTAAAGTTCACCCACAGATGTGTTGTGTAGAGCGAAGTACAGAAAGCTCTAAACAGGGTCACTTTCACTCCAACAGAACAAAAACCACACTTCCTTGACAGGACATTGATGATACATGTCCTCATCGTCTGACAGTGAATCAGTCACAATATGTCCCAGATATTTCACTGTATTAACAACAGAGTATTTCCAGACAATCTGAAATCAGGAAACATAAGTTTCCTGTCCTCCTTAGTGCCACATATCATGATGACACTTTTGACCTCACCATATGAGGATTGAGTATATCCTGAAGACCAGCTGAACTCGGGCTAAAGACCACCAGGTCGTCTGTATACATGAGGTGATACATACATGCATACCTGATGTTAGGGCTAGAATATAAAGTAAGGCGATACACAACAACAAAAAGGGATTTTGTATAACTGTCAGTGGTGTTAAACAGACTGAATGATGAAAACAATGTCCAAACATCAATATATGTAAGAAAACAGAGTAGTTTAATGTATGGTGAATGAGCTGGAGTAAGTATGTATGTAGGTGTATGTATGTGAATATGAGTGGGATTATATGAAATTAAATCTGTGGCAACAACATACAAGCATTTTGGTATTTATGGTAATGTTCTGGTATCTGTGTAGATTGTGGCAATAAGATTAGAAGAAGGGGTAGAATTTAATAAGTCTGTACTTCTTCCTCTTTTCAAACATGTTTAATAATCTGTTTTTGTTCTTTTTCTTGTTTTATAAAGCTGCACATTTATTTTTGATTGCTTTGGCAAGATACACAAAGAAATAAATAAAATTGATACTGTTGCAATGCGTTTGGTCCTTTGTTGCTTGTTTACATGAAGTCCAGTCAGAAGAAACACTAATCCAGTGTTACACACTGGGCTGGGCATGAATGTGCTTAAAATACAGAAAATCAATGTAATAAAGATCTTTCACCGAGCTGTGGCACAGCATGCACGTTCACGAGTCAGCCCAGTTCCATCAAAGTGCTGCAAAGGCTTTGTATCTTCACACAAACAGGAACTCACCAGAACTTTCCTCTTGAACAGTTTTCTCCTCTGTGGGCTCCACCTCCACTGTTTTCTCCACCCGAACGGGGTGCTCGGGTACCAGTCTGGATCTGAAACCCCAAACCAGCATTTCAGTTAACTAACTAATCAGCACCGATCCAAAGGTGAAGACGAGCAGAGAAATACTCACAGTCTCTTCTTGTCCACCATTCTCTTAACTCTAATTGCCCTCTGCTCTGAGTACAGCTTGCATACTCCTTCAAACCAAAAAAAACAAGTATGGCATGATCACGTAGTTCTACATGCTAACATCTGAGATGCAGTGAGAGTAATAAACTAACAAAAAATGGTCCATGAGGAACTGATACAGTTTGTAGAGTAATTAGTTCCAGATTCACCTTTCAGATAGATCTCTATGAGGTCCAGCACGGCCCCTCTGTGCTCCTTAATCTGAGCGGATGCAACCTGCTTCTCCACTGGGGTGTCAACAAGGAATCATTTGCTTATTAGAGACTGGAAAACAGGATCACTTTGGTCCATATGTTTGACATGTGAGCACAAACCTTCGTTACGTAGCTGCTTGATGGCTTCAGAACAGGTTCGCATGAAGATCTGAGCATCTTGGTCGATCTGGTCTCGTTCACTGTCTGTCATGCGAGAAAGATCTGAAGAAATGAGACTGTAAAACACAAAAATCACTGAAAGATCAAACATGAGGGCAGCTTGGATAGTTTTTACCTTGAAATATCCTTTGGTACTTTAATATGTATAGAGGTATTAAAGCTTTGTACACCTGGAGTCCCTTCATATCCTGATTAATGGAAAGCTTCTGCCTTTCTGAGCATCTCCATCATGGCTCAAACAGAGAAACATTACTGAGCGCTAACCAGGCAGCATAGAAAACGCTGTGCACGTTTCCAAAACCGTTTCAGAACACGGTTAAAGCAAATAACAGGCAAGAGAGATAAAATCTAAAATATTAAACACATTTTAATTCAGAAATGTGAAGATTTGACAAAGCAGGACTATCACTTCTCATTTAATGTTTTAAATTAGGCAAAACAAAACAAAACAAATGTTTACAGCAAAGCTCAGATTTAATGTCTACATGCGAGAGATGGTTTTGGTAACAAGCCTTTAGATCCAGCAGAGGGCTGACTGATGCAAGCGGTGAGCGGCTGAATAAACTAACGAGTGTGTCAGCTAATTACCTGACAAAAAGAATATTTACTGCAGTTGGAGAGTAAACAACTACACATCTATGTTTATTACTTTTTAAACCCCATTTTAAAAAGGAACAATCCATCTGTTTTCATTCATTTTACCGAGTCAAATGCAGGTTATTAAAGCAGTTTGGTAAACAGAATCTAGTCCACCGTTTTCCTCTGAGACGATGGAAGTTATCAGGAACTTTTAAGGAAAGTAACAGATGAATGTGGGCCCATAATACACTCCCACACATACCACTGGATTTTCCCAACCACTAATTGCTGCTGGACGCCAACCGCCTGCTAATACTTGGTTAATGTATTCTGCTGAAGATTTATCAACAAATCTTACAAAACACAATCTACCCAACACACCCGCACCTCAGAGCCCTCGAGCGAGGGAAGGCCTGGATTAGTCCCTGGGCGTGATTTGTTCTACACTTGGTTGCAGCTCAATTATTCCAGAAAATTAGACCGGAGCCTGATTTAACAGACCACCCTACTTGCTGCTGACCTCGTGCCAGCATTCAGCTCTTACAGCACACACACACACACACACACACACAGATCCTGACTGCTGATCTTATGTGATTTATACCTGTGTCATCAGCCGAACGGTGATTGTGTGGAGACGCTTACCTTCCAACACTCACGTAATCTTTTCGATGTTGGAGCAGAAAGTCTTTTAGTTTTGTGATGTTCGAGATCTGCCGAGATAAAGGGAGAAGACAAATAACTCATGCGATCCTTCATTTTCTCCTACACATTCAGACAGAGTATATGCGCTGGACGTGATAGGTCACTTAAGTCGTTTCATTATTTATCTTATAACTCATCAGCTCCTGCACATGCATAACTAACTAGCAATTTCCTCAATAAACGGCTGCCATAAATCCCGAGCGGTCACATACAGAGCACTAAACTTTAAATTCATGTTCTGTTACTATTTATCACAGGAAAAAATGACCCGATTTATGTGTGTATACAAGGAAACCGGAGGAAACTTGCTTCAATCCAATGTTTGCTGTTGTAATTTGGTCAAATACATATATATGTATAAAAAAGGCCAAATTGGTTCGCTGTCTTAGGGAGCTGTGTTGGCATGTGGGTGTGAGGGCACACACAGCAGGCTCTGTTGCATCCACTGGACGAAAGGAGTCAGACAAGCCGTGGATTGAAAAATGACACAATGAGTTTGACTGTGACAGCGCCCGCAGAGCGTGGGGGATTATTTGGATAGCAAACGGCGCTGTCCTCAGCCTTCAACCTTCAGGCTTTTCACTCTAACAACCTCAATTATAAAATTGCCTCGGCTGTAAGTAGGAACCTGGCACCGGCTGTCCAATAATGTCTCCAAACACTCATTCCTCGTGTCGCGGCGACTTGGAAGCAGTTTTTATTTAAGCTGCCGTTAAAAAAAAGAAAACTTTTCCAAATCAGATGTAGATTTGAAGCTAAACAGAGCTAATCCATTTACTAGCAACTCATTATTCCTTATCTGGCTAGATGTATTACCGAGTGACACATGACACTGCTGCGGGAGACACAAAGGTGGCTAATGCAAGCAGACCCTTGTAATAATACAATTATTTGAGGTCAACAGTTAATTGTGGTTCAGTGCAATTGAACTTTCTTTTGGAGGGTGGGGGGTCAGGATGAACAGAACCTTCCCTCATACAGCTTTTCTGTGTGAAACAGTGGGAACAGCTCATGCTTTGTGGTTTATTACAGTGATTTTTTACTCAAATGCAACAACGTTTTGACTTCCTCACACAAACCTGAATCACATCTTTTAAGCATCACAACATAAAAGGATCTCAACTCCTTTAAAGGTTTTTTTTAATTATAGTTGTAGCATGACTATAAGATTAGCATGATATGATCTTTGCCTTCAACGTTACATTAATTTCAGCAGAACCGAGTTTTGAGGTAAAATGGTTATTTATAAAGAAAGCCACAATGGAAGCACATTTTTAAGTTTCAGTAATGATCTTGGCTTGCTACAAGATGGAACATATAAACTCTCACATGACATGACTAATTTATCTCCATGCTTTCTGTTTGCAATCAGCACTTGGCTCCGGTTTTTAACCTTATGCATTGAGTTTAATGACCACACATCAGCTCACTTCATCTTTTCGACCAGCAGGCAGCGCTAGGCCCTCGGCATTGGAAGATGCTGAGACAGGGGGGGAAAATACACGCGTGTTGCTATGCGTTATGTCAAGACGGCTGCTCTGAGGGCTGAACCGTCTCCTGAGTGTATACATTGGAGCTCAGATTCCCAGCACAACCTCAAGGGTTTGCAGGGGGTCAGAGGGATCAATTGCTCTTGTAACTTAAGACCTTAAAGAGCAAGTAATTCCTCAACAATGAGGAAGGGGGTGGCCTTGTGCATGCGACTCGGCATATATGTGTGTATATGTAGAGCCGCCGTAGATGTGTGTGAGGCTGGGCTCGCAGCAGAGGCAGGAGGAGACAGTCTGCCGGGCTATATCTAATCTCGTCATCATCAAAGACCCCCACTTTACCTCCTCACTTTCTCCTTCCCCCCTGCTCCCCTCCAGCCCTGACAGAGCCCAAACAAACCATCAGGGGGGATTATTATGAGGAAGAAAAGAGAAAAGGCTTAGCTAGCAGATTTCTAAAGAGCTTGGATGGCTCTTTGTTTTGTTAAATCCAGGTAACTGACAGAGTTGGATGATGACTGCACCGCTTTGGTTTAAGTCCCTGACTGTGTCCTGACCGTGGGCTATCCACACTGACGCCATGCTAGTTTGTGCTTAAATACGCAGGCCTGATACAGAGAGGAAGCTTTGGTGGAGAATACTGCGCCACATGTTGACTTTATTATCATGTTTATGTCTGACTCGCTAATGGGCTGACTTTTTCCTCTCATGTCTATTCAGTTAGAACGCTTTACTCAGTTCTATAAACACACAGCAATCAAACAAAGCTTTGAGGAATATTTATAAGTAGTAACCTTTTTTTTATATGTCCTAAAGTCATATTTATGCATTTTGATTTTTTGTGTATATATCATTTAAGTTCAAAGGTGCAGTGAGCAGAACGTTGCACTGAGATCCGACTTAAATGCTATGAATACGTTTAAGAAAGCTAAAATGAAGCAACCGTAACCGAAGTGCTGCCATTTTTCTCTCCTGAACAAGTCAATTCCTCTTTGTCAGTCACAGCCTGTTAAGCTGCTGAAACTCAGGCTGAGTGGTGACTTCACCACTTGGAGAAGCCACTCGGTCGGTTTTGGACATAATTCACTGGAAACTCGACAGCATTTGGATGCAAATGCCTTTAAACAATCATTATGTGAAGAGATCGTGTGATTTGTCCTCTAAGGACAGCTGGTTAGTGATAAGTATACATAAAAACAGATGTTTATGTTATGTAGCAAATAGTATACACCATGAAATTAGACAAACTAATAAACTATTAAGTCAATATGAAAGGTGTGAAATAAGAGAGTCTTGTAATTTTCTTTTAAAAAGGTCCACAAATGTGCATGTTTAATTATCTAAACATTCATCTTCTGAACTTCACGCAAATTTTACTGCAAATGAACAGGTCAGTTTGCAAAATATTTAACACTCATGTCATAATTTAGAATTAAACATGGAGCTGCAAGCCTCGACAGATGCCTCAAAATTCAATTTGCCAGGCTTTCATGGGAAAACAGCGCAGAGCTTAAGCCAACTGGTAAAGAGACCATTTAGCACTGGAGCTCATATCAGGGTGATCCCTGCAAATCACCCAGTATAGACGTGGCTTAGACAGCGGCGCGAGTGAGTTTTACCTCTATGCTAACGTATAACACAAGAAACTTAAGAGAAATGACAGATTACACGCTTGCATAAAGTTTGAGTGAAATGAGGCTAAACCGTAACGCTACATCGTTTTCATGAGACATGATCATATTTTAAACTTTCTTTTTTTTACTTGAATGTTACTAGTATTGATTTTGACCCAAAGTAAGTCCTGGAAAAACCAAATTCCCTAAAAGAAAACTCATAAATGTCAGAGCAGTTCTGGTTTAGCTGTAGAACATGTGCAGATAAGATGTTAATCGCCAAATAAATTAGTAATTAAGTCACCAAATACTCCAGTTTTATCTCAACAGATCATTAAAAATACCTGATCAAGATATCTGGTAAAGTTGGCCCGCTCACTTGTATGCTTTCACTGATGAGTGAAATTCACACTAAAATTATTATATTTCATGTTCAGTGAATTTTAACAGACTTATGTCATTTATATTATTTCAATCATAATTTCATAGGTTAAAAAAACTCGAGTTGGAAACCTAATCACCAATGAAAAGCCCACTAAGTAAACTATATTAATGTAAATTAAACTAAATGGTTAGAAAATACACGAGTATACTATTTCAGGATGAAGTTTTCACAGGGAAGAGCCCCTCTAATAACACAACATACTTTTAAGAGCTGGCTGATGGCCACACTTTTCAGTGTTTCAAAGAAAACACTGTGAGAAGGAGCCAATTTCAGAATACCAATACTGAAGGCACAGCGGGGAGCCAAGCACTATTTTCTACACTCAATTTAACAATTTTGAAGTGACCTCCTCCATTTAAACTGGAGAAGGGCAGCATGCTGTGGGGAGTGACGAGGTGAGCGGTGAAATGGAGATCACAGCACCCAAACCACCCCTATGAGGTAAAAGATTCCCCGGACCAAACCCCGTCCTGCAAACACTAGGTCTCTTATTAGTCAATCAAAACTTCTCTCCCTCCCCCCCCGGTGGAAATCGCTTTGAAAGAAGCTACGTTTCCTTTCTTGCTGTGCTGATTTTTAAGTGGAAAATGTCTCTTAAGACCACTGTGTATTTGTCAACTTTGATGTTTTCTATTTTTGCAAAGCTTCAATGGGAACTTGGGGAGGGAGAGCTATGCATGTCTTGAAGGGCACGTACATCTGTTGTGCATTAGGTGCCGGCCGTCAACATTGTTACTGGGGACCTAATTTAATATTTTCTCTGTTTTGATCTTCCACCTTTAATCACTGGCTCTTGGGAGGATCGGCTTTCTTCAGAAATTGTTTGAGAGCCGAAAGAAAATGTTATTGCAGCATGTTTATGGAATCATACATGGGAAGAGGCGACTCATGGAAAAAATGCTGTATATGTCAGCCTACATAGGAAAGAATGGATAGGAGAGTTGGGGGGGAAATGTGGGTGAAAACCACCACATAACTTTAAGAAGTCAGGACATTCCAGACTTGCAATTTCAATTTCTACAAAAAGTTTTGCCTGTGATGGTTGGAGATGATATCTTCAGCTTAAAGGAGACAGCAAAAGGATTTGGGGCGGTTAGGGGCATAAGGCAGGTCGGCACCACAGGATAGGTTCAGGTTTCTTTGGAATCAGCAGCAGTCCTTTTTATTAAACCACCATTTCTAATATCAATGTAGAGGAGCATAACAAAAAGCTAGCTGTGTGGAGCTGCTGCAAGTGGGTTCAATGTTTTCTCCAGACTGGAGGTTGGAGCCATCAGGTACGACTTAGAGACCTGACTCCCCGAGGGAAATGTAAAGTGGTTCTTAAAGGTGCCTTTGAAGAGCTCCGTGTTCATGATATTCACGTCATGCCAAGGTTTTCTGGCCGTGAAGGCAATACTCCCAACAAGAATGAAGACCTTCAGATTCCAACCACCCATCTCTTACTGCCAGACGGTGGCTCGATAAAGCAAGTGAATCTAGACATTTCAAAAGGTTTTCCAAAGTGTATGCTCATGATTTTAATCGTTTAATAGTGAATCAATGATTTCTGTAATGTAATATTTGTAACAAATTAAGGTACAAATGAATAAGAAGTAGCTTACAAAAGAAAAGCTTAGTCCAAATCAGGGTCACGGAGAAAATGGAGCCTATCCCAGTAATTAGCAGAAAGGAGGTAAGTATACTTGGGTTGCACGTAGATACACCTGGACAGGTTGCCAGCCCTTCCCAGGCCCAACACTAACAAAGACAACCATTCACGCTTTCTTTTACTTATAGGAATATAAGTACTTATACTTATTAATAAAAGCCTCCTAGAACTCCACAAAAATAATAATATTATTAAGAAAAAAAAAGCTAGATAAAATGTTTCGGCTGGTTTGCACGGACTTTCTCTAACTTTAATTTATATATTTGATTACATTTAGTAATTGAGGCTGACACAGTATGACAGTACATATAATTTCATATTGAAACACATAACTTTGGAGATAAGCCGTACGTCTGTTACAGAACTTTTAAAGGATGCACTTTGATGATTGAATGTCCACATTTTTATGCTATACATGAAAAAAAAAACAACGTGAAGAGCAAATACTTTATGTTACAGATATGCCAGAGCCATTTAAACATCAGTTTTTCATCACTGCAGATTATAATCAAAATAAAAATATTGGTAACTTATCTGTCATGACAAGCAGAAAAATATTGTTTACTGGTTGAAATGTTTTATATCGTGTATCACTAGTCTTGTTGATCAGGTGTAAATAAGATGCGTGACATTTTGGAGACTGATCGTTTTCACAATAATTTATTACAACAGTTTATCAGCAACGGCTGTAAGTGTTGCCAAAGCATCCACAACAGCCTTTGATACATCTCTATTTTGCTGTGACAATGATCACACTACGTTTTTGTGGCCCCGTGAGGCCACCGGCAACCTTTTTCATCCCCTTTTCAAACTATTTGAACCAAACTTATGTAATGATACCAAACTTTCTTCCATGACCTCATTTCTAGAGAATAAACTGAGCTTCTTTGTTCATGGTCAATAAAATAAGGAACACTATCAAGTAAGAAATATTTAACAGAGTTTACATGATCAATACTAAACACCTTTGTTGCCTTCCAGAGATTTTTGTTTTAACTTAGTTCACAATCATAATTTCATGTCAGTAATTATTAGCCACCTTTATTCGACATGTACGAACAGGCATGTAAGCATCATGTTCTAGATGTCAAAACTAATAATAAATTAATTCTTGGTGAAAAACACAAAATTACTGATGCAATTAATTTTTTATTTGTCTTATAAATGGACAATAACATTTGATATCATTTATCCTGGCACCATATGAATTCCATTTAAGTTTTATTTGCGAGTTAAACTCATACACACAGCATAACGCTACATATTTATTTGGAAACAGAGCAGTAAGATGTCCCATGACATTGGATGACATTTCCTGACAGTACTGAGGCTTTTCTGAAAGGTCAGCGTCCACTGGATCCATCTCTACAGCAGCCAGAGTTTCATGAACATGAAAAGCTGGGAGGACCATATTTATTGGTCTGAGACCAACTACCACAAACAGACTGATTTAAATTCCAAGTCAGGTTAAATGAGGGGATATACAATGACATTTAATTACTACTATAAATCCTTAGAAGAACTTTGCATGCTGTGACACACAGTAATGTGTGTGTGTGTGTATACTACGAGAGATTGATTACATCAAAGCTAACAAAGAAAATGCCAGTCAGAGAGCAAATGTTGAGTCAGGGCTCCGTATAAAGCCTACATTTACTTTTACTCTATTAAATCTTATTACCATTTAGCAAATCTAAGGAGGGAGGTTGTTTCAGTCACCATGCGACCGTCGTTTCTTGCTTTATGATCATTTAGAAGTATTATCAAAATAAATAGCTAAAAGATTGTTTTGATTAGATAAGCCACGAATAACTAAAAATCTGAACTGTCATATAACGCAGCATCTGAAAAATTATTGTACACTCTGCAGTTATTCTTGGCAATCAAACAATGAAGACATTTCTATTTATAATACATTAAGATATAAATTAATCTATGGTTTACCAGAATGCTTCTACCGGTTTACCTATTTGAAAAAGATAACGTAGTAATAGTATCTCGGGCTTTAAATATAGTAGTTTGTGAAGGTGCTAGCAGGGTTAGCTAAAGCCACCTTTGAAAGAAAAAAAATACTCACCACGTCTTTCGCACGCGGCGAAAAGCCGCTCTTTGGTCTGCTTCTTTTAAAAATCTCATCTTTAGTTGAATCAAATCCTATTCCTATGGCTTTATTTCTAGTTTTAACAGTCTTCACACTGGCTTTAAAGAGTAAAGTTATGTCCACAGCCATGTCTGTGCAGCTGCTGCGCGACGGAATCCACTGTAAACAAACGGACACGTCATCAAGCTACAACGTCATCGTCCTGCGACACTGCGGATTTTCCCTGAGACGAAGAAAAGCCTTATATTTAGCCTTAAAGCGATTTTAATAGTAAGTATTTAAAATAAAATGTTGTGCTTTGTAATATTTATATCATATTATTGGCCGACCCGATATATAGTTAGACTTAGCTTTTCAATAGCTTGTAATGCACTGATAACCCTACAAATAATAATGAAAAAAATCTCTTAAATAGTTTAACTTAAGATGTAAAAGTATTATTATTCCTTTATTTGTTTAGTCATTATTTTAGACACAACGAATGATTATCACCTAAAATATGCTCTGTTTTATCATGTTTGGAATAAAAGTTGCCAGTAGAGTGAACCAGTTTTACTTTTGCTTAATGTTTTTTCCCCTCTCAGACAGACGCCTCTCCAACCTGCCAAAGGGATGTCTAGTAGGAAGAGGAGACCAAATTGGACAGACCAAGAAAGTCTTCTTCTTGCTCAGTTAATGCAAGAGAAGAAAGAAATTATCAGAGGGAATTACAGCACTGGGGTATCACTTCAAGACAAGAGACAAGCCTGGGAAGACATTGTCCAAACCATCAATGCTGCTTTTCCACAGGGTCAACGTACCGTTTCTGACTGTAACAAAAAATGGGAAAATCTGCTGGCAAAAGCAAGGGAGGACATCAGGCGACAGAAAAGACAGATGAGTAAGGGTGGGGAAAATCCTTTGTTTTATTTTATAACTGTCATTTAGAAATCAGTATTAATATTAAAATGAAAAACAGAATGGTGAAATAAGACATCATGAACAACACTTTCCCTTTTTTTTTGCTTTTACAGGTGAATCACCATCTCTTGAACATTTCTGCACTGTGACTCAAGTAGTTATTTCTGTGATGAATCTGTCAGACATGCTGCAGCTGGACAGAGAGGACTCTTCAGCCTCAGAGCAAATGGAAACTCAACAAAACAGGTGACAGGTTCATTTGTTGTTGCTTACTCTCATCAGAATGTGCTCTAGGGGTTATTTAAAAAGAAAGAAACATACTTTCTGTCTGCTGAGCTAATCTTTTGTCCTTTCTTTCAGTTCTGATAAAGGTGAATATTATCATGTCACGTATGAAGGTTTCACCAACAAGCAACAGATGGAGGAGGACTTCCCCATCTGTCCAGATCCTGCCATCCCTCTAACGGAGCAAAACACGAAAATGACTAAATCCATCAGCGTCCATTTTAATCACCAAAATGCTGATGTTTGTACTGACTCTGGAGAACACCTTGATACTTCGAACTCAACTTCGCCATCATCGGCGCCTAGCACAACAGTACAGGAGCGAATAAACTTGGAAATGTCTGTGCTGAGAAGACAGGAGGCAGTTCTGAAACTCCAGCAGGAATATTACACACTTAAAATCAAACTGATGAAGAAACAAATGGCAGAATCAGCTCACAAGAACTAAAATGATGTACACATTTTTGTGCCTACCCATTATATCTGACCCTTCAAAATTACAAGTAGTTAGTTATTATTTGAACTATTTAATTAAATTTAATTTAATTATATAATAGTATTTATGTTAAATTGCACTAAGACATTGCTTTCTTTATTGTCCTGCAACTTGGTCAGCTACAGTAGCAACATCCACATGACTGTTTCTGCAAACATAGAAGTTGAATTGCATATTTGGGCAGCTATTAAAGCAACTAATGTGCCTAATGTTGGGGCTATGACTTCTTTTTTCTTCTTTTAAGCCTTGCATTGACTGTGACATTTCTGTGTTGGATTTGGTGTAGCAATACCACATGATGTGTGACTCACTACTATATCATGCAGACACCTGATTTTATATACACTGTACTATTTTTAAGCAAAGGGACCGACAAGTAAGTGACAACACATGAGAAATGAGTCATCAGGATATTACTGAAGGCGGAGAATAATGCCCTGAAAACATTTAGTAGCAGCTGTAGCTCAGGTGGAAGAGCAGTTGTCTTTCAACTGGAAGGTTGGGAGTTCAATTCCAGGCTTCTCCTGA
>JBAMHV010000003.1:25267759-25279340 GCA_037177535.1 Pseudomugil gertrudae | reverse complement strand
GTGCCTATCGGGGTGTGAGTTTAAAAAAATAACATGTAAGTCGCTTTGGATAAAAGCGTCTGCCAAATGACTGTATAGTATAGTGTATAGTACTTTACTTATTGTAAAACAAGGTTTGAACTGACACTAAGCTGTCTTTGTCAAAATGCTAGTGTTAGCTTTCAGCACTCCAGCAACACATATTTCACCTGAGACATGAATAGTTTACCTTGTTGATAAACTGCCATCTACACTAACACTGTTTAAGAGCACTCTACTGCTGGCTACGGGAGTAATATACCTTTCCTGAGCCTGGTTCTGCTGCAGTTTTTCTTTCCTGGTAAAATAAAGGATTTATTCTCCCCTTTCCGTTGTTGGCTGCCATCCTGTGCATGCCCAGGTTCAGGGAATTGAATAAAAGAGAAGATTCCATGTAATGTGTTGGCTTTCTTAGCTAAGAGCAAAGTCATTATTAATGAATGCAAATCATATTATAGATTTGGTGTAGTTGTATTATATTTGGACCACAATAAATTTGATTGAATTGGACGGTCCATAAAGTGTTTTGAGACGACTTTGTTGTGAAAACAACTAAATAAATTAAGAGATTGATACATTAATTAATGTTCTTTCCCACTTATTCCAATTCATGATCACAGGAAATTTGGAGCCATCTCAACAATTAGCAGGTGAGTGACAGGATACAACCTGGACAGGTTACTGCAGGGCCAACATCAGGAGACACAAAACCACTCTCTTTCCTGCAGACAATTTAGAGTAACCAGTTAACCTAAAATGGATGTGTTGGGGAGGATGCCAGGGTAACCAGAGAGACCTACAACCCCACGGGTCCCATTTTTATTGACTGGAGACTGATATATTTTCAGATAGCTCGTTGCTTTTTATTCTCAATATTCAATAAGCGTTTGAAAATGGATGGATGGAAAATGATCCTCTCGTGTTTTAACAGACATTCAGAAGTCCAACTACATCACGACTCCAGAGGAAACTGTAGCGAAGCATCCTGTATTTGTTTTTGTGATCTTGTGTAAATAATTTGTTGCTTTTTAGAAAATTAGTCACAGTTGCTTAACGAGTTAAATATCTTGTAAATTCACAGTAGTTGAAGTGAGATTTTAACTAGAGTTCTAGTCTTAAACCAACATTTCAGAAAGTGCTTCATTCACTTTGCATCAGTAAATACTGTTAGTTTATTTGCTTATTTATTTAATTTAATCTCGATTGAAGATGTTTGACACAAACCAATGTACACCTTCATAAAAATCTAAACTTGGTAAGAGAAGCTGTAATTCTCTCCTGTCTAGACAAATGTAGTAATGTGTGTGTAATATTTCTCATAAATCCATTTATTTGTAAGTGACTGGGGTTGGCACCCAGATACAAGCAGCGGGACCCAGAGTGTTGGACACAAGTCTGCTATTTGCTGTGTGGTTTGCTCATTTCCTTTGTTAGTGTTTTGCCAGACTGTTACAGCTGAGTGCGGTGACTGTCTCTCCTTTCCTGCCGTTTCAGCATTAACAACTTGTCTTATTTCATTGCTTGCTAAGCGTCGAGTTAGGAAAGAGAGCAGCTTTTCAGAAACCGAAGTTGTGGAACATATTAAAGCACAATTTGCCTTTTTGATACTAAATGTGTTGCAAATATTTTAACACATAAGTGTTTCCATAGATGACACATCATCTAAGCTCTGACAGTATTAAACATGGCTAAAATAGAAAGTTTTAAGGTGGACTGATGTTTAAACAGTTGATTTAATCATGTGTCTGAAAAAACAATCATATGTGAAAGAGTGGTTCTCAAAACGTACTTTTAATTAGGCTTTTAGATCATCTGAAACCACCACTCAGATAAATTTGAAATAATTATGAACTAGGTATTATTCATCACCATTAAAAGGACCATAATTTTTCAAACCTTTAAAGTTTTTATTTAATTAAACAATTGGATAATTATAATTGCTTTATTTACTTCTACCACACATTGCATATAGCCTATGCTTCTGTTTTCTTTTAAATCGTCCTGCACATCAAGCTCAGGTTTACAGATTTATAAGGTCAGACACAAGTGTACAAAAATATTTTTATTCTCATGTCATACAGAACCATTCAAACTTTCCTACCTCTTGGGTTTTGTAAAGCTTGTTCAGAGCAGCATTAACTTTCTAAGAAATGATCCATTGAAAACCTTTTTTTTCATCCATTTTCCATACCGCTTCATCCAATTCAGGGTCGGGGGGTAGCTGGAGCCTATACCAGCAATCAACAGGCAAGAGGCAGAGTACATCATGGACAGTTCACCAGCCCATCACAGGGCAACACAGAGAGACGAACAAACACACAAACAACCACTCACATGCACATTCACATGACCAAAGTTTAGACAGTGTGAGTAAGCTAACCTATGCTAACATGGGCCACAGAAAGACCTGTTTGAGCTGAGATTCAAACCAGCAACCTTCTTGCTGTGAAGTGGCACTAATTGCTGTGTCACTCTAAACCTCTCTTAAAAAAAACATTTTTAAAGCTCCAATTAGTATATTCTTAATTTCTGTGATGCAATACACAGTAGGTGAATGTTTGATTCTCACAGATCAGCTTTCCATGCAGACTGACATTTACCTGTTTAATTTATAAATACTGTAGCAGTCACTGTGAATACCTTTTGCAGCACTGATAAGTATTTACAAAAACTGTTGAATTTACAAGCAGCTCTGCCAACAGAACATCCATCCATCCATTTTCTACCGTTTTTCCCTTAACGGGGTCGTGGGGGGGCTGGAGCCAATCCCAGCTCACAATGGGCGAGAGGCGGGGTACACCCTGGACAGGTCGCCAGCTCATCACAGGGCCCCAACAGAACATATGCAGGTTTTTTGAGCTGGACTTATAAACTGGTTATATGAAAACATATGAAATTGTTCAGTTTTAGTTGCAAACTGTTTTTAAATGCAGCGATTATGAAAAAAAGCAGGAAAATGACAGGATCACTAAACTGTTTCGACCAGTGATTTAACTTCCAATCTGTATTGAAGCCCGTTTTTTCTTCTCTTAAGCAGATAATAATCCTTGACTGACTGATGGTCAAGCTGTTCACAAAGAGAACGAGACACTGACTCGCTGATCCACACAAACAGGATCTACAGCAGGAACATCACAATGTTGCTGACAAAGAGAAGGAAGGTAGTCTATACAGAGGGCATTGCACTCCCAGAAGCCAGGATTGCAGAAGCAGATGCTGAGGAGAAATAAATGCACCTTGGAATACAACAGAAATAACAATCATAAAGAGGCTACAATGAGAGCAGAAACATTCACATATCTGCATCGAGTAAAGTGAGTCCTGAGAAGTCAGCTCAATAGAAAGAACAAGCTCCAGGACAACAGCTATGCCCTGCCAGTGATCAGACACACGGCTGGGATGATAAGTGGGTCAAAGAAAGAAATTCAAAGTACAGATGTTAAAAACTGAAAGCACCTCACAATGCATGGATGGTTCTACCCCATATCCAGTGTCCAGTGGACATGTGAGCATCACAAGCCACAAAGAAACATCCAAGCACCACAAAAACATTAGAAACATGGCCCCAAGGGAGGAAGCTCTTTGACAATGTTTCAGGTAGTGAAAACTGGAGGAAAAGAGCTTGGAGGAACCACCATGGTAGGAAAACCTCTTGCATGGGATGTTCCATCAACGGATGGCTGAAATGGCTGATATGAACAAGTCTTACCAGTGGCTAGAGAGAGCTGAACTGAGAAGGAGTAGTCAAGGCAGAATAGGAGAAGAGAATAGAACCATAAAGGCCCAGATCTACAATAGCAGGCAGAATCCCATGTTTGAAATAATCCCACACCAAACAGCAGAATGTAAAATACGAGAGGAGGAGGATACATGCAACACCATAACCAACTGTGTACAGAAACATCTATGCAGAATGTGAACTGGATACCTCGAGGTCCCAGTGGGTAACACCTCCCAAGGTGTTGGAGAACGGCTAAGATCCTGTGAGACTTCTACATTTAGACTGACAAAATGGTAATGGCCAACAAACTGGGTGTTGTTATGGATAAGCGGTGCGGAAAGCTGCTGTGATTGATGTCGCCATCTCAAATGATGTCAGGAAAAAGAACAGAAAAAACTGGTGGTTCAAGGAAGAACTGGATTAAGCCTGAAAGATGGAGGCAACGGTAGTTCCTGTGGTCATCAGTGTCTACCTCACTGGAGAAGTGGCTCAAACAGATACATGGAGAAACAGACTTTTTAGTCAAGAAACAGCAAGATACTGATCAGGACCCCCACTTTCCCAGGACGAAAGACCCAAACTTGATGAAAGGTCACCCCTGAAAACAGAGGGTCATTGGTGGGTGAGGGAAGTTTTTATATACATCTTAAAACAAAGGTATTTGTCACCTCGTGACCTCATGAGCTCCCCAGCTTGTTGGGAATTGTGGTATCTTACCCAGTATCAGTTTTCCATTTTATTCCAATAAAGACTATTAGATTAAAATTGGGAAAAAATGTGAAACATGTGAACATTGTGATAAAGCTGCAACTGATGACAAGCTAAAAATTAAACCATATAAAGAGAGCATAGTCTGTTGAACTAGACATTCCTAGATGCTATCTATCCCTGGGTGAAGCGTCAGTGATGGTATCCATTCCCGCCATCCCTGACAGATGAGCCATGTTTTGTAGTGTCCTCTGGGCAGTCCACTTAACTCCCTGAAAAGGAGCCCCTTACTCTCCACTTTCACTTTGTTTTGACTATTATCAGACCTGTCAGTCCTGGCTCCTTTATCTTCACAAGACTCATCTACTGGCTGTTTGACGTTGGCTTAATTATATCAAAGGCCCTTATCTTTGCTTGGCCCAAGGGTGCGTCCTTTCTCTGCCTTGCTTGAATGCTCACAGCTCTGACCAGTCAGGTGAACAGCGCTGTTTTGTGTAACAGCTTAGCATGGTGATGAATCATAGGGCTCATGTTTTCCTGCTGTATTTTACTCAGTTGAGTCAGTGTGCTGCTTTTTGTGTTTGCATTGTTTATTTGTAGGGTGTAGTCTGAAACCTGAGCTAATGACCCAACGATATCCCATCAGCAACAAGTGATCCAGTTTGGAGATTGTCCCCCTTTGATGGGAGGTAACTCTGTCTCTTGGCACTTTTCACTTGAAACAGTATGCAGGAATGCCATGCAGCTTGAACTGATGGAGAGCAATTACATGGGAGGGAGCTGCTGCCTTTGAGGTGGAAGCTTATGTGCCACACCCTGCAGGCTTACAAATAAGTCTCTGGACACATCCCAAAATGTGTGAGGATATGTCTTCCTGCTCGTGACATGGTTTGGCAGTATCTGGCAAATAGAGGCAGAGGAGGAAACCTTGCCAAGGTGTTGAATTGAGTCATCCAGTTTGCTTTGGTTGGCATCAACAAAACAAATAAAAGAAGCTTTTTAAGAGCCCAGAGGAAAATTGATGCCAGCACAGATTTTCTCATTCAGGCACTAATCATCTGAAATTCTTCCTTTGCCTCATGATGTCATCTCAATTAAACTAACTACGGCATTCACTATTTATTATATGTATCCATTTGTTGTCAAACAAGCGGTGATCATCACTCTATGCATGTGTGAGAATGTGACAGTGCACCGTTCAGGTATTCAGTGTTTTTCCAAAGGTTTGCATGTATGAAAACATTGTTTTCCTTTAGCCTTCACAATCATCAGGATTTAGTTTTGCATATAAATAATAAGAACTACATGCAAGGTCATGCACATGGAGGTTTCCTGGAAAACTAATCATGGAAAAGTAATGCAGGATAGCTGCTTAGACAAACCAAGTGCTACCTATAGGTTAAATACAGATGTTGCAATCAGAAATGAAATGCACCATAATGTAGTCACTGTTACATTGTTTACCTTTATTTGGGGTTAAAAAAAAAAAGCATTACCGTCAGGGCCTTGGGCACAATGCTACGGTTACATGATGTACTTTTAAAATGTAGAATTAAGGATTTCCAAATTAAAGTATTCTCCTAATGCTCTGCTAAAGGATTAACCACAAAAGATGTTTTTATTTAGTGGTGACAACAAATGAAAAAACGTTAAATGACATAATTACAATACAAAGTAAAATTGACCTGAAATGGATGGATTACCGTTACAAACATGTGTTGTCTCATTTACTCTTAGCACATAAAAAGAATTAAAAAGATTTTTGCTTTATTTGAGTTTTGAATATGTAATTATCTGAGCATAACGATTGTCCAGATTTGAGTTGTCTTGACTTGATACTTTTCCGCTGCAGTCTTCAGAAATGGACAGCAATTGCTCCAACCAATGAAAGGGGATCCTCTTTGTAATTAAAGCCAGTAGAAAATTGGATCATTTTTTGCTTGGACAGCTTTCACATTCCTGCCTAATGTGGCATAGGAGGCTTTTGAAGTTGCTGTCCCAAATTATACCTTTCATCAGCCAATCATAAGAAAATGGCAACCTGACAATTCCAATCACAACTTATAGTCTGTGTAATCAAAGGGGGATAGTGTGGTACCTCTATTCCAACTGGGAATACTGAACTTACAATGTCCTTATTATGAGCCATTAAATGTTTTCCTTTTAATTTGATGGCTCCTCTGTAATGCTGTTTGTGCTAATCTAAATGTGAAGTCTTGCATGATGTAAACCATCTATTGAAACTGTCTTGTGGAGATGTCACTGTCATGTATAACTGCATCATCATGGGTTCGGGTTTGGCTGGGAGACTTTGTCAGCTATAAATTACATTAAAAAAAGTTTTTTTTTCTCATGCAAAATTTCCACTCTGTACAATCCCGGCTTGTTTTTTCTTTCATATTAAAAATGCTCAACCGATCTAAAATGCTTCATCCAGTTACTGCAAAAAGTTTTGCACAGAATATAAACAGGGTAAGTGTAAAATAAAGTCAACAAAGTGTAATGGTCAGGATGAATCATGTTAGTCATCACTGTAACAGACTCTTGTAATGATTTGCCCTCTGAGCTCAAGTTCACGTACTTGTTTTTTCGCAACTTCTGCACGGTCGCCCAATTATGACTTGACACAGCTGACACAGATGAATGCATCCACACTGACACAATGGCCCTTGAGGAATAAGACACTCAATAGGAGCATTTACAGAGCACGACACTCCTCGCCCTGTTGCCTCACCCAGACCGGACAGCTGCAGTGGTGAAAAAAATCTGTTTAAAGTGACAGAAGAAATTAGGGGTGTCAGCACAGGTCAGCAGGTTTACTGACAAAATCTACTTGACATAGAGGCTGTTAGAATTTGGAAACGTAGGTAACTGCAATTTTCTTTTCCATCAGTATAACAGTATGTCTTTTTAATATGACCTTTGATGCCAGTGCCTAACTCTTGCCCAGCAGAAGTCAAATCAATTTGTTGTTCAGTTCTGCTGAGAAACTATTGTCTGACCAGTGGAATCCAAAAACATTAGCAGCTATTATACATTGCCAAGCATGCCTGCTGTACAGGCACGTATATTTTCCCCCCAGAATAATCTAGCCTCCTCAGAGACGCTGAAATAAAACATAACTAATTTGTGTTTTAGTGGTTTCTCTTATTTTTGACCCCAGCCCAAAGCAAAGACCAGGACTTTGTGTGTTAATAAACAGGCAAAGACAAAAAAGGATAGAAAGAAAGGAGTCGAACAGAAAAATGAAACCATATGGACCTGATGGAGAGCACCTCCACCTGTGACAAACTAGCTACTCCACAAGCCTCCTCCCTCCACCCCCCATCTCATGTCATGGGCCTTCACGAAAGGCTGCAACAGGAGAAGGTCAATCGGTGGCTGAAGCCAAGAACAAAGTGATTGTCATTTTCAGAAAGTACACGCAGGATTTGAGTAGGAAATGGTTTTGCCGCCAAACACTCAATTACATGTAATTACAATAATTCAGCCTTGGAGGATGGTTTATTCCATTTTATTATGAGGTTTGCTCTTTCATGTGTCAAGGGGACGACAAAAAGGAGGGGAGTGTCCCGAGCAGTGACAGGACTATGTGAAACAGATATTTTGTACCTTCTCTGAATGCTTTCATTATTTCCTTTCATGCCCTGCAGGAGATGAACCCATCGCAATTATTTTCTCAAGAGTATCTTAAGATATCTATAAGGTCATTTTTAACCCAATGAATGCCTCTGGTCTGATATACTGCAAACAAAGGCTATAGGATCTAAACTACTTTCTATAAGGTTGGAATTATGTCCATACTGTTGGATAGTAATTGTTTCTTGAGGGATATATTAAGCAATGAAGAAGGAGTGCTTAGAAATGCTTTGCATGCAAAATGCTTCAGAAATAAAGACAGATTGATGCTCCTCAGAAAGCCAAATCCCTCGAAATATCACTGTAACATAGACTCTGTCAAACGTTGTGGTGCTAACCACAATAACATGGTTGGAGTACACTCTCCTCTGTGTTCAGCTAAAATAACATTGTTTGGAAAAGGAAACTTGTTTGTATGGTAAATAGTTCCCCAAACTTCTCAGACAACATTTTGTTATTCGTCGTTTTTTAGTAAAAATCAACAGGACACATGAAATATATTGTTTCTACTTTCAAAAGCAGCCACAGTTGCGTAAAAGGTTGTTGGAGAGTTGCTGTAAGTGGAAACAACACTGTGGAGGAGAATCTGAACTAGAACATACAGGGGTTGTTTTAACTGAACCAGACTGACTAGATGTGGCACAGAATCCAGACGTTACCCCTTTAAAGTAGCGCTATATGACCGTCTCACCTGAAATATTGGCATTTCTGACTCATTTAGGCAACACTGGTAAATTTATTTCATTCTCGGAGCCATCATTGCCCAGCATGAGAAACCACACTTGACACAAACGTGTGATGAATTTTACTTGCACTGCTGTCTACTGGATATAACCGTATGGGCTGTTGGGAATCTGCACCACGGCAGATCGAGCAAAGACACAGAAGATGACATGGAAAAGAGGAAAAGAGAGAACTTTACAGAGCAAGAGATAAAAGTCAACACTTGACTAACTTTTACTGACTGGAAAGTAGTGGTACGATGCAAGACTGATGCTGAATCAGTGAGGGGGCATCTGCAGTAATGAGGATACTGCGCCGGTCTGTCGTGGTGTCATGGCCATCCGGGATGGGCTCAGAGTAGAACTGCTGCTCCTCCACATCGAGAGGAGCCAGTAAGGTGGTTCGGGCATCTGGTTAGGAAGCCTCCTGGACGCCTCCCTGGTGAGGTGTTCTGGGCACATCCCAGCGAGGGGAGACCCGGGGAGACCCAGGATACGCTGGAGAGCTTATGTCTCTCTGGTGGCCTGGGAACGCCTCAGGATTCCTCCCGATGAGCTGGCAAATATGGCTGTGGAGAGGGAAGTCTGGGCTTCCCTCCTTAGGCTGGAGAAAATGGATGGACAGTTGGATGCAGGGGTGACTCAAAGACTAAATCTACCCAGTAGTGCTTCATTAAGACTAATAGTATGGCAATGATCAATGACAGTGATGCTAAAGACACATCTTTATCAGTATGACTCACAAATAACCAGAAACGCATAGTTACAAACTGACCAGTCATACCGACATACTTCCAGTAACCGCGCTGCAGCAGGGATGCACGTCAGGTAAAGTTCAAACGGAGCCGAAGGACATGACGCAGTAACTAATCTTAAGTACCGGTAGATGTTAAGCCTGTGTAAATCCAGATGTACTCACTCTATGAGAGATAATTGTAAAGGGAGTCTAAGTTACTTACTTTGCCATTTTGGTCAAACATTTCTGCTGATGCATCTTTACAGACTACAAAAAGCTGACTTACTAATGACCTTCTGTTATGAATACACTCTAACATTACCCCATTCAGTGTTGTTGGCCACATATAAATCACCACACCTCAAATGGAAGACTCAGAACTGGGTGATGGACAGTCACTTTTCATTTTGTTGAAGGTTTTCTCAGAGTTGCTCCACTAAAATAAAGGCCCCTTAACAAGATTGAGTCACAGACGTGGGCAGAGAAGGCTTTGAAATGTAGCAACCCCTGAACCAGAAAATAATCAAGGGGATGTAGGTATGGAACTGCGGCCGGAAATTTGCCGTGAATGCTGGTTTCAACCATGACCGTTTAAGAACCCAACTCTGGCTTTTGCATGAATTTTGAGTCCACCTCCCTCTTCCAGTTTCCTTCTCGGCTGTATGTCACACACTGACCTCAGAGTTGATGAGTACCGTCTCTGTTTAGGGGTCTTGTCAGCAAGATGAACTGTGTCTGGTACATTTATGACACACAAAACTCCTCAGAGAAGCAGGCTCACCTTCGTTCGTCACAACATATCACAGGGATGGCTACTTTCCTGCTTATCCAGCAAAAACACGTTCTCTCACCATTTCCACTGCTCTTATTTCTACTCTCCATCTTCCACCAAAGAGGAAGAAATAGTGGTTGAGAGTGTAGCCAAGTCTTCCCACAGCTTGTCCTGATTACTAAGCAGACAAGTGCCATGGTTAGACACAACCATGCCATTCATCGAGTGCTGCTCTACCAAGACCCCAGCCGATTGTGGATCATCCTAAAATATTCCTGCTTTTTTGCCACTTTATGTAATGTAAATACCATAATTGCCCACAAAGACACAGATGAAATAGGTCATGACCCCCTTCAGCATCTGGGGATACACATAGTATAATTTAGCCTTGAGTAAACAAAGTCCAACCACATGTCGGTGTCTGACATTTCATCACAATCTTAATGCTCTCATCAGACTTCAGAATGACAACCAACCATGCATTCAAAAAAAATCTTCATTTTGAGTGTCTTCTCTGAATTTCCCCTCTCTTCTTCAGAGCCCTGCTTTCTGTCCTAATCATAACAGCACAAACTGCCTTCCAGCCAATTAGTAGAAGGGAAACACGACAACAACCAGTCTCCTGCTTTAATGCACTCAATCTTTTCAGCAGTAAATACCAACTGATTCTTCAAAGTATTGTCATTCGGCAGAGCCCTGCTGGCTCTGGCTTTTTTCAAGAAAAGAGGCCCCCCTTTGAAATGCCAGGCCATACCAAAAACCACTGCTTGTTTGAGAAGGAGACAAAGGCTAAAGTAACTATCAAGATGGCTGACGGGGTCTGATAAAGGAAGATTACAGTTCACCAGGTCATTTCATCAGTCTAGGTTTGTGTTTTATTGTGTGCCAAGGTAGGGTTGTGTCACAGGCTGCTGAAACAGTCTGATACCTGATGTAAGTTTAAAGAGTCCTTTAATTGCAAATGGTAAGGAAATCAGAAAATGTTTATATAAAACCAGATTAGATCTAGTCCAAGTGAGAAAAGAAGTAAGTAGCAATGGGATGTAAATCAGAGGTGCAGAGAGATGTAAACCACAAAGCTAACGGGGTGTGAATTTGCAGCCAAAGATTTACAGTTTTTTTATGTTGCAGATCCATGAAGCTGGGAGTGCCATACAGTATTTCACTGAATTTGAGGGTACAAAATATAAACAACAATAAAGTTTCTATGAATAATAAAGTTTTGAATCTAATAAAGATAGAGGAAAAGAAGTCTGGCTGTCATT
>JBAMHV010000003.1:25242499-25253844 GCA_037177535.1 Pseudomugil gertrudae | reverse complement strand
GGTTCTGCTTTATACAGACAATAAATTCATGATTTACATGTTAAAAGGATTTAAAAGCATCATATATCTCCTTTAAAAGGACAGGATTTTGTTGCGTTGATGTGGAGCTGACATAATTTCAGAATGTTTATGTTTTCATGCACCGTGATCTTAATCAGCCTTGCAACCCATATATTTATGTCATTGTAGCTAATGCTGCAAAATAGCTGCCACCTTCATCTGGCCCTTAAAATCTTAAGAGATGGAATTATCATTTGCACACATTACATTTTTTATCTGGTTACTTCTAGATCGCTTCTGCATCATCTGTTGTGCTAAATACTGTGATGGCCCTTGCATGTTATCATTAATTGTTTGCAGGCCATCTGATTGTGACATGGGCTGCACCTGGGCCCTTTGAGGGAAAGCCCTCTCTATTAAAAACAAGATTAAATTCAGATGGTATTTTCTGATTGGACAAAAAGCTAAGCAGAAAGGAAAGGGATGGTAGTGACTCCAAAATGTACAATGCTGCTGTGTAAAATATTACTAAAGTTGTAAATAAATGGATAAATAAATTGTTTTTAAGTATAAAAACACCTCAGACTCAGTTTGTTGAAGCCAAAATTGTACAGGTAAATTAAAGTGAACAGCATGATAAACCAGCATTATAGCAGACATTTGTCCTTACTGAAAAGATTCATGTATGTTTCTGATGTGATTCAGTTACTGAGGCATGAAGCATCTGCTTCCAAGCTGTTAAGTGAAGCGGCTAATTAATTTTTAACACATTGCATGCAGCGCATAAAGGTTGGTAGCTAACTCCATCCAACAAACCTTCCATGTTTCATGTTGTTGAAGCAGCCAACTGATACTTTTAGACTTTGTTGTCTATCTGGATATGATGGAGTAAGCGAGTATCTCGTGGTACCCCGGCCTGAACAAACCAGGCTGTTTTGTTGGGGTTCCAAAACATGGCATCCCACTCCCCTACATGTAGAGATGGCTCTAATACAGAGCCAAATCCCAATCTCACTGCCAGCAACTGATGTTCCTCAGTGCTGTCATGTGCACTGCCAATCACTCCATGTTAACCTGTCTCTCATTAACACACCAGCTGCTCTGAATTCCCTTCATTACCACACCCTGCATATAAAGCCCTTTCTTTCAGTCACCCGTTGTCAGAACGTCTGCAAACCTGCATTACAGAGCCTGTTTGTAGGCACCTCTTCCTGACTCTGAAGATCCGGTACATGGGAAACCAGAACTTTGACCTGCTTGTTGCTCCTGCCTGCTTCTCTGCCCCGGACATGTCTGATTCCTGACAAGTGCATCATCTTGTGGCTTCTGTTAGCTTGTCATTTTATCCATTTTTCACTGCATCTGCTGAATGCTTCCCACCCTGCAATAGTCATGAATTGTTTGTTACTGTGCAAAAGGAACCACAATAAACAGTTTTTTCTCCAGCTGGGATGCAGTGCACCAAAAGAAATCCAGAAACTATGATACGTTAGTGACCACATTGCATTGCAAGAAAGAGTTTTAGACTGCTGGGTGAGTTCAGTTCCCTCTGCATACGAACACTGAGATGTGTACGTCTGTTTCAACACTGCAGATAAGCCAATACTCTAACAGGCATCGTGGGGAATGGCATTGTAAGACCATTTATTTTCCACTAGGATGCAATTTGCTTAGTGTAATGAAAGAGTTGTTTTTTTGTTTTCTAATATCTGGTAAACAAATGAACAACAATACACAGTCCCTCTGTGTGTACATAACTTCAGGATCATTGTGCCAAAGCTTTTACACTGATTACTTGGGGTTCATGCCGCTGAAGCCAGTAAAAAAAGCTTTGCTACAAAAGCCAGAGGCATTTGTGAGCTTAATTACATTCATTTCACTCTTGGCATTTTGGTGGTAAAACACTTAACTTAGGAATTTTCATTCCCTTTGTACACCATTGTAATGAACACAAACCTATAATTGTTTCTCACCCATCGGCACTAACTTGGCTTTTTAATTTTCCATTGCTCGCTCAGTAGCTGTGCCAAGTTTTCATCAGGTAACTCTGACTCACAGAGGTGGAGGCCAGTTTTAAATGGAACTAAACATACACTATATTCATAAGTGCTTCCTGGCATTTGTCAGACATGCTGAAATCTAATTCAACATGTAAGGAAAGAACTGATCTACTGTCTTTTTTTTTACTGTTTCTGATCAGAATTGCTTTTTAATTATGTCTTACTTAACAGCATCAATGCACTTTGTGCAAAAAGAGCAATCACTCATATATAATTAAAGGCTAAAGTCAAATCCAGCAACAGCCACATCCATCAGAGCTGCATTTTAATGGTGAAAACCCTGTGTTGTCATGTAATTACTGCTTTACTATTGTCACAAAAGCAGTGCTGAGAAATATCTTATGTGGATTGTAATTAGAGGAAAAATGTGCCTCGGTGGCAAAGGGAAGGACAATGTTTTAGAAAAGAATGCATTATGTGGAGAAAAGTGGTCCCCTGGCACGGAAGAGGCAAAGCTACCTTGTTGCTCTTTGCTGAGTCACTCTTACAACTCAGGATGGTTGTCCACATGTTAACTAGGACACAGGATTTATCTCAGTTTGTGTGATTGTAACTAAACATTTGTTTCCTTTATTTAGAAGTTTTCTAAATGTCTCCATAAATACTCCATATACCTTTTTTGTGCACATGCAAAAATGTTGAGCAACATTTTCTGCAAACTATAACTCATTCTTTTATACCACTGTATGTCGTTGTGGCTCTTCTCATCACATAATCTGCTTATTTAATTCCATCTAACAGCAAAAGAAGTTTGTTTTGCATGCAGAGCCTGTGCTTTGAAGACTCCCTCTCGATGATTAATACAGACGAATGTGGGGCAGCATGAGTGTTTTGTCTTCTTTCGGCCAAGCAGGCAAAGCTGCATTCCTCCGAGCGAACACTGGGGAGAGCCCGTCTGCTCGGGGCCAGCATCTCTTTCTGCTCTCTCTCCCGCTTAGGTGCAACGGCAATCACTCTGCTGCACATTGTGGTTTCATTTGCTTGTTTTGACAAGAGTATTAGTTTACAAGATCGCACCTTATAAGTGTAACATCGTTTGGAAATAAACACAGGTGGCATCATGAGGAATTAATGCATCGACAGCAGGCAGGAAAAGATGCTGACAGATGTTCAGAACTGTTGCGTCTCTTGTAGGTGAAAAGGGTAAATCAGTTAGCACAGCTAATGAGGCAAATGGGCTGGAAGTTTAATTCTGAAGTCCTCCATCAATCTTTTTCCTGTATTTCTACTCCTGTTTATCATTTTCTGTCTGACAAAACTATTTCCATGTTAAGGACGTTAAATTGTCTGCCACATAAGGAGCATCTCTACTCTAATTTTAAATTCGTGATCACTCTGTTTGGGTGGTCCTGCCAACTTGCACTCCTATTTTAGTGTACAAACATAAAAGAAACATTGGAAAATCTAATCAAGATGTAAAGATAATGACTTGCAATGTACATAAACACAAGATTTATATAACAGACATTCCCCAAACAAATTTCAAGTCTACTTAAATCAAGTCTGGTCTGTGAGGCCCTGCAGGAAACATCGTCTTAAGCACTGGACATCATGACGGATTCACAGCCTGTCTGTTTTTGACTAATGGAAATGCATTACATGCCACAAATAGAAGCATTAAATCACATATGACTGGATCATCACACATGCAGGACGCAAACCTGCTCAAAGACAGCAGCATGTGCACACCAAAATAGAAATGTACACGTGGAGATTCTGAGAAACAGTTTAGATTACCGAGTCATCAGCGTGCCAGTGGTGTGACAGACTGCTGAAAGACAAGGCAGTGCAAATAAAACACTAATGATACTATAATGGCTTGTTCGCTTATGATGTGGGTAGCAGCGCGTGCACGCGTGTAAAAAATGCGAGCATGCGCGAGTGTGTGCGTGAGAGAGGGGAAGAAATGCCTGCAGTGTGAGTGTGTTCCCAGGCTAACCTGACTAGGTGAGACTCTCTGGCACCAGGCTTGCAATGCAGCCTCGGGGGGAGCCGTACAGTGCTGCAGCCGACAAACAGAGGTATGCGTGCACACACGCTTGTGTAACAAAAAGGCACAGGTCGTTCAGGTTATGTTTGGTTTCATTTTGTATCTTATTTCTGCTTTAGGATGAACTTATTTCAGAGCTACACACGACTGTAATGCAGCATATTATTACCTGCCTGATAGAAACAAGTTTTACACACTGCAAATAAAACTCTGCTGATAAAACACACAATACTTAATGCTTAAAAATCTATAAGAAAGCTGAGGTATTCTTCCCATTGTAAAAAAGTGTAATAGCCTCAATGCTCTGGTTAAAAGTTACCTCCTGCTTGTTGTAGTGATGGGTGAGTCTAAGGGTCAGGTCTCTTCATGTGTTTGACATTATTAGGAGAGCTACCATGTAATCCAGACTCAATCCTCGAGCCAATGAGACTTTATTGGGGGTAAAGGGTGATGGTTATGGAAGCTATTAGACAATAATGGAATAAACTCTAGCCCTTTAACTTATTTGGTCCCTGGAGGATCGCCCCTCTCAAGTGAAGCTCCTCATCACCCAGCATTTGGGCAGAATTGTGGAGCGCTCATTTTCAAGCAAAAGTCTGATAATCCCTGTTCGTAGATATTATTTAAAGTTTGGTAATCTCACAGTGCTTTCCCAGGGTTAGGGTGGGGGGAGGGGTATTTGAGGAGATATGATCAACTGAACTTGAAAGGATGTTGGACATTAACTTTTTAATTTTCTCTCTTTTGGGGGAAATGATTACCCTTCTCTGCTGCATTTAATTATATTTCCTGCATGTTTGTGTAGAAAATAATGTTGATTCACTGCAGAGGTAAAAAATGTGTTTTTGTCAGACAACAAATGTTACAAATGACTCAATAAAAGAAAAGAAACGTCACATTACTGCTGTTTGTATAGTTGTGACAGAACTGATGGGAAAACTTTGTTATGAATCCTTCACTTCTTATATATTATGTGTCATTGTCCATCATGCATTGTCTAAAAGAATTTTCTGATTTCTCAGCAGCTTGTTTTCACTTTTTTAATCTTTATTTTATGTGTAAAAAAGGCACTCACTGTAATGGTAAACCCTTTGCGCCTGTCACACATTTCTTCACAAAGAAAATGTGGCGTCTGCAGAAGTCCTCAGCCTAACCTGTGTGGGTCCTTGGGAGCCTGCGGTGGGGTGTTTGACTCTGTGAGAATGTGGCATGGAGGCTAAGCCCCCTGTTCCACTGGAACGTGTTTTCCTTTCTCTATGTTTGGACACACAGCAGACAAGTGGAGGTTAGGACAACACTCCACGAGGAGCCAAAAGACTTATCCAACAAGTAATTAGGAGCGGGGTCAAGTTGAGAGAACTAAGCCCTCTAATTCCCCCTCCAATGCCGCGGGTGAGGTACGGCCTGAGTGAAGATCCTTTACCTGCTGAGAAACAGCACTGAGACAAAGGAGGACGGGGGTTTGAATGATGTACATATATATTTATATATTAAGAAGACAGCAGGTTTTTTCGGATCATGAACAGGAGTAAATATTTCAGTAACTGACGACTTTTGATCCACATAATCCTGCATCAGCCATTTTTAACGCTTGGTGTGAGCATTTAATGCTCAAAGTAAGTGCATTTTTTCTCAATACTGTTCAAAATGTAACTAATAATATTAAGTATCATCTAAAGCATTTGCTAAAACTGGTTCATGTTATTTTCCAAAGCTTTTTTTTTAGTGTGAAGGGACAGGACCAATAAGATAATGCCCCATCCTGCTGCCTCAGATACCATCATCACACGTAACTAAAGAATTTTCTCATCCTTCGACCTATTGATTAAAAGGTACAGTGGAGTCAGATAATGTGTACAGAGGGGGTCAGGCTGAGACTGACTTATTGGAGTGACTCATAAATAAATGTTTAATTTGTATTTTTGCTGTGACAAATGGCTGAAGAGTATTTATATTTTGGTTTGTGTACGTACAGATATAATTTATAATGTAATATAGTTTGTTATATGTTAATCTTATCTTTGATGCACAACATCAGACAACGTTCAGTTTCTGCTTTTTTCTGAATTATTGATAAAAGTCACGTGAACTTTAAATTTAAAGAACAATAATAAAATATATTTTTTACTTTGAGCTACTGTGTTCCTGCTTATCTTATGTCTGGTGTAACTCATAACAAGGGATAACACACACACACACACATATATATATTATATATATATATATATATATGGCATCCCTTGTTTTGAGAGATTTTTGATGCATTTTTTAATCTTTTTTTCCTTGGATAAGTTTTGCTTTCAAGCTTTTCTGATGCCACATGTTGACTCAAAACATCACTGATCTATTGATCAAAGTTTTATCTTAATTCGTATCAAACACATTTTCTTGTTTTGTAAGTTTAAATTCTTTTAGAAAGGATTCGATGTCAGAGATTTCATAAGGCATCAGATACGATCAGACAGTGATAAAATTTAATGTAGATCACGTCTGAGCAACAAAAACAACGAAAAGAAAACAACATTAAAGTCTTTAAATAAAAACTATCATTTAAAAAAAGATTCAAAATATAAAAATGTTTGGGAGACATTTATATTTGCAGACACATTATCCAAATAAAGTGGGATCATAATTTACCATGAAGAGGTTTAAAAAGAGCTAATATCAAACATTCCTTCCAGTTTATCAACCAAAACATCATGAAAAGATGCGACACTGAAGCAGCTCTGCTGGGATATTTTCTCTTTAGCATGGACTGTATTTCTGTTTTAAATAACATGATGAAATCCCGTATTTTCAGCCTAACTCTTCTTTTCACAGTGCTGCAGAATGCGCAGTCTGTCTTAGACCAGTTTTATGTTTTTAATGTTTTCTCAGCCACAGTGGGTCTGAGCTGTTGACCTTCTGCATGGCTTTCATGTGGCGTGGTGCTACGGTGCACCTCAAAACCCACAACAAGCTCTTAAATCAGTCACACAGGACAGACACAGCAATAATTATTGTTTCTAAGCATCAAAAAGAAGAAAAAAAGATTTAAAACTTTTTGCTGAATGCTCATTTCTGTGTAACTTTCAGAGGTTTTTCCGTTTGTCAGGTTATCTGCTTTATTCTTTCTAAAAATGATTCAGACAAATACATCATCACAAACATTGTGCTAATACCCAAAAAGTTACTTAAAGCTAATTTCTTTGCATTCTGAGCTGATCAAATAATCCAAAAAAGCCCATTGCTTGTTGCATGTTGTGCAGAAGGAGCAGTTGCATGTCAGCGAGCGCTGGCTTCTATGTTTGGACATGCCTGCATGTTGTTTGTTCTCTTCAGTTTGCAGCGGTGGCAGAAGATGTTAAGGAAGGCCGGATCAGCCGTCTCAAAGATGGATTAGAGCGGACTCGGAGGCTCTGCGGGGAAATAGGGCCTTCATTAGAAAAATGGGAAATAGTCGTCTGTCTCATAAAGAGCCATTAGAGTTTATTGATGAGACTAATGTGTGTGTTTAAAGTAAATTAGAAGGGGAGAGGCCCTGCTTTAGGGGAGCTGGTGATGAAAGGTTTGCATTAATGAACATGGTGGATGAACTGCTGTTTTCCATTTGAACAAACCGCTTCCCCTTTGCTCAATACACTAAACCACAAACTCACACAAACCCACATCGTACCTGCTTAGAAATACTGTATGTTGTGCATAGTGAACTCTCAGTCACACACACACACACAGACACTCACCCCTCCTCTGTAGAAGCAACATACACATGTAAGTCATATACTAACCAGAGTAGGCCTGGCGCCCGGGGAGAGCGGCCTGGAATTGCCCCTAAGAAACCAAATCCACTTTATCAAACTGCCAGATGTCACTACCAATCGTCCTCCGCTGGATGCTGCTTTCACCAGGCAGTAGACGAGACTGCGGGAGTACAAACTGTGACAAGGACATACAGTTAAAGGACTTTTTAAATGCATAAATATTTCCCAAGCTTTATTGGATCACAGGTGAATATTTTTATGCATTACCAATCAGATCGCAGACAAAGTACACTGAGTGCATTTTATCATCAATCTAAAGTCTGAATTAGGAAACTGGAGATGCCACTAAAGCTCCTGTGAAGTGTATCAAACTTTATTAACAAACGTGTCACAGTCTGGCACGATACTTTTTACGTGTTAAGTTTTTCTTTCCAATGAAATTAAGGAAAATAATTTTCCGGAGCAAATTTCAGAAGTGCCATTTCAGTTTACTCCTTTTCACAAGCCGATTCATTCCATGCACCGTCCGGTTTATTGCTCTTCTAAATAAGGCATGCACAAAAATGAACTTTCCAAAATGCTAAATTAGTCTTCATAACAACAGGGTTGTGGTTCCTGGACATGCCAAGCAAAGCAAACACTTTTCAAAGTCCAACAGCTCCCTTAACGACTCAAGTGCCCGGTCAGATTGAGCAGGAAGTGAGAGGTAATTTGCCGTGAGCTCTGTCCAGTCTCAGAGCTCCTAGACATTGTGTCGTCCAATTAGAGTGGAGTCGCATGCTCTGGGAGACATGGAGCCGCTGGGTCACAAAGTTGAAACAGATTCCTACCGTCCCCAGACGGTTGTTGATTGAGTTCCTGGTAATCTGTATGCTGAAATCACTCTTTCCCCATTGTCAGTGTTTTAGTAGTGAGTGTGTGTGCATGTGTTTTACATAAATCTGAACAATCAGCTGCAAATGGGACAGCCAGAGAAAACTTTGAATACCTTTTGAAAAACAAAATACTGAATTACGGGCACTTTGAGGGATGAAAATGGGGACGTGCAACGCGGACAATATGGTTTAAATCAACTCTACCTTATTTTACCATTATGTCACTAATTACATTTCTTGCTTTTCCATTCTCAAAATGAATGTTGTCTTCAGTGGGATCGAGACATTTTTACGCATTTCCATGCCATAATTAATTAGTTCCACTTAATAACTTGGAAAAGGCTCCTGATTGTACTAACAACATGCTATCTTTTCCCCATCACATCCAGACACAATGAATTACCAGTGGGCTTTTACAGAGGAATCAGTGGTTGCATTGTTAGAGGGTAAAATCCACTGGAAGGTAACATTTTTATAAGAAAATTACACAAATCTGTTTCAGTAGAAACAAAGAGTCTCGAAAGTTTTTTTGCAGTTCGTTTTTTTTCCTGGTAATACAAACATTTTCTGTAAAAAAAAGTTCTCCTTGGACTTATAAAATATTTTAACTCGCTGATTATTTTTATCTGCATTTCATAAATAAAAACAATGTTTAAAAATCATAAGGATTATAAAGAAAGGTCTACAGAAGGCTTATGATTGTTAAAATCTAACTGTAATACCCAAAACATCCAACATTTTAACTGCAAATATATGGGAAAAAAAATATCTTTCACCCTAAAGTTCCTCAGTTTGGTGGACGGGTTAATTTTAATTAGTACAACCTATTATAGTACAAAAAAAGAGAGAAATATTTAACACTTATTACCATGGTACATGTCAACATTCCTATGGTGCATTTTCTGCTTTTTGGTGTCCGTTAAGTGGCAGAAATCTGATTGTGATTTTTTACATAAAGTTATGACAAATGTCTCAGTATGTATTAAATATGTGGCTCTTATGGGTTAAGTGAGTTTCAGTACTACAGAGGCTGCAAGGGAGGAAGACACTGATGAAGAAGCTTGTTCTGGATGGTGCTGTTGCCACTCCCCTAAACCATCATAACCTGGAAATAACATGATCAAACCCCTTTCACTCAAAATGCCACACACTTAAAGTTTATACAATTTAGGGTGATGTATTGACAGACTCTAATTGTGCATTAATAAATATGGGTATAAAAACTTCTTTTTCTCACAGTAAGAACTTTATTTCTACAGATGATATGCTCTTCATGCACCACGGCAGTGAAGAGACGACGCAAAGCTTTGGAAGCGTTTCACATTGGTTACAGTTGTCATGGCTTCTGTCTGAAGAGGGGAAAGGTAAGGTGTGGTGTTCAGGTAGCTGCATTCCCTCACTTCTCCTGTGGATATGGTGAAATTCTGTGCACTGGAGCTTTAATGGTGCATGGCTTCGTTAAGCCTTAACAGTCCACAGTTGAAGCAAGTTAGGAGTTCTGATTATTGATATAACAGTTGTCAGGATTGGGGAATTTGCTGCAGAGACCAGAAAGAGTTTGTTGTTTCAGACATTTTACGCTCAGAATATCTGACATTTTAACCTGTTAGCTGTTACGGGGCTAAGCTAACTGGCGGACATAGCTTTATACACACACACACACACACACACACACACACACACACACACACACACTGTTCAGACATCAGTCACTTCATGCAATTTTCCCATCATATACAGGAAGTGGTTTTTTTAACCATCACCATTCCCAAGATGCCACGGGTAAAATGGTGTTTCCTTACCACCTCTTCATCGTCTTCATCTTTATCCCCTTTTCTCCCTTGTTTGTTTGTTTCCCTGATGTTTTTATTTAAGGCATCAAAAGACACCCCCCACTTGCACCCTCCCTTGCGACGTCCCCTCAAAGCCCCTGAGCAGTCAGAATGATTTGTAAACTTCAAAAGACTGAGAGCCCCAGCCTGGTCTCTTTTGCTCATTTAGGTAATTCAATAAGCCAGGGGGGACAAGCGCAGCGGCGCACTGCTTCCCCCTCATGCCCTTTGCGCCCTCTCTCTTCCGAAAGAAGCCTCTGTGGACTATCTACCACATGTCAGTCTGTTATGTACAGAGACTCCACCAAGGAAAGATCCTGTATTAAGAAATACTTTGCATCATATTTGTATTGTAAAGACATCAATTTTAAGTATTTTTTATTTACTGAGGGTCACAATGAGTTAGAGGTCTATTATCAAAGCAAATGAACCACATTTTATCATAAAAGGTGTCCCATCACAACAACATGATGAAGGCCTAACGTTTTACAAAGTATGAATACACCAATGGTAAAATACTCTCTCCTCCTCTTCCTCGCTTGCTCTCTTTCACACACACACAGACTATTTTAGGAAACAGCAGTAAAAAAAAAACCTCCAGTGAAAAATACTGAATGTTAAATGAGACAAGGAAGAAAAGAGAGATTTGTGTCATGCAGTGCGGGACATGAATGAGGAAGGTCTACCTTGTTTAAAGAGGAGTTCAGCAGTTATTCTGTAATGCAATGAATGAAATTAAATTAAATGAAAAATACTTTATTGAGTTTTTTTAATACAAAAAATAGTTAATGAAGGGTCTTCACTGTTCTTGTTGGGATGGTGCCGTCCACACAGGAGTCCATATAATC
>JBAMHV010000003.1:25198878-25229233 GCA_037177535.1 Pseudomugil gertrudae | reverse complement strand
CATTGCAGTTTGACCGTTTTCAGCATGCAAGCAAGCATTCACCCTGCTGTTCTGTAAGAACAGCAAAAAATCTAGTTATACAAAGTTACTTATTAAACTCGGTTTGATTAGCTGAATCTGGAGGCCACTATTTGGTTATTTGGTTTTTATTTCATTATTCTGTTTTTCATACACAGCTGTTTGGCCCAGTTTTTAATAAGTAATACGTGAAATTTGCTGTTGGTAGGGTCATATAATCCCAGAACTAGATTATTCAGATTATTTATTGTGTCTTTATATGTAGAATTCACATCACATGTTAATTTCTGCAAACATCTTCCACATGAGATTACCTGGGACTGATGATCATTTTGTTATAGTGCCAATTTATTTCCAGGTTAACATGTTGAATTATTATTCAAACGTCAATGACTGCATTCTTCCAAATGCAAGCGGGAGATAAAGAACAATAATATGTACCTGAATCCCAGAACAAACGTCCTGTAAGACATATGAAGCTCTGCATCATCTGGAATTGATTTCTCAGGGAGTGACGAAGAAAAGCAGGAAACTGCTGCTACTTCCCCTTGAGAGCCTCACACACACCTGCACACACACTGCTGACAAACACACACCGTGGCCTCTCCATCTCTTTCCTTTCAGCCTTGCACAAACTGAGGCTGAAATCAGTTGAGATCACCCTTTTAAAATGTTCTTTGTTCGCTTTTTCTTCCCATCAGCGTTGCTAAATTAGCTCTCCAGTATACTCTGTTACACTTCAAAAGGCAACACAGCGCAGTAATAATGAAAAATACCTGTGTGTGTTTGAGTACAATTCATTACAGTGATATTGATCTGCTTGGAGGAGAAAGCTCTGAGGTTACTGCTGCTGCTGTTTCCTTTTGGAGGCTCCAACAGCATTTTGATTTATGATGAATCATCGGATTTCTTAGAGTAGAATAACAGGCTTTCTTGGGTGTTTAAGCTGCACGTCTTTTAAACTGAGCCAAATGGGTATGTTAGTTTTGTTTTTCAGCATGCAGCTGCCATATTTACATAATTTGTAAAGCTGAAATCACACATTTGCCTTCACATAAAAGAGAAGAGATGATATTTAGATCAATCTGCTGGCTGGAGTGATGCACTAAAACAAAAAAATGCAAGGAATGGACAAAGCTTCGGGTTTGACAGGAAGGTGTGAAACTGGAAGTAAATGAAGCATTAAAAACAAATCTGTCTGAAGGTTTCTTTCATAGAGTTTACTGTTGCATGAATGGAAAGTAATGAAAAACAGCATTCTTGACTCAAGCTTCACCCAGACAAATTAAGGTTAATGAAAAATTAGCTGCTAAAACTGAATGTGTAATTTCTGCAGAAGTGTGCGAGAGAATTTCTATGCAAGCCACACCGACAGACTCAAACAGCCAAAGGAAAACCCCTCAAAGCAACTGCATAAACATGCAAAAGAAACCAACTACACACTCCTAAAAAAGAGCAAGTGATTCTGCAAAATGAATCAACAGTTGAGGAGAGTTAAATGAATAGAAATATGAATATGGATCCGAGTGCTGCCGTTTTTGCCCCATCAGCTTTTCTCTCTCCCTCTTAAGAGGCATTGCAGCACAGCAGACCTACTTTTCTTCTCCTTACTTTGCTGCATTTTGTGCCTTTTTAAGACACGTAAACTTGCTCTGAGGAGAAAAGCTGGTTTCTACAACAGTAAACATTGACTTATCTTTCCTCTTTTCTGTGCAGCTCCAGGAGACTTTAAAATCACACTGTGGCTTCAATAAAAATAAATAAACAAATTAAGTAAAGCCAAAAATATGCAAATTACATTTAACAAAATTCAAAACAAAATTGGACAAAAAACACGAGAACTTTTCTGCTTTATTTATGTAGCCCAGAAGGCAGGCAGAGGAAGTTTCTGCAGATGTTATTACATGTGTTGCAATATTTCCTCCTTGATTGTGTCTCAAGCTTTACAAACACTTACTGATGATAACATCTGGTACATAATGTGTTTTTTGTACCTGCCTTTCAGAGCTAGCATTGCTCTTAGCAATACAAAATTCAGATGGATATTGTAAGTTGTTTAAATTACAGACCTTTTTTGCTGTCATAAATTGTGAATATCTAGTGCATAAAGAAGACATGTAATGATCTGTTTTACACACACAAGTGTGTGTAATATGTTTCTTTTGTAAACAGCCGACATTGCATCATGGTCATAAAGTCTTAAAGTGTGGAAAGCTAAATCACCAGAAAGTAGCCATAAAGTATGTTTTTCTCTTTATATTTTTTCTGTAATTGTATAAAAACAAAATTACAGCTCCCTCTCAGAGTTGGATATTAGAATGGTCAGAAGTTATTCATTTTTATCATTTAATATAAAATGCCTTTTAAAAAAGGGCAGGTTGAATAAAAAACTTCAAATAGTTTTGATCTTGAACAATTAAGGATACTAAATAAATATCAATACAGACTTTAACGAGGCACCGCTAAACTTATAGGATAATGTGTCATCCATCTTTCATCCTGTTTCTTTTCTGAGCCTTTCCCAGTAGTTAAATCTTCTATTTTATTTAAAGGTCTAATTAAAAATTAAAGAACAAAACGTTCCCCTGGCTTCATACAATTTATCAGACATTTTGTTTTATATTTATTGAAAATCTATTTTCCAGTTAAGTCAATGAAACAAGCACAAATACATACAGTCAACAAAACCTGCTCATAGCTACTGGTATAAAACCCTGATTGGTCTTTGTCATCCTAAATGCACCCAGGTCACCTTCCTCTTCGCAAAGGTTATCAAGTGATGTCATCGTTCTACTAAAGAGCCTTTATTCCTGTGGCTGATTAATGCTCATGTCACATGAATAATAAGTTAGTGTAGCTTCTGGAAATGCTGTTTTAATCAGGCGGACAAGTTCAGTTAAGACTCATCGTAGAGCTCATCACAGATTCCTCTTTCTGTTAGAGGAAGACTTCTTTTGTTCAAACTGAACTTCTTTTGCTTTAAGCTATTGTTGATGTTTGAATGTAAGTGACTTTATGCTTTTTCAAAAATAGGCCAACATGTCTGAGAAAGTTTCTGCTGAATGTCCACTTAGTTGCAGGAAACTAGCTCAGTCTTGCCTCAGGCTGTTCTTCACACGAAGGTCAAAAGTCAGAAGAAGACGAGTGAACGGACAACAGGAGCAACATTAGCAAAGGACTGTGCTGCACAAGCAGGCATGAAAAAATGTGTGGACTCACAGTTTTTAACACTTAATATATTTAATTTATAGACAGTTTAAAGCAACTGTAGCTCAACCTGGTGATAGCAGTCAGCAGGAGATAATATATGAGTCGGATGGATGTTCAAAGGGGAGCAAGATTTACAGACATGATGTGGATGATAGAAATTTTAGCAGTTGAATAAATTGTAACTGACAAGTGTAATTTTTTTTCCTACTTGCATTTATCAAGCCATTCTAGAGGTAATTTGGAAGGCAATGAAACCCATTCTCTCAAAGCATTCAGATACACACTCATATATACACACACAATGGTTTGTATTGGCAACATACATCTTCATTAGTGTCCAATCATATCTCTGTTCTTATACTCTGTGGCTCTGCTGTCTGTGTTTTTTCCCCTCGTGAATGTTAACACATTTAGGGATAATAACTGTGAGATGCTCAGAGGATTGTTTAGTGAAAATTATAGCTAATCATGCATATGCTTGATTAATCTCTTACAGAGAGAATAAGAGAGAAAATAAATGACAAATACAGCTCTATTTCCATTTTATCGCATAAAAGAACATTTATGGAAACAATCTTTCCTGACTTATGTGTAGTTTGAAGGCAGATGGCTTAGGCTTAAAACATGAGATTATATCAACAGACCTGATTTTTCAAGTTATTTGCTAGGGTGACCCCCCCCCCCCTTTAACCTGCTTATTTTTTTCAGCTATTTTCTGAACTAAATTCATCACTGAAAATAGCATCATCAGATCTGACACTGCAAATGCTTAAAAACTTAGAATACACTCAATACTGCAAAAAACAGGGCTCAAAGCAGAAAATCAAATTAATTTAGCTGCTCAATAGAGCAATTTGTGTGCTGGGGTTCAGTACAATAGGTTCAAATTCAAAATGTTATTCTCACAGACTGGTAACTGTGTGCATGTTTATGGTGCTTTATCAGTGTTGCAAATATAAGAACAGCTTACGTTTGCATCACAGAAATACATTTATTTGCTGAATGATCCCTGTAGATGCTTTAAAGCTGACACCAACAACTTGTGGACAAGCAGGGACTTCACCCCTTTGCTGGGGCATGGCTCATTCTCTGTCCTGCTGCGTGTGCAAATGTCCAATTAAAATTATAAACATCTCTAATTATATCAGAAAGTTCGGATTTTCAGAAACTAGTCCAAAAAAGCCTGCAGAGTAAATACAGAGTAATGTTCTGCATGTTGAGTTACATGTTTTTGGACTGTGGATAATGATTATTTCACTGTTATTACACTGAAGCCCCCCAGAGCAAGAGAAATAAGCTTGCCACAACAAAAATAAGCTGGGTTACATAGTTGTGCTCACACATAAAAAAATATGGTTATGCATAATAATTTAAATATGATCTGTCAGTGTGTTTGAGGTTTTGATTGCCTTGTGTGGTGCAGAAATAATTTAGCAGTAAACATCTATAGACACAGTTCAACCTCAAAGTCCTGTCTAAATAAGATTTTAGTAAAATAACTGAATCAGTTTGTAAATATAATTATATGGTATATTATTTATCCTCATAAAACAGTCTGTAGTTGCAATATAGATTTTCTGGATAAGCAAACATTTCCACAGCATGAACCGAGTGCTGCCACTGACTAAGTGCAACCAGTAAAACGCAGGTTAACACTATCGTCACATTAGAAGATGACAGTTTGGTCCTATTAATGTGTAAAAAATGACCAAGACTTTGTTAGACAGCATCCGTTTTCAGGTAACATCTGGCAGCACTAATCAAAGCTTTGTATTACCTTCTAAGGAGTAATTTCATTAATATACCAAGCAGGGCTCTCCACTTTGCAGCTCAGGTCAGAGTGAAATGTAAACACCATTATAATAAATGAAATTATAAAATGCTGAGCTGCTTCTTCAGGGTGCTCATCCTACATTAGAGCTGCAAAGACTTGTGCCACAGGCATGATGTGCCAGGGAAGTGCATTGTCTGACTTTAATATCAAAGATTTTGTGCAATATACCAGTGCCAGTTCTACTCTGTGCACATTGACCCACATCCCACCCAGATACAACTATTCTTTCTTGACTGGCTATTCGGTAGCTGTGGTTCCATGCTAGTGTAAGACACAAGATTTTCCACTTAAATCATATTTGCTGCACTTTTTTGACAGTGTCATGTAATTTCTCAGCATGAGAAATACTATATGCCACGTATGAACAAGCCGATATGCATGTGGCTCAGGCTCGGGGCATTAAGAGCCCAGTGCCATGGATTACCCTCCATACTGCACCAATATTTTACTACAGTATGTACAAACTATCTGGCTCTAGAACAAATCTGAGTGGTTGCAGTTTTCAGTTTGTTCTGCTAGTAAGATTTATAAATTATAAGTTAACACACCACTAGATAATGCTTGTATATTTGTAAGGCACATATTTGTGTACAAAATAGTAGCTATCACAGCAACAGATATACAATAAACCAAGCCTGTGTCTGTCAGATAGACACACTAGCATGTTAGCATGCTAACATTTATCTGGCATTCCATAATTAGCATGTTGTGGTTTTTTTTCATCCATCTTTCAGTGAGCAAACATTTCCTAGGTGCAGTAAACCCAAAACTTGGAAAGTACAAATGTGGAGACTGAGTTTCAGAGAGAAGTACCACATGCCTGTTCGTCATTGATATTGATGAACAATTCAATTAGCTGCAGTCAGTTATTAATAGTCCCAGTTTTTCTTGTGTTGGAAAGTGAAAATCTAATTTCCTTTTAAAATATGCAGCTCATGCTGTGTTTCTGAATGTTTTGACGTCCCACTGTCAATTGTTTTGCCTCAAATTAGTAGCCAAGTGGGTTGAAAACAAAACCTCACTACGTATGTTCAAGTTTGATGAAATTTCTTTGATTAAAGCCATTCTTCTCCACTGACTCTTTGTTTTCATAAATATCTCCTCAGATCCTGTATTTCATAGCAACTGTGTTTATCAGACTTTCAATAGCAGAATGACCCACAATTCACAAAAATCTTTGCACTTTAGCTGCAAATTTTAATGAACTGAAACCCCACAATACATTTCGGAAGGAGTCTTTAATTAGTAAACCAATGACTAACGTACTCATTTAATTTCTGATGACCTGTTGTGTCAATCTTCGTCGATGGAAGCTGTGTCATGTGTTTTATCCTTTTGATTTAACAACACCTATCAATCTATTTTCCATACCACTTCATTCAATACAGGATTGCGAGAAGCTGGAGCCTTTCAGCAATCATTTAACAAGAGTGGGGTACACCCTGGACTGGTCACCAGTTCATCACAGGGCCAACACAGAGAGACAAACACAGTCACACACACACACTCACTCCTAGGAACCATTTAGAATGACAACTCAACCTTACATGCATGTCTGTGGATGGTGGAAGGAAGCTGGAGTACTCAGAGAGAACCCACGCTAACAAGGAGGGTACATGGATCCAGCTCGAACCAACATCTGTGTGAGGCTCCGGTGCTAATCACCACGCAGCCAAGTATCTTAATGCAATAATTAAACTAATCAATAACAAAAAAATTGTGCTTTAAAAGATGAACATGTTTAAAGTTCCATTTTAACCAATGTGGTGCTGATGCACATGTTAACACAACTCATCTATGTGTTGCCAAAATGTGATACTTTGACGCCATATTTAGTGAGTTTTAGACCCCTCTTAAAAACTCCATTAAAAAAGCACCTATAGGCCAAACTTGCAACATTTCATGGTGTTATTGGAGTTTTGGAAATTGATATGAAAGCATGAATAGTTTACTTTTCTCAATGAGCAGCGGGTGCTATCACAGGTCCCACCCCTGTCCAAAAGCAATGTTTATCCTGGCTCCATGACTAGATTGTAAATTAAATGTGCAAAGTTGCCATGGACTGATCTGATTTACCATCAAATATTAATATTTATTAGTGAAGAGTACAATAATGTTTAAAAAAGTAAATGTGTAACTGTAATGTGTTTTCTTAATAAGAGAACAGTGCCATGTTAAAGTACTGAAATACCACATTAACTTCAGGTCTGTTCAGTTTTTTGCCAGATAGTTTCTTTACTTTTTCAACTACTGGTATTTTGAAGTTAGATGCAATTAAAACACATCTGTAGAGTCTTCCACTAAGAGCTACATCTGCTTTGGTGGTTGAGTGGGAAGAACTTTGGACGCGTGCGCTGGCAACAACTTTTCCAACATAATGTCCAATACTTCAATGGGTTTCAGTGCAATGAGTCCTTTATTATTTTTATATTTTCCGTTTCCGTTCATAATTCTTTTCATTTATATAATCCTGGCTTTCCAACAAACATAACGCTAAAAATAAACAAGGGTTAAAGACACGTCATCCTATGGCAAGCTGTCACTGACACGGTCAAAAAACTGTTTCTCCTCCCACACCAAAAAACGATTCGGCACATTACCTGGCTCACCTATATCCTTTTCCGGTGTTAGGCACCTCCTACTAATCAACATACATACATCAACATAAATACGTCATATTAAAATATGGTAATAAAAATCATGAAAGAAAATAAATAAACACAAAAGAAAACAAGAAACAACAATTTGGATTATGGCTCCAACAAAGGGAATGTATTATTTATTTATTTTTTGGCTTAATCAGGTGAATGAATGAAGGTAAAAGTACACCTGTCAAAGAGATGTGTTTTGTTGGGGGGATTTTCAGTTGTTTTTGTATATTTTTTCTTTAATTGAATAATGAGCCCAGTGGGTGGGGCGCTCAGTATAAAAAGGGTTCAAACTGTGATGAGAGGAGAGTGCCTGGATGACCTGCACAGATAAAACAACCACCCAGCTGCTTTAAAGTAGACACAAATGCTTCACTTACAAAAGACGAGAAAATAAAAACCACAAGCATAAAGTTGTTTTGGCTCTGAGAAGGACACAGAAAGAACCCCTTGACAGAAGCCAATGGGAGACTGGTCACCCGTTGTGCAACAGCGAGTCTTAAAAGTGAAAACTATTTATAGAGCGCTTTATCATACATAAAATGAAAGTCAGAGTGCTTTCTGATTCAAGCACCATCGGCGGCTAGCAGAATGGAGCAATTGTCACACCCCACAGGACTGCCATCCAAGTGAGATGCATTAGTGAAAAATAAGTTCTTGAAGAGCTTCCTAAATCAAAAGCAGACATATTTTCTAAAGACAATGAGTTAGGAAGTAAATAGGTGGTTTCCCTGTGTGTTCCAACATAAATAGGACAGAAAACCATTCCCATTATTTGGAGCTGCAGACGTCTGGGTTCTATTTACACCATAGCCATCCTGCACCATCACATGCATGACCAGATGCACAGATGAAAAGTAACGTAACCATAGAGGAAAAACCTTGAGAGAGGGCAAATCTTGTCTAGTTGAACAAACAGAAAAAGGGATTATCAGTGCATGCGGCTATCTGGTTAAACGCCCCACCTCTGATAGTTTTAACAACTTAATAGCACGTACAAAAGGGCAAAAGTGAGGCACCAATTACGCTGGGCCTGGAAGAAAATGCAATCTGTTCACAGGCTTGCTACAGGACTGGAAACAATTTCAGAAACCCAACAGCGAGTGAAGTGTTTTACGTTGCTTTGGTTCGTTTAATGCAGCTTTCAGGAATCAGATCAGGTGTTGCTGGCAGACACAGTAATCACATATTTATCTCTTCTAATAGCTTTCAAAACTGTGTAATGAATCAATTCATAGTGCTGCCTCTTACCTCCCATGCCTGCAGTCAATAGAAACTTGCCAAACGTTCGACATTGCCTCTATGCAAAAGAAAACGTGCAAACGCTGAAACCGTATATCACTTAGCACTGTGGTCCTGACTTCATCGTGTCACTTGTGTGTGAATTATCACAGGGGGCTCTCGTCGTGCAGGAGTGTGCACTTGATAAGACTTACGGCCACTTAGGAGGCTTTTTATTGGTTTTCAACCCTTGTCAAGTTTCAAGTACAACCCTTTCCCTTTGTTACCACCAAAACTAGAACCACACGCCTCGCATGGCAAAAGTCTCTCCACTGTCGAGCCATGAGGGATTAGCTTCAGACCAATATAACACGCAATTAGGTTTATTTTCCCCTCTTAAGCCTGTTAGGCTGCAGCCGAGCCGCCAGTGGTCCTGCTTTAGCTGAATTTAATTGTGTTTCTTGTGACCAATGAGCTGTGGGCGAAGGGGTGGGACACATAAACCCACACCTGACAGTGCCCACGAATGGCTGATGTGATTCTGGCTCTGAGGCAAAGCTCTGTAAGGAAGAGGTGGGATTTCTTTAAATTGTAAAGTGAATCTGACACTGCCTCTAATTGTGTCACTTTGTGTGCCTTTCATTGGTTGCTAATCCTGTTAGCAAAATAAAGACATGAGCACTTCTTCCACTGTGAGGTCTGTTCATTTCTAAACCTTTTTGCCTTCGTATACGTGCAGGTTTATCCACCATTTTTCACCGAAGCCGCGTCTGCTGCTTTACATAAGAGAGTAAAAGACAGAAAAATGATGAAATATGTTCATGTTTAGGCAAATATGGTACATTTATAGATTTATTATATGATATATGATACATTTTAAAATTATTTTTAGATTGTTCAATGTTCATAGAGCATCAAATGTAATATTTAGTGACTGATCAGTTTGTTTAATATGAACTAAATAATCAATAAAACTTTAAGATTTTAACATTTTCCAGAGATCACACAGAATATCCTTACAACGCAGTAAAGTTGAATTAATTGATTTTTCTTTTTACTGGCTCTCTAAGATGTATAATAATAGTTCTGATGTATTTGTGCATTTAAATAAATAAATAAAAAATAAAAATAGTGGCTGAGCAAAAGAAAAAAAATAGTTGGACAAACATTTTCTTAGTTTTGTTCCATAAAACTCAGGCACATTTAAACTGTGGTGACGCAGAAACTTTGCATTAGTTTGTTTGGAATAAACAAACTGGGTTGTGTGTTGTTGTTAGAATGTGGTGCAGTTATGTTACACATGGCTGAAACTAATGGATGCTGCTTCCCAACAAACAAATACTGGAAACTACAAACCAAAGCAGTTGTTTTGGACACATTACAGGAAAAAATGGGCTTCAATTTGCCATTTAAATCACACAACATGAAAATTTACAACACACATGTCGCTAAACTGTTGAGTTTTTATTTAAAAAAGGTAAATAAAATTTAAAAAACACCTTTAAGAGGTTTTCTTTTTGCAAAATAGAGAAAAGTTTTTTTTTAAATCTTTTGTTTCCATGAAACCTCAAAATATGCAAGTAGATGAAGGCATGACTAATGCCCGTCTCATGCAAAGCTTTGTGTCTTTGAAGGTTATTGTTTCCCCGCCGCTGCGACTTTCTGGCAGTTCTTTAATGTTTCAGTGTCTCTTTGCTTCAGCCTGAAAGAAACTGCTGCATTGACTCCACATCAGTCTCACAGCGCTTCAGTACCAACACATAGGTACACAAACTATAACATAAAATAAATAAACACACAAAGTTTTGTCACACTGTGTTTACATGCTTCAAAGATCCCCCTGAAATGTCAGTTAACATTTAGATATAATTGTGCTCCCATGGCACCTTGTGTACAGGTATTTAAACCCAATTATTTAATAAAAAAAAACATCATTGTTTGTTAGAAAGACTTTTTGGACTCTCTGCATGACCAGTCTGGTTCTAAACATGGTGTACTAAATATCTGTTTAAGTGTTATGCAGACGATTAATAACATTCAGTGTTGTTTTACTGAGTCTGAACATAAAGAGGCTCCTTCCCTCTGCACTCTGATGCGTTTCTGCTTGTTTCAGTATGTATCAGTATAAATATATTCATCTACACGGGCATCTTTAGATTCACTAATAAGTCAAGCTTAAGGCCACATTTCAGCTCCATGAAGCAGCTCTGAAAGGACACGCAGCTAAAAAGGAAAGGTTTGGTTTAAACAGCTGTATACATACATACACTGCTGATGTGAGCCAATTAAAATTAAGATTGACACTTGGTTTTTTTTTGGTTTTTCTTTTAATTAGGACAATGCATATTAATCAACAAGTCAGCAAGTAAGCATCAATGTAAATATGCCAGAATTAGCACAATAGCTAGATTTCATCTGCTGTCCTAAGGCAGGCTCCATAAAACAGTCCACATACAGATACAAACATACTATCAGGTGTAGACATACAATGAACCACAAAGACAAGTTACAATAAACACATTAAAAACATCTTATGATCAGAAAACAGTGAGGATTATATACGAGTACATGACTGGCTTGTTTTTAACCAATGTTTTAGGGTTTTCTTGAAGTTATTACAGTTTCTAACATGAGCTGGTAGTGTATTCCATGACTGTGCCTCTGATGGACTCCACCATTTAGCTGAAATTAGTTTTACGGCATTGTATATTGCAATCCCCCCGATTTTTTAATGTAGCATATCTTATATCTTAAATTTGGGGAACAAACAACAAAACGAGACTTAGTGGAAAAATCTGTGTTAAACAAGATACAAACAGTTAAGCCAAATAAACTGTGTTTGTAATTGTGTATTAGAGCCAGATTTCATTCAGACAACAACCATGGTGCCCATTCTTCTTATTATATTCACATTAAAACGAGAAGCTAAATCCTCGTGGAGGAAGACTCTCTGTACCCCATTTCTCTCTTATTCCACCGCCTCTTCCTTTCTGTTTATTTACAGAGAATGACTAATGAAATATTCACCCTCTCATGTCAGGTGATCAAACACCTTTTCATAAGAAGAGCTCTAAATGAGTTGAACATGTGAGGGGAGCATCCATCTCAGTGGAGAGACATAAACAATGCGACATGAAGCATGTTTACTGCGTTTCATGGCTTTGTCCAGAACGAGCATGTCTTTGTGATCCTGTGCACGACTGTGCTTACAGTGCACGACACCGGTCCGGCTAGAGCCAACAAATTGCTGCTATTAAAAGTAGATTGCTCCACCCATAATGAGACCGTGAGCACTCAGAGACGCATCAAGCCTCATGCAATCCAATCAAAGCAAAAACAAACATCTTAAGCTGCAAACCCTCATTACACCCCCCCCCCTCCCCCCCAATCAGAGCCCCTCAAACACTTCTTAATGACTGAACAAACAAATCCCAACATCTTTACTGTTTGGTGTTTGGGGGGGTTTGAGGGGAGCAGATTAGTAATCATATCTCTGTGCTGTTATTCTATGTCTGGCCTGTGAGGAGGAGGAGTGGGATGGGGGGCTCCAGATGAAGGAGAGAGAAAGGTTGGTGGGATTTTGCTGAAAACATAATTGGCATGGCCCCGGTGACACTGTCCATCAGATTGTGCTGTGCCTCTCTGTGTGCATTCACAGGGCCCCTGCAGTGTTTCATTAAACAAGGAGCAGGGGCCTCCGAGGAGATGTTTGTGCAGCCTCAGTGGCTCCACCACACAGCAAGGAGCGCCTCACCATCGCAGCCCGATACATCTACAATTAGCTACGCAACCGCGGCTCATAAGCAGCCTCCATTTACACATTTTCTCAAGTGCGTTTGCGTCTCTTTTGCAAAATAAACTAAAGTTCAAAACAATTTATTGATTGTTTTTACAGTATTTGGGCTTCTTTTAGAAATCTGCAAGAGTTTGAAAAGAAAAAACAGTTTCAGTAAAAATGAGACGGCTGCTGTCAACAAAATGAATTACAGAATTAATCCGAAACCCTTCATCAAATATACTTAAGCTAGTTTCAGCAGCCATCTGTGTTGTAGTTATTAAAAGGCAAAAAGTAGGTTTATTATAGTAAAAAGTCTGTTTGAAGAGCTGAAAACTGTCGAGCTGATTTAAAAAGACATAAATCTGGCTCAAAATCAGCTCTTCTGCAGCTCAACAGACTTGCTTGATCTGAGACTTTAAGCTTAATTCATGCATGAAAGTGCTAGAAAAAAATATTTTAAACACGATGCTACTCAACTGGCTCGACCCAGACGTGGAGACGGGTATTGATGAGCACAAGCGATCAGTCTCAAATCGGAGAATCGGAAGCTTCTCTGGGTTTCACCTTGTGACTTGTGAAAGGGAAACCTCAGAAAGCCAAAACTTACTACTGAACATGCTTAATAATCCATTAGAGGCAGAATATGCTTGCCTTTTGGAGGTTAAATGACAGGTTTATTCAGGAGGAACTTGGGTTTTGATGATATGGATCAATAATATAATGCTCTGATGTCATTTGTTGGTATTATTTGAATAGAGCCAACTTCTTCCCACAACAGAACAAGGACCCCAAACACACCACAATGTGCAAAAGGTTTCTGTCATGAAGTCATGAAGTGATGCTCTGAACAGTTGAGCTTGATAAGCTCCCATCAGAGCCATCCAACCCAAGTGAAGCATATGGGAGGGTTTAAAGAGCTGTAAGGTCGTGGAGAATGTGAACTTACTGCTGAACAAGATGGACGAGCTATCCGCTCTGTACAACCAGCGAACGTACCGGAAGAGCAGCTTGATCATCTTTACGGAGACGTGGCTAAACCACCTGAAGGCTAACGTGGACCTGCTGGGATTCACTGCCATGAGAGCCGACAGAGACACCAAAGCGAGTGGAAGAAGTAAAGGTTGGGGACTCATGTATGTCAACAATCGCTGGTGTAATCCAGGACATGTCTCCGTAAAGACAGTCTTGTGTTAGCCGTGTTCTCAAACTGCTAGCTGTTAGCCTGCAGCCATGCTATCTGCTAGCTGATAGCCTGCAGCCATGCTAGCTGTTAGCTGTTAGCCTGCAGCCATGCTATCTGCTAGCTGTTAGCCTGCAGCCTTGCTATCTGGTAGCTGTTAGCCTGCAGCCATGCTATCTGCTAGCTGTTAGCGTGCAGCCATGCTATCTGCTAGCTGTTAGCCTGTAGCCATGCTATTTGCTAGCTGTTAGCCTGCAGCCATTCTAGCTGTTAGCTGTTAGCCTGCAGCCATGCTATCTGTTAGCTATTAGCCTGCAGCCATGCTATCTGCTAGCTGTTAGCCGGCAGCCATGCTATCTGCTAGCTATTAGCCTGCAGCCATGCTATCTGCTAGCTGTTGGCCGGCAGCCATGCTATCTGCTAGCTATTAGCCTGCAGCCATGCTATCTGCTAGCTGTTAGCCTGCAGCCATGCTATCTGCTGAGGGAGTTCAGTCATGTGATCACCATCTGTGTTTACACTCTGAAAGCAGACGCAGCCACTGCAAATGAGAAGATCCACTCTGTCACAGCAAGGCTGCAGACTCAGCACCTATTCTATGTATTTATGTTTGTTCTTTTCTATGGAGGACGTGCAGCTGACCTCACTGAGTCACCTGACTTTATTTTTCTGCTATTCTGGGCGGTAGGTAGTTCAGTCTCAGACCAGGTAAAATAGGACAGATTGTAGTGTGTGGAGTATTCTTACTGGTCAAAATGGTGATTTCATGCTCCGCATTCGGGCCTAATAGGCAGGGCCAAAAGAAGGACCCATCTTTCTACAGATTCCCGGTGTCGCGCAGCGAGATAAATGGATTGCAGCTGTGAGACGAGAGTACTGGGAACCAGTGCTACCAGTATATTATGCATAAACACTTTATATCAAACTACTTATGTAAGGAATAATGCCCAACAAGGTATAATCAGAAATTATAATTATAATCAGAAATGAAGGGACAACACAGAGGTGCGGTTGCTTCTGTGAAGTCTATTGATTACTTCAGTTAATAGTACTGTATACTTAACAGCCACATCAAAGAACATTATGCCGCTTCTACCATGGTCACTTACAAATAAAATAAATATTAAATATATATCAATACGTTAACGTTTTTTAAACCGTTAAAATTGTTCGTTTTTCCACAGGAAGTGGCTGAGTGGATTATTTACCATCTGTCACTGACGCGTTGCCATGGTAACCGGCAATGGTCATCTATTTCACATAAATACGGCACATTCTGGCTGATACTAGAGACGGATATGGAGCGCTTAGTGATAGATTGACTTAAACTTACCCGAGACATAATGAGATAGAGGTTTCTGTTGGGTACCATCCACAGATACTTGCTGTGTGAGTGTGTTTAGGCCTAATGTGCTAATATAAGATAAGATAAGATAAGATAAGATAAAACTTTATTAATCTCCAAGGGAGAAATTCAGGTGTCCGGCAGCACACACACTTGCACAAACACATTTAAATAACAATAAAAAGCAATAAATATTAAAATATTACAATAATATGCTAGTCACTCAATGGTTATCACTGGATGCATACTGTCCAAACTGACAAAGTCAACAACCGGAAACACGTGACTACACGTCCTCCATTGAAGATTCTTCCTTTGTTTATGTAGAAGCTGCTGGAAACAGGATTTTCCTGAGAGAGTCATCCTAAAGGAATCAATAAAGTTACATCTTCTTTTCTGCAGTTTATCTCAACACACTGAATGTATGAAGGCCAAAGCTCTGTAATGTTGTGCTTGACCTTCATTAGATGTCTATTTTAAAGGATACAATTATGTCATGGGTGAAAAGCATCCGAAAGATGGAGATTTTCATGTTTGTGGGGTAAAAAAAATGTAACGATGGTTAAAAACATTGCTGTTCAGAATGACAACGGTTTCCTTTTCCTGCAGGCATTAGAAGCCAAATTAACACTAATGTTTTAATGTAGGGCAAGACAAGTTTATTAGCATAGCACATTTCACATACAAGACAATGCTCTTTATTATTTGCACTTTGAATTAAGAGCATTGCAGGTTGCATGATTTAAAAACACTGATGGAAATATTAGTTCTGACAAAACTCATAAATGTACAATTTTTGAGTCTTGTTGTTTTCATATATTCTGAAATGAGATCAGGATGCTGCTGTGGCGAGCACACGCATTAGCTAACGTTTTTAGACTTACCAACAGTTACTGCTAGCTTATATTCACATGCAAAAGAAGCTAACACACATGTGCTGCAACTTTGAGCTTTTACACGAATCACAGCAAAGAATACAAAGCAGATTCATAACTGGTGTTAGCTGCATATTAACCACAGCTTATCTACATAATCAGGTTTAATCAGGTCAGAATTTGTTTGTGTAAGCTGCTTTTTTTCCTCAGAAGCATTTCATAGCAATGAGCTAAATGCCGTGACTTTTAACCTAATAAAGTACACAACGATGTTGACTGATGTAGATCGTCATCACCTGAGCCACGCAATCATAACTCCGAAAGCTCACCTTCCTGTAAAACATCTGTACCTGTAATAACTGCGTCTGCATGTCTCCAAACAATCACCTCAGAGTTTGTAATAGTTCACAGCAACAGTGGTCAACCATATGTTGGAAACAAAACTAATCACACAACTGTTACGCTATGACACGGAAAACATGGACCGAGTTCCAGTTGTGCATAAAAGGGCCGAGGCTCCTGGTCATGGGCCTCAACTTCAACAAAGATAATCATCAGAGATATTGAATAAGGGGGATGTGAAGATAATATGAAGCATACAAGCCAGAGGAATCCATGCTGCCTTATAAGGTCTCCACTGGAGCAGAGAGGGCAAAGGGGTTAGCGAGGGCAAAAACATGACGGACAATACCAGCTCATCTATGGGAGAAACATTCATCTTCATGTGTGGAACTAACGAGTTTAATAAATAAAATCACAGCCAAACAGATTCCATTTTGATTAGATCTCTTTGATCCTGTTGCCTGGTTTCAAAGAGTCAAGATGGAGCCAATTTTTCATTTAAAAAAAAAGAAAAGGGTTGAAGTCTCTTCTCAATTATCCTTAATTCCAGCATTCAAGTGGCTCTTAGCGTTTTCCACTGAGCCATCCAGGCCGGTCCTCCTGCACTGTAGCCATCACTAAATCCATCACTAAAAAGCATACTTGTAGCTCTCGCTATGCTCATCTGTCCATCAAGTGAAATTTAATAATCATATTTGTGTAACTTGCCCTCATAACTCCCACACGCTCAACAGAAGCTTAATATACACCACCTCAGCCGACTCCACATGTCTGCTTGTGTCTGGTAGCAATTAATACACAAGTTTGTGCGAGTCCATTGTTTGGACTGCTGGCCTCTTGCAAAGATAATGAACCATAATTGTTGAGTGACACCTTAATTGCCAAGGTGTATGGTGACACGACAGCCGACGCAATTACCCTACTTTTGACATCATAGCTCTCATTAAATGAAGTCACTGAAACATGATGCTATGCACACACACGCCCATACACACCCAGCCACTTTCACACATCCATCACACAGACTGCAGCAGGGGTTAACAGATATGTGGTACGAATGCACTTGTGCTAATGGTGTTAATCTACTAAGCCATGTTTCACTCTTCTTTATGTGTGCGTTAGTGCATATAATTGAAACACATTTCTTAATTATTTAATTTCTTTAAAATCATATTAGGCTTCTTGTGTATTTATAAAAGTAATACTGAAATAAAAAAAACACTTAAAATTTCCCTAAAATGGTCAAAATTATAAGATTATTTTGGTATAAATGGTGTTCCAGGACAGTACATCTAAGTGTTTCCTATTATTCTGTTCAAATGTAATGTTTTTAAGCAGCTTCTGCTTTTGGCACGTGGAACAAAAGTTTACGAACTCATACAAAGAACAATATTCATTTCTGTTTTCACTTAAAAACAGCTTAGAAGTTTCTTTACAAGGTGCCACGCAAAGCATGCAAAAGTGTGTCTTTATTGAGTGTTAGAAGCTACTGCTGCTGCAGTCACCACTTAAACATAAACCATAAAAATGTGTCAAGCAAATCACTTGTTGAACTTTTATTGTCACACCTAACTCTATTCATCCAATTCCCTTTTCTCTGTTCCACAATATGAGGCACTCACAACAGCTACAGCCCTCCTGCACACTGACAGATTTAATTACTCCTATCATCCAAATCTATTAAAATAGCTTTTTAACATAAATAGACACACAAACCGTTTGTCTCGCCTCTAAAACGCAAGGAAATAGTTAACTTTTCCGTATACTCCTGCTGCACACCCATGCTGACCAAGAGCTGCACAAACAGAACACAAGCAAAAGGCCAAGACTGTAAATAAACAAGAATTTGTAAGGTTGACTTTTGCAATTAGAACTGCATGGGAGAAAATATCGCCAAGAAACATTTTAATGAGCTTCAGCCAAGTAGCTTTGCTTTATAAAAACAGCACCCCAGTAATGGTTCATTACTCAAAAATGGATGCATAAAGAGAAGCGAGATATTTCACCCGGACCCTGCGATTGCTTTGCAAAAAGAGCCTTATGGGCGTCATAAAAACCTGAAGGCAATTAAAAGTGGTTATTTTTCAACCCCGTTTCTAAATTCTGTAGCAATTAATCTGCCCAATTTGATTACGAACGGCACAAATTAAACAATAAAGACCTGTCTAATGAGGGATTAATTATGGGAAGCAGGAGGGGAGCAGGACCGAGGCAACTGCCATGTGTCAGTGTCTCTTGCAGACAGGGCAGGGCCGTAAGGAAGACAAAGAGGCTCCTCGTCCATGTGGTCCTGCACTGATAGGGCCCTCCTCATCACAGATCAGTAGATCCACAGCCCGTGGAGCACCATAAACGGCTGGGCCATAATTGAAAGTGCCAAAATCAATAGCGTTGACAGGCCTTAATTAAATTAAATATGTCTCCCATAGGAGAGGGGTGGGCTCGAGGGAGGAGGCAAATACAAGTGCTGCTGCCCGAGTAAGCTCACTTGTTTGAGGAGTGCAGGGGTATCCTTAGCGTGCATGTTTCATACGTATGTGATGAGAGCTTTAACCGGAAGATGGACAAAATTTGCAGGAAGCAGCACGTGAACCTCTGGATGCAACAGGAGTTCAACATCCTGGGATGGAAAATGTCCCTGTGTGCATGTTAGTGTCATTTTTCACCTCAGTCACTCTGGTTTGTCTTTACTGGATTTAATGTAACTGTTATAATCACACAAAAAGCATCTCTGTGATAGTTTATAAAAATATTAAATATGATACTGAGCCTGTTCAAGCCAATGAAAATTAAAATAAATTTTTAAAATGCAGTTTAGGATTTTTAAGACATTCACTCCTGATTTCTCACAACATATGAAGGGTTTGGCCTTTAACAGCATCGTGTAAAACAAAACAAATCCTGCGTTCCGGCTGCTGGATAGGAAGTCAGCTGCCCTTTACAACACAAAGATCTCCTGCGCTTGTAGGCCTGTGATCCTGCAGGCCACAGGGAAGCACAGAGAGCAAAGGACATCACCTGTATGAGGAAAAACAAGCCCAACTCCTCATCATTTCAGGCTTTGCCCACGTTTAAAGGATTAGGCAGCCGGAGTCAGCAGAGGGTCACCGGCAGTGTGTTCCTCTGGGTGGAGACGAGCGAGAGACGGGGGTAGGTCAGTCGGGATGGTGATGGGGTTGCTACGAGAAGCTCAACCCCCTCTGGATAAACTTGAGTTGCAGACGTTGAGACTTGTGAGATTAGGATGGAGCCAGGTCTGCTATGCAGTGATCAGAAGGACAGGGCAGAGCAAGTTGCCCTCTTCTCAGACAAAGCCTCTGATTCCACCCCCTGCTTGTCCTTTTTTTTTGCTTTTCTTTGGCCAAATAACGAGAACAACTCAAAATGAGGCTTTTGTCAAGTTTACATACAAGGTGTCACTGAAAGGGCATGATATTTTAATTTAACCAACACACCATTATGTGCTTATGATTACATGTCAAAACCACTTTTTTCTGAGTAACCACATATTTTTAAACATCTCAGATATAATTTTGCTCACATTTAGGACATTTTTTTAAAATAAGTAAATTTTGTAAACATTATTTGCTTAAAAGAAACATCAGTTCAGACTCATAATATTTATTTTCTTATGTTTTATGTCATTAATCAGGTATACTGAAAATAATTTATTTTCATGTGAAGGAAATTGTTTGTATTGCATTGAGGCTCCAATGTACTAAAAAAGTAATGATAAATCATCACAAATAATTTTTAAAAATGATTAAAAATAATTATAAAAAATAATTAAAAACTGACATATTATTCTTGTTATTTATGTTTATTACAAATAGTATAATTAGCTTGATTTTGAAATAAATATGAGCTTTTAAAGCAGTGTTTCCTACATGTTTTCATTAGTCCTAATTTGTTTGGAGCCACTGACAGAGCTTCTGCTTCACTTCATTTATTTAATCATCAAGCATCTTTTTAATGACCGATTATTAAAATGATTTGTTGCTGAAACCATCGCTTGTTACGCGCTTATTAAGCATTTCATTCAGGTCCTAATCAACAAGAGCACTCCACGTTTGAAGGCCCCAAATGATATACTTATCTAAATAAATCCCATTAGTCCATTTAGATCTCATATTATCCAGACGAGTGATTTGCAAATGATCTCCGCGTGCTCGTTGTTTAATGGTATGAAAGAAATAAAGGGATGATAATACAATTTCACACCAATAGAGCTTCTCAGGGTAATTGAGATGTCTGAAATGTAAATGTTAAAAAGATTCATGCGGTTTTATCTCAACACTTCAGAGCAGCGCGGGAGCTGATACCGCGCGCGCTCGATGAAATGATTTTGATTTTAAAGTGCACGCAGAGGTCACGCTATGACGGATGCTGATCGTATCAGCGTGCAGGCGCGCGCATGTGCGCGCGAGTGTTCAGAAGAATAAATGAAAAGGTTCAACACAAACATCCTCTGATGCAGCTGCACGTGCGGGGGGTTATTTTTATTCTCCAATTATAATTAAAATGTTTCATATTTTCTCATTTCTATGTTTTAACCATAGAGGATTTATTTACAGTTAAAAATACCAAACATTATCACAAATTATTATTATTATTGATGTCTGTTTATTCTGTAAATTGACAGTATAGTATTGTATTTTTATACCTATAAATATTTCTTATTTATCTTCTATACTGCTTCCTTGCACTGACACTGGGGATGGCTCAATCTTGTTATACTTGTGTATAATGACAATAAAAGGCATTCTATTCTATTCTATTTATTCTATTCTATTTTAAAGACATTGTTTCAGTATAAATATTAAACATGCGGCCAATCATGTCAATCTAATATTAAACTGACAAATATAATAAAGACAATTCAATCAAATGCAACTAAAAGTAAAAAGCCTATTATTTTAATTACGCTGAATTTATTCTCTATATCAAATATTAACCTAAAAAAGACAAAACGCTTTATATTGATAATAATAAACTCATGTGGTTGATCAGGTCTCAGAGTAACTCATGTCTGAATGCCCATAAAACTTAGAGCTGCTTACTTTACTGAACTGTTTTAAATGCCGGCTTGTTTCGTGTGTGTGTGTGTGTGTGTGTGTGTGTGTGCCCTGTGAGGTTTTAATACAGAGCCAAGCAGATCACCGGAGCCTTTAAAATAGAAGCACGAACCCAAACGTGTTTTTTCTTTTCGTCAGAATAAAAACAGAATTTGCATCTAATTACCTGAAAACACATTTTCACACGCTTTCTTGCATCGCTTTACATCCTGATTTTGCCACATTTCCTTTCAGAAACTAAAACATCTGCTTGGCACAGTTTTTTTCCTCCCCATCGGAACCGGGAGCGGGATTTTATCTCCCCCCATCATCCAGCCTGTCAGCCCGAGAAAGGTGAGGGAGATAAATGAGCAATGAAGTTCAATAAACGGAGCATATTTGACAGACTTGCAGTTAATAATAAAAACAGCCATTTGTTTTGGACCAAGCGTCGCGAGCCATGCATTTATCATCGCACGCGCACTGCTCACCGGGAGTCCCGGTCCGGGACTAAACACTGTTAGACTGAACTGATGATTCACTAAAACACCCAATAAATTATTTAAAATATTATCAATGTTGTAAAAATATCTTAAACTTCACACCTGTCCAATAAAAACCTTTAAAGTTTCATTACAATTTAATTAAATATATTAAAATTATTTATATGTTAGTAGAGGATTTAACCTATTTATTAAAAGTTTGAGATAATATGACATTTCTGTCTGTTTGTGTGAATTAAAGAATAAAAAATAAGCCCTTCAGCTTTATTTAAATATTAACTCAGCATCATGTTAATGAACATAAAGAGGAGGTCGCACCTGCCGCACGCGGACCTGTGTGCGCAGGTAGAATCCTGAAGCTTAAATGACCCAGAGCCATTGTTAGCGGCAGCAAAGTGCGCCGATCCGCCTGATTGCGCTAATTGCTTTGAAACAGGATACATTATGTATAATTATGGAGACCTTGGGCCAGACGGCTGCTTCTTTCATCTCTGTAGCTGAATCACTATTAAATTTACGCAGAAAACCACAAACATGGCGCAAATAAGGCTTTCTCCGCAAAGTCCCATGCATTCTGCGGACATTATTTCTGCAGACAAAGCAAAGGCCTGTTTGTTTAATGCATCTACAAGGTGAATATTATTCATAAATAAAAGATTTAGAAGTTTATACTCACACTTGCAGCGTCATTATCTTGCAGGAAGGTCGATGACACGCACAAAGTGCGTTTATTTAGCGGCAAAATGCCGCTGACATCAACCCTGCCCTTTATGCTTTTACTGTCTAAATTGACAGAGCTCGCATGAAAAGGGTTAAGACAACTTTGAGAGGAAGCTACAATGGGCCTTTGTGTGGAGTCTCTGCCTGCGAGTCTCTGACTGCGAATAAAAGTTTATGAAGTTAAATAAAAGCTTTGCAGTTTGTGTAACCCAACCCGGCCCTCATTTGTTGCCTCGGGTTTTAAATAAAACGGCATGGTAATCGTCTTCTCCATGACATATTCCTTTTAAAAGGAGTTTTTTGGGATGCTAATTCGCATGTATACTTTCTTGTTTTGCAGCCTTTTCCGCATGGAAAGCAAAAAACTGCAACCAAAATGCGCAGTCTGTTAAGTCTAATCAATCAGAGTCAGAAGTTCCTGAAGGTGAATCAGAGGTTTCAAACTTTCACCACATCAAAAAGCAGCTTTAAAAACGGGACATTACCGGATAAATGCGCAGCCTCTAGGTGTTGCTGCACCTCAGAGAGCTTTAACAAACTTTATTTGGGTTTATGCGCGCGCCCTGAGCAGGATGGGTTTAAGTTTTTCACTCCTCCTCAGAGAGAGAGAGAGATTTAAGTCGGAGCTACGATGACTTCAAAGCCTTTAACGCGTTGCCTCTCTCTAGATGTGAGGTTTTAAGTGTTTCCAAACGCGCACAGAGCATCCGCAGGATGTGCGGCTAAATGAAGTCTTCTCCACCGGATGGAAGCAGGTTGTGAACATGCATCTGCGAATAAAGGTGGAATAAGAAATGTGGATTTAAATAAAATCAGCTGAGCTTGTTCTGTTTTTCCTTTAACACTCTGAGCACAAAGCAAATAATTCACCTTATCGGGTCATCTTTATAGTTATGTAAATCAGCTGGCCGCCTCCTAGGTAAATCACAAGGTCACCTTGAATCCTGCAGAGGTCATTTAATATTTGAACAACAAGTTGAGGCTTTATGAGGGACTGGTGTCCAAAGTGGGGCAGTCATCATGGAGAGGAACTTTATGATTTCCATATCAGAGCTGGAGCTATTTCACAGACTCATCACCTCTGCGGAAGATCCGCGGTGTGTGATGCGTTTCTTGGGAAACACTTGTTCCGAGGAATCCTTTTCAGTGTCGGGGACTCTCGGAAACCGTTTGGGCACGACCTTTTCTTCCGCGGAGCCGCGATTACACGACTATGGCGCTCATTTGAATAGACAGAAATAGCGTGCAAAAAAAAAGAGCTAATTTTTCAGGCTGAATGCCTCAGTGTCCCAAGGCTAGGGCGGATGGAGGAGGAGGAGGCGGTGCTGCGCCCTCGGTGCGGGTTCAAACTTTTTCAATAGTCTCCCTAAAGTGGAGCCTTTGATGCGGCCCGATCCTGGCGCCTAAAAACAACATAACTTGTCTGCCCATTAAGGAGGCTGACAAATCGTGACAGATTGTTTATGCCTGGTAATTAGGAACGCAGGAGATATCCTGAGAAATTCTGCTAAATGTCAAACTCCCACAAACCTTATTGGGGATGTTTCTTATTCACAAAACAAAATTATGTGCAGGAATCAGTTTAAATAGATGCGCTGGTGTGTTTTCTATCAGACAATAGCTAAATAAATACAATTATAATGGAGACTAGGTAAAATAAGGCTGTCGGAGCACTGAGGTAAATCCTCCTCTTCTTCATTAGACAGATATATCTTTACTTTAATTGATGCAGTCAAAGAAAAATCCTACAGATTCACCCCAAAAGCCTGATTAGCTGAATAACTGCGAATGTCAGTGTGTTTTAATCTAATTAGAGCCCTGCAGCTGTCAATAGAATGCCTTTTATTGTCATTATACACAGTATAACGAGATTGAGCCATCCAAGTATCAGTGCAACAGTACAGAAGATAAATAAGAAAGATCTGTGGTATAAAAATATTTACAGAATAAACAGATGTGCACACTCGAGTTAAGGATAAGGAGCATTAAAGATCCACTTGCCAAAGTCATTTCGAGCCTCTAGACCGTTTTTTAATTACCATTACCTTCTCTAATCCCATCTGAAAGAATATTTTGACGTTTATTCTTATTGATTGCTTTTTAAAATACCTGTTTATGTGTGTTTGGATGTTAAATGTAACTATTGTTAAACTTCCAGCCAAGTCACGTGGTCCAGCCCCCTCCGGCTCCTGATTGGCCGCTTCGCTCTCCACGTTTGCCTTATTACAGCCGTGCGCCTCAATTTGCACACAAACATGAAGATACCGCTTCGTTAGCGCAGTAAGTCTTCCCACGGTTCCCCGTCAGAGTTAAATAATCGCTTTAACGGTGACATTTGGACCTGTATGGCCCCATCGACCGCCATGTCAGCTTTACCCGCTGCTTTGAAAACGGAAGATCTCTCTCCACGTTCAGTTCTGGTCACCAGAGGGGAAATGCAGACCAGTTTGAGTCCCACAGAAGAGACCAGCAAGCCCAAAGTCGCTATTCTACCTTTCAGCGTGGAAGCGCTGATGGCTGATAAGAAGCCCAGCAGAGAGGTGCCGTCCCCGGATGCCGCGGCCGGGACGTCCCAGGTGCTGGGACAGGGGACACGGATCGGTTCTTACGGTGGTCTGGATACCTCGATTCCTGCTTTGCCCATGAGTTCGTCCTTTTCAGTGGGCGACATCATGAATATGTCAGAGGACGTGCTGATTAAACCCGAAAGCCCGGATAGTAAGGAGAGAAGTTCATGGATACAGAGCCCACGTTTTTCTCCCACACCTCCCAGTAAGTCCAGAAGTTTCTATTTACAAAATGCATAAACATACTAATGTTAAGATAAATATCTGCATATTTGGGATATTTAAATAAATCTGTGCTTCTTTCAGGGTTTTTCTCTTTAAGATTTTGAAGTTTTGGTTGTTTTTTGGCTAAATTAGAGCAAAGTTTGAACATGTTTTGTGTTTACAGGACGACTGAGTCCTCCTGCGTGTCCCCTGCGAAAACACAAGACCAACAGAAAGCCCAGGACGCCCTTCACCACGTCCCAGCTCCTCGCTTTGGAGAGGAAGTTCCGCCAGAAGCAGTACCTTTCCATCGCCGAGCGCGCGGAGTTCTCCAGCTCCCTCAACTTAACGGAGACCCAGGTTAAGATCTGGTTTCAGAACAGAAGAGCCAAAGCCAAACGTCTGCAGGAAGCAGAGCTGGAAAAACTGAAAATGGCAGCCAAGCCGATGCTGCCTCCAGCTTTCGGGATTTCATTTCCTCTCGGTGCGCACGTCCCCGCGTCATACGCGGGCTCGCACCCGTTCCAGAGGCACTCACTGCCGGTGTCTCCGGTGGGACTGTACGCCGCTCACATGGGATACAGTATGTACCACCTCGCCTGACAGGGGGACTAAGGGACCCTCTGACACTGTCACAAACATCCCAGAGAGGAGCTCAGTGTCGCATCTGGTCAGAGGACTCCAAATCCATCCCCCCCTTCCGAGGACCATGAAGTTTATCCACTTCTATTGACTCTTCCCAGTAAGTTCACACACTGCAAAAGAATCCAGCTTTGTCACAAAGTCTTAAACATGAAACCGAAACTTTAGAGAAACGTAAAACTAATGAGGCCAAATGACTTTAAGTTGGACATGTTTGCGGTGCTGAGGTGGAAGAAACCTTTAGCGCATTGATCATGAATGGAGTTTGGACAGTAAGGGGAAAGTTACAGGGACTTTTAGAGGTTATAAGGGCTTCGATGGGCCGCTGTCACAAAATAAAACCCATACTTTCATTTGTTAAAAACCTTTCCCTCTTTTTGGCCTCCATGTCAATGCGCAACCATCTGAAAGTGAATTTTTAATGTGTCCTCTTTGTGAATTTAGATAACTACAGCATTTGTTTTTATAACAGCACTGTTGTCTGTTGTCGGATTGATTCCCTTCGGAAGGGAAATGTACTGTAAAATTATGTATATTTGAAAATATCCTCATTTATATTATGAATATATTTGTGACATAACTTAATAAATTGTTTTATTCTTTTTCATGAAGACGTTGTTCATTTCGGCTGATATTTGAATTTACAGGGGATAAATAATTGCTTAAATATCCAATAATATCAGAAAAATTAAGCTTTTATTTGGAGCTTGATGCATCTGGTGGGAAATTTCTATCAAAATAATAATAAAAAAGACAGATATAAATAATAAAACAAGACTGAATGTTATTAGTAATCTTCTGTCAGAAGGCCCAAAGTCTTAAGTTTGCGTAATTGCAGTGGATTTCGTCACAGCGCGCGCACATCTCTGCGTTTCGGTGCTGGCGCGCGCTGTGAATGTTAACTTGTCACATGTTATTTGCTGGAATGTATTGCTACAGCTGTCACCTATTGCTTTGAGACAACTAACCCAGATTTTGTTGGCGCCAGAAGAGTTTAAGGGGTGGAAGGGTAAAGACTTCAAAACGCACCGATAAATATTGGAGATTGCTTCTGTGGGCGAAATGGCTCGTAAACAATCCTTTGGAGTGTCATTATGTGTGTTTAGGGTGTAAAATGAGCCAGGTGACACTATAGATCCCGCGTGCCCGCTGAGACTTTATGAAATATTACAAAGTGAAGCTATTTTCTGTCATCAGTAAGAGAGGGATCAGATAGGGGGGAATTACAGAGCAGTCCGCTGCAGTTTTAAGAGGCTTTCTCTGGACTTTCCTGCCATTCAGGCAGGAGTTAAACTGGAGTAAAATAATTGCTGTAATGAGCAAAGGCAATCTGCCGCAGACAGAGGCCGGCTCCAGCGAGGCTGTAGCTCCAGGCAAGGCGGAACTTTTATCATTCCTAAAATGTCAACGGGGGACTGGGACGGGCAACACTTCTCCTGCAGTGCGCACTGATTTCCTCCGACAAGCTGCTGTCCCAAATAAGCTGCTTATTCCACAACAATCATCCACCAGGTCGGATGGATGTTTCCCCTTTTGCGCGTTTTATTTCATCCACATCGAGTCATTTCTTCTTTTTAGAGCCATCTCTGTTGCATTTTGCATGAATTAATACTTAATCCCTGACAATAAGTGGAAATCACATGGATGAATGGTGCATGTGAAAGGAGGAGAAACTTGACACAAAGGGGATCACTCTATTCTTCTGAACTCTTTCTTTTGTGCCCCCCTCGCTCTCTATCCTGCCTGGAGCCAAATGCACAACAAAAGTCACTTGTTTATTTCATCCACAAGATCACAGGAGGCTTTTTTCAAAAACCTCTTGATCCCCAAGAGAAGCAAATAGATTATTAGATTGAATAAATGATTCTGAATGAAGAGACCTTTAACCTTTGTTTACTTTTCAGAGGTCACCCTCCCTGCTTACAGGTATAACTTTCCCCTCTTTGTCTTTAAATTATGTTGCTTTCATTTCGCATTAACCTGTATTTTCTTGTTTTTTTATAACTAAAACTAAAAGTTTAATATTTTTACACCATTTTTAATTTGAACCCAGATTTCACTGACAGAAAAAACATTTATTAAACCAAGACGTGACCTTTTTGGCACAGAAGGACATGTTTTCATCTAAATATTGGTGGTTTGGTCAGATTTAATTAGAAATCCAGTTATGATTTTATATTAACAAGGTCATCTCGCATATTAATTAAATACACTATCATTATTTATTACAACCTAACAGACTTTAGTCCTAAACAGCTCAACTTTCTGACGTACACCACCACCTTCTGTTCACATGCGGATTAACATAAGATGCCTTCTTTAAATGTAATAAAAAAAGGCATCAATAATGAAAACAACCTGAGAAGTTTTTCCCATTTTTTAATTTATGGTTATGATAGTCACATTTCCTCTGAGGTAACCTGGAGCCTCCGAGTTACACGATGAACATAAAAATAAAATATTTCTTATTGGATGGTGAGAATATTTAGACCGTGTTATTGTAAAAATGTGGATAATAGAAAACACTGAAATGCCAGTGATGCTTTTCTGACACCTAAATATTGAAATGAATAAAAGCATTAGGGCCTAAATGTCACAATGCACACACATTCTCATACGACTTTGTGATCGCCATCATCACCAGTTCCTTTGCGGATCCAAAAAGAGTCATAAAAAGCAAGAAGAAAGAAAATAAAAGCTGCTTCTTGCAGGAAAGCAGATGTTCTCGTGTGCAGGAATTTACAAGAACATTAAAGTGCCATCACAGAGTAGGCCTACTTGTCTATAATCTGTATAAATGGGTTATATTTAGGCAACAAACTTCTGCTTTACATGTTAGAAAGCAAAAAAAAAAAGGAAAACAGCAGTTTTTTCTTTTTTCTAGGAGCCATGCAAGTAATCTCATACCTGAGTATGCCAATATGTGCAAAGTCCACTGGCCTTTGGATGGTGGGTGCCACTTGGTGTGTACTTGCACTTACCTGTGCATCACCTGTCTTGCAGGATGAAGCGATGGGATGAGTATGGGAGTGAATCATGTATCAACTCCTCCATGAGTTGCTTGCATGAGCTGAAAAATATTTAATGCATAATAATACGTTTTGACTAAAAATAAAGAGACACATGATGTAGTAAACTACATCCTGGTGCACAATTCGCTGCAAATCATCATTTTAAGTCTGTCTCGCAGAACATGTCGTGTCCACTAGAGGGCAGCAGCGTCATTACAGTTTGGAGTGATGTTGTTTATTCATCATTAAAGATTCAAAAGATCACAAGTAAGTCGTTGTCTGGCAAACAATTAGTTTTCCAAAGCTGAACTATATAAAAAAATCCTTCATAATATCCCAATTATTTCAACGTGTAAGAGTTTTAAAGTTGCACTGCAGAGAAAACCTGGTTCATGTAACTCAGACAATTTACTGAGAAGCATAATTATTACAAATGGCTGTTAGGTGTGCCAGCTATTAGAAATCAAGGGAGGAAAATGTTTTTTTCCTTGTTTTTACGCGCACTAATGAGACAACAAAATGCAATAAAAAGAGGTAAATGTGATGGAAAATTGCCTAAAAACCCAATAAAATAATCGGAATCCCAAACTGCATCACCGCTCCTTTAATGTAAATAAGTTTGTGTTTTATTCTTTACAAGGGAATTTATTTCAGCAGCAGAGGATGGCTGTCACCTCGAGGCTAAAGCTGCTTTTTCTGCACAGAGTGATGATAAAACTGTTAAATCACCTTGCTGCCTGTGGTTTAAATGTTCTGCTCTTGTTTGCCTCTAAAAAAGTGGCTTTGCACAGGTTTATAATCATGATTAATAAGAACGGCAATTAAGCTTTATTACCCCACGGTGGGCAGATTTCCTAACAAGCCACATGCTGCTGACAAACTATTTAGGTTTTGCAGGGTTAATTAGCTTTGAGGCTTTCAGAAGCAAGACTTGATTCTTGGCACAAAGACAAATATGCTTATTGCAGCAAGAGTAAAAGAGTAATTAAACAACAATCTGAAAAGTGTTTTTAAAATGATTAGTTTTCTTCAAAGGACTAATGGGACTCAAAGTTTATTAGCACAGATTTAACGCAACTGGCTCCAACTTTGTGCTATGTTTGTTGGTAGGCAATATATATATATATATATATATATATATATATATATATATATATATATATATATATACACACACACACAAACACACACACACACATATCG
>JBAMHV010000003.1:25170671-25186903 GCA_037177535.1 Pseudomugil gertrudae | reverse complement strand
GTACTTTTTTTAGCGTGCGCAACGAGTTTGCACGCGTTTTACTACACGCAAACCTTTAGTAAATCTGGCCCCAAGACTCTTAACTTGAAGGGAGGGGACACAGGTGAGTTATCAATGGAGAAGGAGAAAGGGTGAACTTTTGAAAGTGTAGATTTTGTACCTATGAGAAGAATTTCTGTTTTATCACTGTTTAATTTAAGGAAGTTTGAAGTGAACCAGGATTTAATTTCAGATAGACAGGTGGTGAGGGAGGAGGGAGGCAGTGTGCTGTTTGGTTTACTGGAGAGGTAGAGCTGGGTATCATCTGCGAAGCAGTGAAAATGGATATTGAATTTATGGAAAATATTGCCAAGGGGAAGGAGATAGATGATGAAGAGAAGCGGCCCCAGGGCTGAACCCTGGGGCACACCAGAGGTGACGGGTGAAGGATGGGAACTGAGGGACTTAAGTTGGGGAGTTGTTGAGGAGAATTGAGTGAGAAATTGTGTCAAAGGCTGAACTCAGATCAAGAAGGATGAGGATACTGAGGAGACCAGAATCAGCAGCCATAAGGAGGTCGTTGATGATCTTTATGAGAGCTGTTTCAGTGCTGTGGCGGGGGCGGAAACCGGACTGGAGCTGTTCATACTGGGAGTTTTGGGTCAGGTGGGTGTGGACTTGAGCAGCAATTTTGGAAATGAAGGGGAGGTTAGAAATGGGGCGGAGGGTATTATAATTAGTGGGATCTAGACCAGGTTTTCCTAATAGCGGTGTAATGATGGCAGTTTTAAAGAGAGTGGGAACAGTTCCAGTAACAAGTGGGGAGTGAATTATTGTAGAGATAAGAGGGAGGAGGGAGATGACACAGGGCTTTACTAAAACTGCAGGGAGGCTGGCGAGCTGACAGGTGGAGGGCTTGAATTTGCAAGTATTTGGTAGGCAGAAACTAGAAAATGACTGACAGGGAGGGGAAACATTCATATGTGGTGACAGGTGAAAAACCAGGATTAAGATGCTGGTGGATATTATGAATTTTCTCATTGAAGAATGACATGAGAGTCACAACTGTCCAGTAAGTACAGATGGGAGTAGAGGGAGTCGGAGTTGTTAACCAGTGAAAACAGAGTCTTTATGTTACCTTCATCTGAACAAATAATACCAGAAAAATAGTTTGGCTGTTGTGATTGAGTCCTCATAGTACTGTAGATGTGAGTGGTGCTTTTCTTTGTGAATGGTGAGACCAGTTTTCCTATAGAGATGTTCAAACTGGTGATTTTTGGCTTTTAAGGACCGGAGTTCAGGGGTAAACCAGGGGGCAGTTCAATGAAAGGAGACACAGCGGGGTTCTCACTGGAACGAGATGGTCAAGGATGTTTTTCAGAGTGTTATTATATTATAAAACTCTATGAGTTTTCTGTCATCAGCTTTCATGTTTCCAGATCTGATACTTGCTGCTACACACACACTTAGCAGTGAGCGTATTGAGTAAGCAGTAATCACTTCAGTATGTCAGAAAATGTTTGAACACAGCTGCATTAGAGCGAAGTTCACCCGCTGTAAATCAAATATGGCCGTACGAATAAGTCATAAATAAAACAGACTTATGAAAGAATTCATCAGCGTTTGCCAGTAAAAAGGGCTTCTTACCCGGAGTGCTCCTGCTCTGCAGGGGCTAAAACTGCATGCTGTTTGGGGCAGAGGGCATCGGTGATGGAAAGGAGTTCGCTTTCCGCTAACGTTGGGAGGAGGAGACGCAGGGCCTCCAGGAGAGCATCAGTGGACACCTGACTCTGCTTAACCAGCTGAGATGTAAACTCCAGATCCTGAGATGAAGAGCAGCACAGCAACCAAAGGTCTCTCTATGATGTTATGATGTTACCTAAAATAAAAAGGAATAAATCTGACCTGGTCACAGTTCTCGTAAAGTCTCTTGAGCGCCGTCTGCTCTTTTAAATCCTCCTCGGCTTGATTGTTGGCAGTGATTACTTGAAACCTGAAAAAAACAGTCTCCTTCCTTAAAAATTCAACCTGAAAGTCTCATTGGTTTAAAAAAAACATGGCAGGACAGTTCACCTCTCAGTCATCAGTGTGATCACCTGCTCACACTTATTGAGAGCCTCTTGTAGGATAGATGTCATCCTACAGTCTGAGTCCAGCTGAAATGCCTCTTCCACCTCACGGTCCTCCTCTTCCTCAGCAACAGCTTGTCGCATTTTATGTGACACTGTTCCAGACTGAGCCATATCCAATTCTGTCGTCTCTTTCTGAAGCTGTTGCTCTGCCTCTTCCAGGCCCTGCAGTAAGAGTCCAAATATCCGTATTAATTCATTCAGAAAGCTAAAAATCTCAGATTAAATGCTACAAGACGGGTAGAAATCAGGTCAACGCTTCCTACCGAGCAGTGGCTCTGAATACTCTGAGCCATGTCTTGCTTCTCCAGGATTTTCCTTTCTCTTAGGTGTTGCATTATCAGGCTTTGCAGGGCAAGCATGGCTCTGGAGGTCTCTAAAACTTTGCTCCATCTCTCAGCCTTCTGGTAGTGGATTGTCACCATTTGCTTTGCCAGGTTGTCAGCCTGAGAAAGCCAATCTTCCTCTCTCTCCCTCTGAATCTCCTCCAACACCTACCACAATCACATCACCTTCAGTTATCTGACACAGACTGAAAACCAAAACTTAGCAAAGTAAAATGTACATGAAATATTAAGCTTTACTGAGTGTGCATTGGGACAATTTTAGACCTAATTCACCTTTCATAGAAATAATTGGAAACAAATGAAAGACAGGACAGCACTACCTTATTCATCATGTCTCCCTCCATCTCGTTTTCCTTCTCAAACAGTTGAATCCTGTCCTCGAGCCTCTTCTGGAAAAGCAGCACATCAGATGTGTCCACTTTTCTTCTGGCCTCAGCCGGTTTTCTCTTGGGTTGCATATTTGTCTGCAATAAACCACAATATCCACACGAATTGTTGGGAAAGAACTCCATGTGTGCTGCTGTGATGTGATTAGGGATGAAACCACACTGTGGAGCCTTTTATTATTTCTGGATGAAGCTGTGCTCTTATCCAGGCCCTGTAGTAGTGCGGGTTAAACTAGCGGTAACCACTCGCCATTTATCATCAACTTGAGAAGCTCTTTATGCTCTGCAGGTTTTCATGACCACAAAAAGGCCGTTTGTAGTGTTTCTGACAAAACAATGAGCCAGACACTTTGTCATCATGAACATTTATATATTTATCCACACAAAGATTTATGCAGTTTGACCAAAAGGTGCTTTTTATTAGTGACAGTTAAATAAAGCTTAATCAAGCAAAGAAGATTCCTGGTAAACGGGCTCAGAAGAGGAAAGCTTCATGTGCAAATAAACCACCTGCTGGCTTAAATGTGTAAAACGTACAGCTTGATTTTAACCATGACATCTGTAACACACAACTTTGTGTCAGAAACAGCTGCCTGACAAAAAACATGTGACCAGAGCTGATCGTACACATAGAGCAGTGTCTACTGAGTATATTTTAACTTTATTGTATCACATAACTTTGTTTGGATTGATACTGTGATCCAGGTTTTACAGAAATCCTTCTTGGATTACTCAGATTTCTGCTTACTGCCTCATTAACTGTTGCTCTGTCACCATCTTTTTAAATGGGCCTTCAAGAAACAAAGCAAGTTGTCCTCAGAAGAAGTGGTGTAGTGTTTAAGTCCTTCACCTCCACATTTTGATGCCACGTTAGAGAGGAGTTATCTTTTCTTTCCTCTTTTCTCTCACTCCCTTCCTTATTGCTCTAACATTAAAATTAAAGGTGCAGAACAGTTTTAAGACCATGAAAAAGGTGACAGGATGTTACATTTTAACAAGATCAGTCACAAAACTAAGAGCAACTCACTAAAAATAGATTCTGTATGGGTATAAGGAGAGATTTTTATAATGTGGGATTGTGTATTTACCATCTGTTCTTCGCTATCTTTTCTCCATGCTGCAAGAGCAACGTGGACTTTGGCTCTAGAGACGGCATGAGGGTGCACCAGACAGCGGTCCATCACAGACAGACACTTCTGAAACTCCAGCTTCATCCTCAGCCTGTCATCTTCAGACAGGGTCAGCTGGGACAAACACAAACATCTAAGATGCAAAGGGAGAAAGAAGGAAACAGTCATTTTCTGTCTTCAAACATCTCCTGCATCTGATACACTGACTGATTATTCACTGACTTGAAGAAATCTCTGCAGTGCTCCCTGAGCTGCTTCTGCTCCTGCAGTTCTTTCTCCATGGCTTCGTGCAGAGCCTCCCTCGTGCTGCTGAGGGTCCGTAAGGCTGCCTTGCCCTCCTGGTGGAGTCTTTCTTGGCCCTGGAGGAGAGCACTACCTCCCTGTCCAGTGGCTTGTCCGAGTCCTGCTTCAGGTTCTACCTGCAGCAACGGGTGTTTTGTCCCTGTGGGCAGCAGTAAAAGCACTGCCTGAGTGGCAGAAGGCTGGATGGCTTTGATATCTGCTACGGCGCCTTGTATCACTCGCATCGTCACCTAAAAGAACACACAGCGGACCTGCTGAATGAAAAGGTCCTTGGACAATGGCTGCATTGTAATGGGAATGATTTTTGTGGGACCTTGCGGATGTCTGCTGCCGTCTCCTCATCCAGGTTGTTGATGAGCTCTGCAAGCTCCAGGCTGTGATGTGTGAGCATGTTCTGCCAGCAGTGCAGGTGCTGAGCTACATCCATCTTTTCCTCCAGACCTTTTGACAAGCTTGACAAATCTCTCTGTCTTTGTCTATGAGCCCTGACCTGGAGAAGGAATTATAGGTAATACGATGTCAGCCAAACTTTTTAACACTTTTCATACTTAAAGTGCTTAAAGTGGTCCTACTTTCTCACACAAACACCATCACAGTGCCCATATTACACCCCCCCAATCATAAGCCTCATCTTCTACTTTATGCCTCTTTAACTGAAACATCAATATAAAAACATAACCGGTAATAAATATGTGAGGATGAACATCTGGTTTCACACTGAGGTCAGAAAAAAACATTTCTTGGGAATCAGTTCACACCAGGAGCCGACCCACCGGGATGTCACCATGGAAACCATCCCAAACAGGGCAGGTAGGAGTCCACACCACAGCCAGGGCTGCAGTGCACAACCTCACCCCAAGCAGGATGACCTCCATGGAAATGACCCCACAGACTGAGTAGGCACAGCTCCTGATGTGGAGGATCCCCGTGAGGAACACCGGAGTCAAAAAGCAAAAACAATAAGCCTGAAAAGCACCAGAACAAGTAAGAATGATAAAAATAAACAGGAAAAATAGGGACATACATAACTATAAACAAGTAAAAAGCAGAAAAATAAAATAAATAAAAAACATAATATATAAACAAATTAAATAAAGTTCAGCTTTAAGCTGAATTATTCATTTTAAAGGAATGAAGTGCACAAACAGGGATATGTTTAAAAATGTATGATCTCCTTACCATGTCAGAGATGAGCTCTCTCCTCTTCTTTATCAGTCCACAGCGCATGGCTCTCCGCTCTTGGTTTAACGTCTCATCCAGTCTTTGTCTCACCATCACAAGTTCTTTCTGCGCCTTCTCCTGCAGCTGGTTGATCTGCTCTGCAGGTACGACGCTCCCTCTGGTGGAGAAAACAAATAATGGTCCATAAATAACAAACACTTTAAATGATTAAAACACTTTAAATTATCTAGAAATATACTTCTTTTCTTAAAAATGATGTATTAAAGTGGAAATGTTTGGCTGGAAACTGATAATCTGCTGGTGGAAATACCAAAACTGACTCTTTAAAGAACAAACCTGTTTCATTTTTCAGTAATTAACTTCCTGAGCTGAACTTGTAGGAGCATTGTTTGCTTTCTTTGCATGCCCCTCTCTGCCACATACCTTCTGATGTCACTGAACCAACTGTCCAAGCTGTTGGAGGTGCTGGTGAAGGTGTCAGAAATCAGGCTGTTCAGGCTGTGGAGACTGTGAACCAGGAACTTCCGCTGTGCACTGCGTTCAGCCAGCACACAGCGCTGGTTGGCGACGACCACGTCCAGCACCTCCTCTAGCTGGTCCTGGTCAAACAAGGTGACATCACTCAAAACATTATTAAATGTTTAATATTTAAATCTAAAAATTTTTTTTAGACATATATGCACATTTCTAAACATGCCACATGCTAGTATTATTAGCATTCACCTTCATCAAGCTTTGATCGTTTACCTGACGAGTAAAATATTCATGTTGGAGACGCTTTGCTGTGCTCTTTTCTAATTCGCCCATTCTTATAGCTTCCTCCAGTTCCTCGGAGAAGATTTTGTGCAGCTCAACCCGTCGCCACTCGACGATCTGCCGCTGGACTTTCGCTGAAGCTTCTTCATGTCGGACCAAAAGGATGCGCTGAAGCCGACTCTGGCTCAGCTTGTGCAGCTTCTCCAGGAGGACGCTGCACTGGAGGAGCTCCTGGACACGTTCCAAATTCAGTTTAGTGGTGATTCAATCTTTTCTTGCTGTCATCATCAGAATGATGATGTACCTACACTCTTAGTACCTGCTGGTCTGCATGTTGACAGAGCAGTTCAGCCTGGGCTTTTTCAGCAGCTTCTCTACGATGCTCTGCTTCCATCTCTTCACGGGTCTCCAGGTTACACTGACCAGCCAGAGAAGCCATGCGGGCCCCTCGATCCTCTTTCAGGCACCCCTCCATGCCAAGCAGCTGCCCATGAAGCACACTGAGTAGCCTCTGCTGGGCCTGGGGGCTGGCCTGGCCCCCTGATCGCAGGCCACTAAGCAAGCACGATATCACATCTTTGTAGATCTGAATCCGGATGGCCTCCAGGTTAGTGGTTGCATGGAGCAGTGAGGCCATTTCAAGGCTTCAGGGAAGAAAATATTCAGGAAGATAAAGCAATATGCTGCAGTTTTTTTAATGAACAAACCCATTTGGTTCGTGCACTCACTTTTCCAAAGCCTGGTACATGTTCTGAGGATCCTCCAGTACCATGACGTCCACCATCTTGTCTTCGAACGAGGCCTCGTCTTTGACTGTCTCACTTATATTACAGTCTGCATACTCCAGGTCGGAATCTCCTCTTATTCTCTATAAGCAGGAAAAAAAACACAGACACAAATATAATCTGAATAATTGGTAATAGTTGTAAATTCTGTCACGATTAAGAGAAATAAACCGTATTAGAAGAGGTAACACCTTCTGCTGGCGAAGGCTCAGTCTTGTCCTGGGACCTGCCAGGTTCACGGCCAAACCCCCCAGCAACATCAGCACCAAAGTGACAAAGAACCCAGCAACAAATCCAGCAAAATGGACCCCGTGGTTGGGATAAATCTGCAAAACAAACAAAGAAGAACAAACAAACAAAGAAGAACAATTAATACTGCACATCTGGTTCCAGTTACGGAGCATCTATAAGCTTACCCTGTCAGTGGAATTCACCCTCAGCGTTAGATTAGCCGTTAACGGACCAAACATACTGACATCATTCTGTGGAGAAAACATTATTAATGCTTTCATTATAATCTCATCTCTAGTGAGGAAGATTAAAAACATACCTGTGAGGCGTTGGAGAAGGTGAGAAAGGCAGGAAGATTGAGCACTTCACTCTTGTGATGCCGTATGTGAGCGGCGTAATTAACAACAACCTGGGATCCAGCTACGGACATAAACCACCACACCTCCATCAGCTGAGGTCGCATTCAGAAAGCTCCACTGATTAATAATAATATAAAACATGTGAACATACCCAGGAGAGAATCTATTGCAAATGTCTGGTAGCCTCTTTCTACAACCCTGCCTTCTGTTTTTAAGGGGACTATTCCAGAAATTGAGTCCCTGATTGCCACCTGAGAGAGGTTGGTGCCACCCACAGGTCCCATGTTGTGGATCAGCAGGAAGAATGTCAGCTGAGGAGGATCAGTGTCCAGCTTCACCTGGTGTCCATTCGATTGAGAAGGAAAAGCATGAATGCGGCTTATTTTATATATATATATATATATATATATATATATATTCTGGAAGTATGAACATAAATAAAATGGGCCTAAATTCTACCAATGACACCGACGTACCTGTGCACACTTGTGAAATCTGACCTCAAACGAAGATGGAAGTGCCACACTCTGAACCTGGAGAATCATTCAACATATTACATCACTACTTACTTCATAGTTAATGGCTCCATTAAACATGTGAAGGACTCACACCTGAGGCAGAGGTTGATGCGGGCTGTGTCTGGTGAGCGTGCTTCTGCTATTTCTGAGGTGAAAAATGTTTGACATGTAGGTGAATGACGAGTAAACAGAGTGTCCCCAGGGACCAGCAGGAGCTGAAGAAGATGCTGGGCTTCCTCCGAAAGCCGTAAGGGGCTCAGCGACTTCCATTGTATCTATCAGGAAAAAATAGAGAGCTTGTCATGTTCTTGTTATTTTGGACTTTGGCACTGCCTTTGATGCAGCCAATAATAATATATAAAGACTTTAGTACTCGGTTAAAACTTTAAGTACATCATTACTGAAGTTCATTTTATTTGTCAAAGAGGAAATTTTGTGTCTGTAGAATAAGATGTCCCACAGGGGCCTGTTCGTGGATCAGATTTATTTTGTTTTTAGCGGCTTTGCTAATGCACATTATCCAGAGATGTGGCTTTTTTTTATTACTGAGCTCTTAACACACACTAACCTTTCAGAGTCTCTAATTTTGGTCGGCTGAGTTCACTACTGCTACACTTACAGGATGTTTAAACAACTGGATGTCCACAGCAAATGATGAACACTGCCATCTGCTGGTTTCCTGCAAGAACTCCAAAGGTCTGTTGTAAAAACCTCAGTGAAGGGATGTCTTCACTGGCTAAAAATGATTCCTAACATGCAATCTATTTATGAATGACACAGAGATCATTTTGAATGCTTTTATCAACCACGTCTCAAACAAAAATCCCTTTGTCAGCTCCAGATGGGCCACATGAGCCCGTACATAGATCCACATCTCTGGCACTTGTTTCCTGGTTTAAGACCAGAAACTTCAGAGCGTTTGCAGTCAAACCTCTAAACTCTGGAACAAACTGCCTGAACAGATCAGGTCAGATAAATCAGCATCTCCTTTTAAGTCTCGTCTTAAAATAGGTTTATAAAAGCGCATCTTCCGATCTTACCTGATTGATTAATTTTAATTAATCACCAAAATTTGTTATCTCAAAGTGTTTTACTTATATCATCAGACAACATATATCATATATATTCAGACTATAATTAAACTGGAAGGGAAGTTTGCAAATTTATGTCAGTAAAAAGGAGCATTGGGAGGTTTCAGCATGTAAAGAGCACTCTGCCCCCCACTGACTCACCCCATACCACACTACATCCCATCACACACACCCCCGACCTGACCGAGTACTATGTACTGAACATTCCACTTGCCTTTCCACTTCACTGTTTATTTAGTTAGACTCCTGCTCATTACTTTGCACTATTTCAATGTCCACTGCACAAGTTATATAAAGTTATATAAAGACTTGTAAATATCATCTGTAAATTATGTTCATAGATTCTGCTCGACACTGATGTACATTAATGCACATATCCATCTGTATATTATGCTCATAGTACTTAAATCATCATACTGTGATAATCACTTTTTCTGCTTTTGTACATTGCACATTTGTACATACTGTATATAACATATATCTTGCACTTGTTGCTTATTGCACTTCTGGTTAGATGCCAAACTGTGATTCGTTGCATTGTACTTGTACATGTGTAATGACAATAAAGTTGAATCTAATCTAAGCTAATCTAAAGCACACGTCTCATCCCCTCAGACAACACTGAATCCACACTGGCATTGAAAGGTAGCTAATACGACCACATTAGGTTACTATGAGACCCTTTTGTGAGTTCCATTAACAAATGTCATTCAAGATTTTACAGTAAAAAATGAGAGGCCTCATGTTTTCTTTAGATTGTGTCCTCTGTGCTGGAAGGCCATCACAGAAAGCAAATATATGATCATTATTCAACCAGTATTCCAGATCTATGAAAGAATGGGATGTCACGTGCTCCAGAGAAAAGATTAAAAGCTCATCTAAACTATATGACCAGGTAGAATAAGTGTTAATGCAGAAAAGTTCACTGAGATTTACAAACAACATAATCCACCGTTAATAAAACTGAATTTTCTGGCCATACTTCCCCATCTCTTTCAGGTTTGGTGTTGCACAAATATCTCACAACATTACTGAAAAGTAGGTGATGCTGATAATAAAAAGATCAAACCATCAATCCTGATCAATGTCAAGTCTGCTGACTTCTCTACTGGTTTGTGCTGCACTGCAGGAACAGTGTAAAAACCCTGTCAGGAGGAGAAAAAGACATTTAATGGCATCTTACAAAGAGAAGTTAAAGTGGATATTTCATAGATAACTTTCCTCCCTTTTTAAAGCACAAAGGATGCTGCTGGTTTGCTTACTTACCCCATGCTTTCCTGAGTAAAGAGGTGTCTGTGTGTGCCATGATGGACCCAGAGAGGTACCGTTATGATGAGGACAATGTCCAGCGCTGTCCTCCTGGACACCGGTGGCGCGCAGGGTGACATGGTGCCACACACAAACACACAAAAACGCAGGGAAAGAACACAAAATCCGGATACTCAAGAAAAATGGCCATGTCGTGAGCCTGTCCACGATTAAGTGTACCCGAAACATTCGTAAGTTGGGAGTGCTACCAGTAAAGGCTGCTAGCTAACTGGCTGGACCGTTTCTGGTAAAACTAAACATTTTCTTTGCTTTTCTTCACAAACATCTTTTGTGAGAGCGTTTCTTGCGCACGAAGACATCTTCCTCGAATGTTAATAATGAAGTACACATCATAAACGCCGTACACGATGACACGATAGATGTACAAGTTTGGGGGAAGTCTCAAAAAGTTGGGAAGAACAGGACGACGGGACGGGCGGCTGTTCCTTTAAGGCGTGTCAAGCAAATCAAACACACTATTCAATTTCCGTTTAAACCTTTCACAATAAATGTACATCGGTGAGCCTTTTGACTGTTTTTCACTTACATATACTTGAAAAACTATTGAAATATTAAGATAAACTTACGTTTTATTTATAAGCATTGTCTGTGTCTGAGTTTAAATTATTATAAGCAGTTATTAATTAACGACTAATATTAATCGTGCTTTAATACTGAAAATAATCAAATAATTTCCGGTATATTTGGCTTCACCTTTGTTAACTTGACAGAGCTCGGTTATTAAGCCCAAACTTGGGCTAAACTATGACGTTTTGGAAAAGCCTTTAGATGCTGTGATAACGTTTTAAAACACCGCAAAGTAACGCGTTAAAACCCTTAAAAAGGAAAGAGAAACATCGAGATAACCTGTGGTATCCGGTAAAAGCCTCTGCGTGAAAAAACTCGAAGGCAGTTTTCATCTTCAGCCTCCTTGAAGATGTTATTTTTGTAGTGAGTCCAACAAAGTGCTACCAGTCGGTGTGTTTTCTACAGTTTTAAAGACATGACAGCAGAATGCAGCACCGATGTTTTAGTCAGCTTTGTGGAGTCGCTGCAGATATACTCAGGGCTGCTGACCGTGGCGACAGTGTGTGGAGGGCTGCTGGGGACACTAGCTGCTGCTCTCCTCTTTGTTTTCTGCATGAAGCCGTTGATACTGACGAGACAAGTACGCGCACATGGAAGATCTGTCAACACATATCTGTCTTTTCTTGCTATCACAGTATTGTCCCTGTGTCCTGTTAGGGTTATAATGCGAGGAGGCTGCTTGAACCTGATGATGGAGAAGTTGACAACAACCAAAGTGACCGCGTCAGCAGAAACAGAAAGGATGCTCCAAGTGCTAATGAGAAAGTAATGTGTTACTTACAAACAGTGTGGATGTTATTACTCATTATTACGCATTAACATGTTTTTTTATTGTTATTTTATATGTTATATTAGGAGAAGCAGCAGCCACTAATGAATAGTGATGTAGCTGCATTTGCATCCAGAGCAAAGGTGGTTTACCCCATCAACCAAAAGTACAGAGTAAGTCCTCCTCATTTCTAACACATGAGCATCTCACATGCACACATCTAAGGCTACATCGTCATTCACATTGGATGCGTTTGCAGAATGAAATCACGTGCACATGAAAAATCACAATAAAAGCTTAACTTGTACACACAGATGTACAGAGAGGACTTCCTCAGTTGCATCCTCTTGACCAGGGATCTCCAAATCCGGTCCTCGAGGGCCAGTGTCCTGCAAGTATTCCATGCTTCCCTGAAGCAACACACCTGATTGAAATGAATGTGTCGTTAACAGACTTGTAAGACTTCCGACAACATGCATCAGGAGTGTTTTAGTTGGGAAACTTTTAATACAGTTACCTGCAGGACACCGGCCCTCGAGGACCGGATTTGGAGATCCCTGCTCTTGACTCTCTCCGTTGTATGCCTGTTTGAGACACTGCTGCTCATACCAGTAACCACAAAAAGAGGCTGCTGGTTTGCACAGTCTGGATGGTGTGACTGTAGAAAGTGGTGAGGACAGAGAAAGCGTCACATAGTTTAAGTCACTGCTTATATTCTGCAAGTTCATGTTCATGTGGGCTAATAGATCAGCATTTTTATGAGATGGTAGAACATTTATTTTTTTCTTCAGCCTTTAGCAGATGGCGCATCCAACCCATCACTACATGAGCACTCAAAGTTGCCAGCGATGCCTAATGAGGATTCCTCCTCCTCCATGGAAGGGGAGTCCCTGAGCCAAGAGCAGGACAACGATGACAGCAGTCAGTTTATCCCCACCTCATTGATCCCCAAGAGCTTGCAGGACCAGAGTTTCACCAGGGTGTCCCACTACCCCCACACACTAACACAAACAGGGTGGGATCCCGGTCGTTATCAATGCAAAGCTTTCACCACATGTCATGATGTGCACGTAACCAGCCTGTTATCTCCTCAGCTTTGAGGGCAGGATCAGTCTTTACTGTTTGGCCCTGCAGGATGTCCAACATCACAGTTCTCAGCTTCAAGAAGAAAAATATCTGGTGAGATTTATGTACTTATCAGATTCTTTATATCCTAATGATTTGCACTTTTTCCCCTTAAAAATGTCAAATTTTCTGATTTGCTTCTAGATTTTTCTTCAGATGTTGAAACTAATCCTCAGCTGTCGGTTTCCCAAAGACAAAAGTGAGGCAGACTTTACCAAAAACATTCTTCAGACGCAAGAAAAGGTTGACTCAGATAAACAGCATCTACATTATGCATCATTATTAGAAAAGTGGCCTTCAGGAAGTTATTTACTCAGTTTTCATTGAAGGAGCTGAACGAGTTGAGGAAGCAGCTGCCAGCAGCTCAGACTGTCAGTGAGAAGACTCATGATACTCCATGTTCACTAGAAGAGACTGAAAGAGCTCAGAAAAGTCTCATTGAGTGTGATCTTCAAATGGTAAAGAGCAAGCAAATTATTTAGCAAGTATTCTAAATATATATTCCAACTCTGCCTACTTGGAGAGAGATGACTTGCATTCGTGTCTGTTTGCAGTCCAAACGTTTCAGCAGACAGGTAGAGGATTTGTGCCAGCTGCTCCTGAAGAAGACCACCATATTTCCTCCAGATGAAGCACAGAGTATAATTGTTTCTCTCATTCAGACACTTCTGTTAGTAGAAAACAACCTGATGAAGTTACAGGAAGCCGATCTGCAGGTAAACCCTTGCTGCATTGCAATCAGGCTTTCCACTGGCGTCTTCATTTCTAAATCTCAGCGGGCTTTTTTTATCAAACACATCTGAATATTTCCGTTCTTTCTCCTTTCTTAGAGAACACAGGAGAAGTTATTGTGGTGGGAGGAGTTGTCCGGGTTTGTTCAGTCCCAGCCAGCCATACTAAGCTGGGAAGTGACTCTCAGGCAGGGCTTGATCACCACAGCACTGGAACAGCTGACTAGTGATGACGACATGAAATTTAGCCACATGGAAAGGATTTTAACCGACATCCAGGTCGCTCTGACTGACGGCCTTCAGCAGTGCACTGAGGGTAAGATGCTTCAGACTACAGCAACAGAAGATGTTCACTAACAGTTAACGTCTGATCTACTTCTCAAACTTTGAAGACATACTGTCTCAAAATGAACCATTTTCTGGAAACCCTCTTTGGCTCCTTAAATAAGGCCACGTTCTTTCAGGACAGCACAAAATAGTATCATGTCTATTAATGTGTCCCAGACTCTCATGCAGCTTTTCACCAGGAAACTATCCCGCTTGGCTCATGCATAGTCAAACCCATGATCACAGTGTTTAAGTATAGTATCTGTTTACAGCACTAATGAAAGAAAGTGTCACATTAAAGTTATTATTATTGACAGTAAAGGACAAAGCTAAGACAAATGTCCTATAGGCCGTCTCTTTAGATGTAACAGTTTTGCATCTTTTGCAAATTGTTTGATTTAAAGATTTATTATAAACTAAACTGAAATGTAATTATTGCATAAAAATAAAGCATATTTTTGCAGCGATAGGATAATCGGTCAGTTAGCTTCACACTCTCAGCAGTGCTCGGTGTTTTACCTTTGTGTTTCAGAGTGCACGAGGAAGACAAAGGAGCTGGTTAATGAGAAGTGCAGCAGAAAAGAGGCTAAGAGAAAGAAGCTTCAGAGGAGTCAGATGAAGGAGAGGAGTCAGGTCCTGGAGCTGAGGCAGACTCACCGTGACCCGCAGGAACTCGGCACAGTTAGAATCACTTACTCACCATTATGTTCATATTTGCATCAGAGATTTACTGTTGAGAGAGATGCAGCCTTTGTGAGACGGTCCTGCTGTATGTAACCAGTTGTCCTTGAATCTCACCTCTGTTCTGAGTGTTAGTGAGATTAGATAGCAGCATGCAAATCTGCAGGCAAATAATTCTGAACTGACCTCACCTCCAGGTGTACCAGGAGTTAATGAGGAAACACAGGCAGCAGATTTCTGACTTTGAGCTGCAGCAGGACAACAGCATTGCAGAAGCCCTCTGTGACCTTTGGAAGGTAAGACAGGAAGTGCATAACATTTATGTGTTTTTGCATAACATTTATGTGTTTTTACATAACATTTATGTGTTTTTGCATAACATTTATGTTTTTGTATAACATTTATGTGTTTTTGCATAACATTTATGTGTTTCTGCATAACATTTATATGTTTTTGTATAACATTTATGTGTTTTTGCATAACATTTATATGTTTTTGCATAACATTTATGTGTTTTTGCATAACATTTATATGTTTTTGCATAACATTTATGTGTTTTTGCATAACATTTATGTTTTTGTATAACATTTATGTGTTTTTGCATAACATTTATGTGTTTCTGCATAACATTTATATGTTTTTGTATAACATTTATGTGTTTTTGCATAACATTTATGTTTTTGTATAACATTTGTTTTTGCATAACATTTATGTTTTTGTATAACATTTGTTTTTGCATAACATTTATGTGTTTTTGCATAACATTTATACGTTTTTGGATAACATTTATGTGTTTTTGCCTAACATTTATATGTTTTTGCATAACATTTATGTGTTTTTGCATAACATTTATGTGTTTTTGCATAACATTTATGTTTTTGTATAACATTTGTTTTTGCATAACATTTATGTTTTTGTATAACATTTGTTTTTGCATAACATTTATGTGTTTTTGCATAACATTTATACGTTTTTGGATAACATTTATGTGTTTTTGCCTAACATTTATATGTTTTTGCATAACATTTATGCGTTTTTGCATAACATTTATATGTTTTTGCATAACATTTATGTGTTTTTGCATAACATTTATGTTTTTGTATAATATTTATGTGTTTTTGCATAACATTTATGTTTTTGTATAATATTTATGTGTTTTTGCATAACATTTATGTGTTTTTGCATAACATTTATGTTTTTGTATAATATTTATGCGTTTTTGCGTAACATTTATATGTTTTTGCATAACAATTATGTGTTTTTGCATAACATTTATGTTTTTGTATAATATTTATGTGTTTTTGCATAACATTTATGTGTTTTTGCATAACATTTATGTTTTTGTATAATATTTATGCGTTTTTGCATAACATTTATATGTTTTTGCATAACATTTATATGTTTTTGTATAACATTTATGTGTTTTTGCCTAACATTTATATGTTTTTGCATAACATTTATGCGTTTTTGCATAACATTTATATGTTTTTGCATAACATTTATGTGT
>JBAMHV010000003.1:25152324-25170571 GCA_037177535.1 Pseudomugil gertrudae | reverse complement strand
TGCATAACATTTATATGTTTTTGCATAACATTTATGTGTTTTTGCATAACATTTATATGTTTTTGCATAACATTTATATGTTTTTGCATAACATTTATGTGTTTTTGTATAACATTTATGCATTTTTGCATAACATTTATGTGTTTTTGCATAACATTTATATGTTTTTGGATAACATTTATGTGTTTTTGCATAACATTTATGTGCCTTCAGAAACTTCGTACCCAGTGGTCAAAGAGGCTCGGGGACCTAGCCAAAGACATCTTTCTCACCTGTGTCCCTGCCCAGACGAATCTATCCGCTGAACGCTGTGAGAAGCTGTGGCTGGATCTGGAGCAGGGGCTGGTGGCCCAGATGCAGCAGGTGGAGTGCACCACCAGACAACAGCTGGAGGACATAAGGGTTGACCTGGACAAAGATAGACAGGTAGGCACCATGAAGCGACCTTAAAGACTCCATCAACTTCTTTCTTCATGCCTGACAGACTGTCGTCATTGTTTCTATCTAAACATCCCTCGAAAGGTGAGGAGAGAGGAGTCTGCTCTGGTTCAGGCCTGCCTGAAACATCTGAGTGAACAACAGATGAAGATCCTTCAGGGCATAGTGGAAAGACAGCGCTACACACTGACCAGGTGAAAACTGGAAATAATTATTCTGTTTAAAAAAGATGCACTTTTTCTAATCATAAAAGTAGGACTAAAGTTCTTTAACCGAGAACATTTGTCTTTTAGCCAAATAGGAAGGCTCATAGAAAGGAAACATGAGCATCTACTGCTGGTGGTGCAGAGGCACTTTGTGGGCAGACACTTCTGTCTCCACATACTGAAGGAGATGAGGCTGTCTAAGCTGAAGGTACGCTCTCAGATGGATTTCAGAGGTCTGCTATGGGAGGATCCCAGTAAACTCATGCCCAGTTTTAATTCAACTCTTAAGGTGAGAAAAATATAAAGACAGAAATGTAGTAGTCTAAGTGATGAATCTGAGAACCAGTTGCTATAAAAACAATTACTACTAACATCTTTCATGCTTTTCTTCTAGTAGATCACAACTTTAAGGATATCACGTCCCATTAAACAGCATTATTGTCTCTAAACAGAGTAGCAACGCCAGCCTGGCAGCACAACATCTGGGCCCAGAGAGCCAGCTGTTGGGGAATAACCTCCAGCAGGAGTTCTTGTCTGAGCTGGAAACAGCTGCTGAGCTTCTACAGAGTCATGCACAGCTGCTGCTGGGTAACGCCCTCAGCCACGCCACCCAGCAGAGGATGGAGGCTGCATCCACACCAAAGCCAAAGGCTTTTTCTCAACAGGACGATAACATGAAAGTAGGAATTTATATCATTCAGAGAACTGAATATGAACATTGCAGCATATTGCTCATTGTAAAAGTTTTCTTTTAGGTCCAGTTGATAGAGGCTGCAGCAGAGAGTGTGTATGTAACCAAAGACTCTCTTATAGCTCTGGTCCAAAATTATTATTCCCATTTGCGGGACATCACCAGTAAACTGCAGCTGGACCAGTCAAACATAAACCAGGGTGAGATGACAACCAGAAATAAAATAATTGTACATTTTTATACTTACTGATATGTGTGTAAATGTGTGTAAGGTGTTGGATTGTTTCTAACTTATTGCCTCTTCATGCATCTGCTGCAGTTTGTGAAAGTAGATACAAATAAACTAAGATTAGAGTTCTGTATCAGAGTCTGCACAATACGGAGAGGTCGTTTTACCCCTATTATTATTTCTACTCAGAGATGAATGAGAAGAAAGACAGCAGCAGTCAGCTGAGCAAAGCCTTGCTCAGAGAGCTGGTGAACTGGGGCAGGAAACCTGCTTCTGCAGAGTTTCAGCAGAGGTACACTTACTCTGGCAGGAGCAGTAATGTGTGGCAGGCTGTCTTCATTAAATGAGCATATGTTGTACCTTGGCTTTGGTTTCTGTGTTTGCAGAGTTGAACTAAATAAAAGGAAGCTGTTGGAGCGGAGTGAATTGGATCAGAAGCGGATATACGAGGAGCTGAGGCGAAAGAAAACGGTCCAAGACGAAACCCTGGAGAAGACAAAAACACAGTTAATGGTTAGTATGCAGGATGTCTACTGTACGCATTCGTTTAATGACAGGCACATGAACCAATTTAGAATCATGCACTGCTTTTTTCCTGTAAGTACTGTATTACTGTGTCCATTAGGAGGCAGAAGAAAGCTTCATATCGGAGCTGGCTGCTTTAGCCCGTATCTCTATCCACAGTCCAGATCTGGAGCCCAGTGGTGAGGAAGACATCACTGGTGAGCTACTTAGCTCTGGAGGATTTAAATCAACTGTTTGGCCTTAAATATTTAGACTCTTACTTATTTTCTGCATGTATATATAAACAAATTCACACTATAGTTGTTGTTTAAACATTTATTACATGAATATTCACAGCAAAAGAAGGTTTTAGTCACAGAAAAAACAAATACCACACTTGGATTAAAGTTAGACCTGTCACTAATCTGATCAAGGCAAAATGAGGTATTATTGCTCACGCTGATCTATGAAGCAGCTTAGGAGTCAGCAATCAGCTACATTTTACACACTGAAAATCAGTTCTGCCCGTAATGAAGAGATGTAATCCATATGCTCAAATGAAAGCTGAGTCTGGGCTCGTATTCAGTGTGCAACTGATAGAATAATAGAAACTGCATATGCAGTTCACATCCTTAATCGTGTGTTTTATTATCACAGGTGATCAGAGTACCACAATACTGGATCTGCTAGCCATGAACCCGGCATTAAATCCAGCCTTGAATCCGTCACTGACTCCATCTTTTGTAACTCCAGTGGGAAAATCCAAACCGAACAAGAAACGAGAGCGGGACACTCATCTCAGCTGAATTCTGTACATTAGTACTTTTCCCTCTGTCTAGTGATGCTAGTGTTATCAGGAAAATATCACATAAGTTGTTTGTACTTTATGTATGAATAAACTGCAGCGTTTTGCATGTTTGTCTCTCTTTTTCATATCATAAATTAATGCCACTTTGAAATACAACTAATCTTATTCTTACTGAGACATGTCTAATTTGGTTTTCTTTCCAACTGACTATTAAAACTGCAGCGCGGAAGGGCCTGACAGTAATGCATTACGGCTCATACTTACAGCCATACCAAGGTTCATTCACTGCATTGATTTCTGAGTGCATGGACTGATGGATGCCCCCTCTCACTGAGTTGTTAGATGATTTAGAGATGTCCTTCCTGATTGTAGCAGAGTGCTACTACTCAGCGATGATAGCCTCACCCTTTCCCTTGCTCTAATGGGGTTTTAAGTACAACCCTTTATGGATGATAATGCAAAGTAACAGTGAAAAGTCTGGCACGGTTGAAGTCTGCCGGACTGCTCTGTGCACAACAGTACAGCAGGCAATTTAGTCCAGCCCATGTGGTTTCCTGACTGCAGTGTTTTAGATGTGTCAATTAAACAAACATCAATTTTTAATTTCTTTAATTTAATAACCAATTCTTGCACCCTGAGAAAGTGTTCTCCTCGTCCTACCCCACTCATTGTGGATAGCCCAGCAAGAGCCTATCTCTCTAGAGTATCTGTTAGAAATGTGGGCATAAAATTGACTTTGCAAGTGTCGCTGCTGCTGATCTGTGATGAGGGGAAACCGTTTGGATGTATTTTGAGGTACCTTAGGGGACTGCAGGGACTTGTGGGAAGATGACCTGATTTCTAATTTTCTCCTCTCTTGCCTGGGCTCTGGGCTTGTCGCTGCTACAAACAGAGAAGGCGAGAAAAGCAGCACGAGAGTGTGAATCGACCCTGACTATCTTGGAATATGGGACTGCTTTTATTGTAAATGTGGATTTTGTTGATGGATGCAGGTGCAGCTGTAATTGTCTCTCAGTAGATTCAGGTAAGTGGAAACACACACACTCATGTTTGCTTATTTTACACCAGTAGAGAGATGCTTACTGCCCAAATGGCATTGGCACCAGTGTTGTGTCCATTTTCTACTCACAGCTGATAAAACAGAAAACATGGATTTTATCTTAAGTAGCTTCACAGCAATGTTGCAATTACTATGAAAAAGATCATTCTTTTTCAGGATTACCTGAGAAAGTAACATTTTTTTTATCATTATTAATTAAAGTGTCAGGTGTGCCATATGCAGTTGGTTTGAATGAAAGGTTTAAAGGTGTCTATAGAGGTAAAGATGTGCGCAGTGTGACAGCGTCATCACATCAGATGACCGGTTATTTTAGGACTCCAAAATAAGGTCGTTCCAGAATCGCACCCAAAGGGCTTTTTTTTTTACTTGAGCTCAGAAAAACCCGTCTGATTGTCGTAGATGTTCAGTGTGCTTACTGTGAAATCATAAATAAGTCAGACTGATTAGTGGCTAGGACAGCATTATGTAATTCATATTAGAATGTCTAAGATGATAAAATATAATTTAATTATCCACCTCTTCATGCTATGAATGTGTGTTTTGCATCAGGTGTTACTTTGGGATTTGGATCTACAATTTCCACAAAACACTTTATATGATTTGTCTTATATTATTTTACTTTAAAATAGCATTTTGTTTCTTTTATGGGGTTTATTTCTTGCCCTATGTAACCCTGTTTATTGCAGTTTAAATATAACTCCTCTGCCTTGCTAACTGCTTGTTCTGCCGATCAGGTGAGCAGCCATGGCTAACCTGCAGCAGGAATACCCTGGAGTCCTCCTGGGGATCCTGGAGGAACTGGCCAACATGCGCCAGTGGCTATCCTTCCAGGATCTCTGTCGCATGGTCAGCACCCGCTTTGACCTCGAGCACCTCATTGAGCTCAGGGGTTTGCTGTTTGCTGCAGCGAGCAGGGACCCTTGTTTTCCAGCCACTCTGTTCAGGGACCGGGTTTCCACCAGAGGCCAAGGACTTTCTCCCATTGGGGTCGCTGCCGACATTGTAACTATTTTCAATCTGATTCAGATGACGGGTGGGGTCTCCGATGACAACCACCCAATAAGAGCCCAGACCGTCCTCCCCGTCGACCAGTCCCCGGGTCCCAGTCTCCCTGGAATCCACCCGTTTTACATTTCTGGTCGAGATCGAGGACGTGCCCACTCTGACTCTAGTGGAAGATCCATCGATCAGCATTTGCTTTTTCCAAAATCAAATTACTCGGCCCGTAAGCGAGGCAGTCTTCCCCCAGATCCTATCTCATTTCTGTCTTCCCCCTCCCCCCCTGTCAGGACAAGGGCAGTGTCTTTTGACTTGCCTCACACTATACATTCCTACTCTAGCAGTCACATTCCCACTGACGACATGAAGAACATCTACCTGCCTCTGGAGACGGACAGCGAGTCGAGTGGTGATTCTGGTCCAATGGATGTGTTTGAAGGCGAACAAGAATCCTCAGTTGACAAGAAAAGAAACATCTTTAGGAAGGACTTCCATAACCAGCCTCCTCTCATACCGCAGGTGACTGTCAGCAGTGAGACTCCCAGTCCTAAAATGGGGCACACAGGCTTTGACAATCACAGCTTTGAAGTGATTGCCAACCCTTACCCGTCACCTACAGCAACCCACCAGTCACCAGAGCACCGGACTAAAGCTAAGCACGAGAGCTTGGATGATCTGCAGGATTCAACTTATTTTGGACCCGGGTCAGTCCCAGAGCCATCACCCCGACATCTTCGGCCGCCCAGGACACAAAGGCCCATCTGGAGTAATAAGAGTCACAGTCTAGAGGACCGGATAGGCCTTAACACCATTAATATGGGGATGGAATCACAAGCGGGACAACTTCCAAGGCGATCTACTCCTGCCATCAGCATTTTAGGGGGGTCCTCTGGAGGTGAGAGTGCAGACAGTGGACTTCCAAATGGAGGTGAGGCTGTGAAAGCCCAGGGAACGCAAACAGACCCCCCGGATCCCAGAAGACTCCGTAGCCTGGTTCACGCTGATCGCCTCTCCTTCATGACCTCATTAGATGACCCTGAGTTTGGTGAGGATGACATCAGTGCCATCTTTCGTTTCTTAGACGATATAAGTATGTGTGGCTCCACAGGAGTTCTGCACCCCAATGACAGCACTATCAACCAGGACACCCCTGAGGCCAGACGCGGACGCCTGGGTCAACTTCAAAGGCTCTTCCATTCTCTGGAGAGTAGTGACGATGGGCTAAAAGCCAGCGTCTGTAAGCTGCTGCTTCGTATGAGTCAAATAGAAAGACAGCTGGAATCACTGAATGATGTGAAGGCTGAGATTTCTCAGGTGCTCTCTGCCTTACAGCGACTCGACGAAAAGATCCAGCAGCCTATCCTTAGCGGTGGACAAGGCACTGGTGGTAGATGGCTTGAGCCTCTAAGCGGTGTCTCCTCCTTTATGAGCCACCCTGTAACTCCCTCCGAGTCTTCAGAGCCTCAGCCTCTGTCTGCATCTGGGCATCTGTTTCCCAGCACAAGCAGTCTGGACTGGAGCCGGTGGAACACCCCCGGGGATCTAACAGAGAGCAGCAAAGGACAGGCAGATTCTAAAGGGGGTAAAGACGGGAAGAAGGATGCATCATCCCGACGTGCCTCAAAAACCCAGCTTGAGGAAAAGAATCTCTCGGACACCAAACAGCTAAATATTTCTAACTCTGCAAAAGACTGGAAGGTGTCGTTCTCGAAGATTAAAGACGGGAAAACGTCACAAAGAAAGCTTGGACAGGTAGAGCCGTGCTACACTCTCCATTCTGTACACATTGCTGATTTTACTCGACCTGTAGGATTGAGTAGGATTACTTCCTACAACAGGATTAGAATGATGTCTGTCACTCCAGCCTGTATCGCTGTGTTCTGCAGAGTAAACAGCTGCTATGTGGATGTGTAACAGATTGGTTGTGGTATTGATTCTAATCTTTACAGTAAACATTGTTTGCTTAGGTTATTAAACATATAGATCATTCTGTCTTTGCTCAAATGTAGCATATTTCTTTTAGAATAAACATGCATATTATTCATACTGCATATAAAATCTGTATTTTGTCTTATTCCAGGCAGATCAGTCAGACAGCACCACTAACTTACTCTCCCAAAAGTCCACTAGTGTGGTGGGACAAGTGTTTAACTCGTCCCTGTTCCGTCCAAAAGACAGCAGTCTGGCAGGGGGGCTAACCTCTGGGAAGGTGGTGGAGCCCCGACTGGCCGAGGGGAGAGGAAGGCCCATATGGACTGTAGATGACAAAGAGGCACGGATCTCCCCCTTGGGCCTTCATGTGAGAACTGGTGTCTCTTTAAGATACAGAGAAAAACATTTAATAACCTTTTGTTTCTTTAAATCAGTAATTATTTAATCTATAACTGATTTAAAACATCCATCCATCCATTGCTGAAACAGTAATTGTGTCGGGCTGGGTTACGGCATGTGACCCATTCTTTTTCTCGATCTGTTATCAGGGTCAGGAGTCCCTGAACCCCAACAACATGGAGTTCTGGATGGATGACATCTACACTCCAGGCTACGATGCTCTGCTCAGGCGGAAAGAGGCAAACCTCCGTCGGCTCAAGGTCTGCAAGCTGCTTGCACTCATTGCCACTGCGGTGACTATCATCCTCATCATCGTCATTCCCATTTGCACCATGGGCTCATGAAGACAGCCACACTGTTGCCTGAGGGATGAAGCAAATTGCAGCGCTCGGACTTTGAAGCTGGACTGATTATGGGTCAAGTCTCAGTACCTCCCTACATTTCTCCGCATGATTGCAGGACTTGAACTTTAAACTCTGTTGCATTCGCAACATCCCAACACGTCTTGTTCTCTGATGTACTCTGTTCTATTTCACGATTCATCTTCCTAATATTCAGGTTGCTGTTAAAGAAAAAGTGTTTAACAGTGAGGATTTGAATCCTCCAACAGTATATGTTGAAGCTACAAACACTGAGCCAGTGCACGAGTGTCAATTCCTTCAGTCTCCTGCATTTCCCTAAAAAGCAACACTGTCATATATGCATCGTGATTCAGCCTCAGCACTGAGCACTGCCTGACTCATTCACGCGGTTCCCTTAAGAACAACACAGGGCTGACGAAACCATATGTAAGAAAACAGTTTAATCAATAGATGGCAATTTAGATTACTTCTAAACTGTAATGTGTGAACAGGGGTGTTTATATTCTTTTAGTTTGAATGTTCTTGTACTTCCTTAAAGCAACCAGATACACTGCTCAGACAAGCTGGAATCAATAAAAATATTATTTTTATAAAGTTCTCTCCCATTTGTGAAACAGGATAATATAATCTGTTTAATCCACTTGTCAGTGTGCGTCATTCGTTGTGCAGAGTGTTTACCGAGTCTCGGGTTTCAACAGTGAAAGATTGTTGTTGATGAGCGTGCTTTGAATGTGGAGCAGTGAAGGAAAGTTTTTTTTCCAGTAAACAGTCTCTGAGTGGGAGAATTAAAATATATAATTCAATTGATGGGAAGTTTGAAGTGCACCTATAGGCACTTAGCATTTGACAGTACTCACTCGGCCAGTGCTTTCCATTTTACCCATAAACACACTCAGCACCAACAGTCATGAGAAAAGCATTCACATGTCAGGTGACATTCCACCTCATGCAAACATCCTGTTGACTTAACTTTTAAACTCTTCTGTAGCTGTCATCCCTGTAAAGCCTCTACAGGTCATTTTTTTACTGAGAGTCCAACCATAAGTAACTAAGAGTTATAATAAAGCTGTAATGTAATGCACAGACTTGCTTACAGTAAAAATCCATCCATTATCTACCGCTTATTCCCTGAACGGGGTAGTGGGGGGGCTGGAGCCAATTCCAGCTGACATGGTGCGAGAGGCGGGGAACACCCTGGACAGGTCGCCAGTCCATCACAGGGCCAACACACACAAACAACCATGCACACACACACTCACTCCTATTGGCAATTTAGAGTCTCAGCCTATCCCCAAGGTGCATGTGTTTGGACTGTGGGAGGAAGCCGGAGTACACGGAGAGAAGCCACGCTAACACGGGGAGAACATGCAAACTCCACACAGGTTACTGGTTGGTCCTCCCCCCACCTGAGGCTAGAACCAGCAACCACCAGTGCTAACCCACTGGTCCACCGTGCAGCCTGTTAACAGTAAAAATATGATGCATATTTATAATCTAATGCCACACCATCACAAACCTCAGACATTAAAATACCAACATGATGATCAGAAAAGCATAACATTCAGGTCTGTTTCAGGACCAGCTAGAATGAGCTACATTTTTAACATTCAGGGCTTTGTGCCGATATCAGTTTACTGATCTGTAGAATGTAAAGAGCTGAAGGGTTAACATGTTACTGCAACGTCTGTGTGGGTTTTTTGTTGCCCTTCCAGAGTCTTCTTCCAGGTTACGTCTTCCTCGTGTCCTCATGACCCATATTTTTGGTGTATCTCTGCTCTCAATAAAAGTCTAATCCAAGAAAGAAAGAAAAAACGGGACTTTACTCAATCAAAGCTCCATCGATTTTAGACCTGAAATTGCAGAGAAACGATGCACACAGCAGAAAAAAGCTTAAACCTCCACTTTGGCTTTTGTTCACAAATAAACACAGGATGTCCAGGGGGGTGTTCTGCTTCCGTATAAACTCCTAAATAGATCTATTATCTGCCAAATGTTACCCATGAGGGTGTTTGTGGATCCATTACCTTCCAGTGGAGCCACTGAAGAGGCCTGACTCTGGAGTCAGCACAACTCTTGGGTTCTCCCTCTGAAACTTGCACTGCAGCATCCTGGCATTTGTGCTGTAAAAGATGGATTCAGATATTGTTTTACAACCATACATCTTTGACACAGACTAATGCAAATATGTGATACCGTTAATTAGGTGAACAAGTTTTTTTTCAGTTGTTTTCCTTGAGAAAGAGAGAGAGAGAGAGAGAGAAAGAGAGAGAGAGAGAGAGAGAGAGAGAGAGAGAGAGAGGTGTGAACAATAAAAAATATTATGTTGAAGCAAAGATTACTAATATACAGTTGTTTACATGAGTTTTTTTGGGTGCTGTCTGAATAAACTTGGCAAAGGGGTTACATCCGCTTCTTCATAATTTTATTAATATAATATATACCCAGAAAGCACATGAACATCATGGTGAATGAGGGGTTTGTCTTCTGAAAGGACATGCCCTGAAATCTGTCTTTTTAATTTTATTTATGGTTAGGTATGCTTACAGAATGCAAAATTAGTCCACTCTGTGTCAGAGAGGGCAGACAGTGGCTTGTGCAGAAAAAAAACAGTAAAATCTATGACTGGAGGAAATGCACCTGTAAAGATGCATTATTGATAAAGACAGAGAATGTTATTGACTGACAGATCCTATTATCTTAAATCAACAGTAATGGACTTGCAGTGCTCAGAAGACACTCGTGCAATTCTCGGGAAAAGTGCCAGTACATTAAAGAAATCCAATGAGCACACACACAAAACAGCTATATGCTGTTGACAAATGGTTGAAAATCCCATTTTGGACATATACATGGAAATTTTGTGGTTGATTTAAAGTGTGTGAGTATAAATGTGTTATTCTCAATCCATGTTGCACAGCAGAGCTGCTGCTGCACCCAGATATGCCATCGGTGGTTGATTAATGATCCTGCCTTGTGTATCCAATTTACCAGGACGAATATGACAGCACACAATTACCAAGTGTTTCAAAGGTTTCATGCATTATTTCACCCAACATTACACATAAGTACAGCTTGAGGCTCTTACATTGGGCTAAAAAAAACCTTTGTATCTGTTGAGGAAAACTTGGAACAGCTGTCATGTCAAACCTCTAAGTGCATTTTAAAGTAGTCTACAGATTCTGCCCATCTAGAACTAAATAGTTAATCTTTAGAGGTTATTCAAGAGGCAAAATAAGCCAGTATTGTGGTTCTGTCATGAATGTATGAACCCTGCAGTCTGAAATGGCAACATTTGATGTTGAATTTACCCCTGAGGCCAAAATTCTACACTCAAACAGCGCTACCCCTGCAGTGCCGACAGGTGGCGACAGGTGGCGACAGAGAGCAGTCCCGCGTTCAACCCACGAAGAAGAAATCCGGCGCTGATTTTGAACTTTTCAAAGGGATGTGCAAACTTTATCAGGTGTGGCTTCGCTGCTGGTGTGGGAATAAACCACCAAGCCCCCTTTCTCACAATACATGACTACTGTACTATTACAGGAACAGTATCGCACAGGTAAGAGTTGTTTAATTGCTTTGTTTAACGTAACTTTATTGCCTCCTGCTATGACGTTCAGCGTTGGTCAAACACGAGCAGCAACATTAAAACGGATGTAAAACGTAATAAACAAGATTATAGCATGTTAAAATGGATTTAAACGTAAAGTTTTAATGCATTATATCACATCTTGTTCTGTAGATACACTGTTTATTTGTTTACAAAGTTCTGTAAACGTGTTTGAAAGCATAATTTCTCACAAAAACACCGTGTCAGGGCTACTACAACACCAAGAAGAATGCGGGGTATTTATATTACACAAGTTACCGTATATTCTCCATAAATAAAGAAATAATCTTTGCTAATCTTTGGAGCAGCACTGGAACACCATGGAGCCTGCAGTGAACCTGTATAACCAGTTCCAGAGTCTCAGAGCCCAGGTGGACGGGCTCAATGAGAGCATTGAACCACGTGAGTTATTTACATACCTTCTTGTGGTATTTGCCACTTATTTTAACACCACACTGCACTTATTTGTGCAGCTTTAGGGATGGTACCAGTGCTAGTTAATTTTTTCATTTGTTCTCTGTTCTGTGCCTCATAAAAGAGATTTTTAGCACTAATTTTACTGTCTATAATTTAGTAAATTAAAGGCTGACAGATGACACAGGCTGTAGTGTAGTCAGTTATACATATAGCTACTAATAGTGTCAAATTGTTGCTTTGGAAATAATTTATTCACTAAATCAATATCACTGTTTTTTCTGCTAGTATTTTTTATTAACCTCTCCCCCCGTCCATACAAGAATATACACTATTTATTCTTTTCTTTTTTGTTATCCAGAGTTTCTCCAGTTGGCATTAAACTTTGAGGATTGCCGTAAGAGATGGTTGCTGTCCGATGAAGAGCTGCTTTCCTGTAAGGAGATTCTGGCTAAAACGGAGACGGAGAGGGGTGCCCTGGAGGTCAAACTAAAACATGCTAGGAACCAAGTGGATGTGGAGATCCGCCGTCGACAGAAGGCGGAGGCTGTCTACGAGAAGCTAGTTGGTGTCACATAAATTCTGAATCTTGTGAACTTAAAGAGTTGTTTATGAAATATTGCAAAATGGAGCCAGCTGGATTCTCCGATAATGAGCATAAACATCAGTCGACCTTTTGATCTGATTTTACATGAACTTGTTTGTATTAATTTAATTTTTTTGCATTTGCAAAACTTGTGGTTTGCTTGTTTTAAAAGGAGCGGCAGCTACAGCTGATCAAGGAGCTGCTGGTTGCAGAGAACAATGGGAGCAGTGTGCATGCACAGTTAAGTGAGGAACAGCGGTCAGCCCTGGCCTTCCTCAGCGCCCACTCTCAGGCCGCACAAGCTGCCAAAGCCAACTTGAGCTCAAGCCGAAGGTTAGCACAATAAGCATCTTTGTTTAGAATATTATTGTTGGCATTTTATATACGTGTAATGTACAATGAGAAAAAAAAAACGTATGGGGGTTGGCTTCAAGCTAAATTTAGCACACTAAACAAGAAAAAGTGGATTAGTCTAAGAATACAAATCGTGGGATTGTGTTTCTGCCAATGTTTCTGAATTAATTTCAACTTGTTTCACAGATTAAGTAGAATCGATGAATCTGGTTCTACTCTGCTGTCCGACATCAGCTATGACCAAACTGATGACTCTTTGGTAAATATGCTCTTTTTTTATGGTTCAAATAGAGTAACCACATATGTATTAAAGGCTTGAGAAGTAATATTCCCCTCCCACCATTTTCCCTGAAGGACTGGGATTCTTCGGCATTGAAGACCGTGAGACTGCGTAAACGGCAGAAACGAGTGAGTCATGATCTTATAATTAAGATATTTTGTCTCGAGGGAGGCCTAAAGGCAGTTAGCGCATAAATGTATTAACCTGAATCGACCTTATTCTCTGTGTTTTTTAAAAAACATTTTAATCCACAGCGGTCGTCCAGAAAACTTTCAGAAATTCCTCCCCAGACGTTGAAAAAGCCCCGCTCCTCAGGACGTGCATCAGACAGGGTAACGCTGACCCCTGCAGCTCGCTGTGCTCCATGACACTTTAAACATACTCTGTTTTATATTAACCGACTTTGGGTAATTATGGTTGTATATTAGAAAGAAGACAACATCTCCTCTTCTATTTAGATAAACAACTCTATTGTGGCCAAAACGACCATCGCTGTGCCTGCAAGCGGGGGCGTGGTGGAGGCCGTCTCCACCATTGAGACTGTGCCTTACTGGACACGCAGCAGAAAAAGGAGTGGTGAGATTGTATTCCATTACAAATCTCTGGGATTATTTTGCCATACGAGTTTCTTCAGTGGTTTTGAGTTGACCAGCGCATGATTGTGTTTCCAGTGGCTCCAGTTTTAGCCGACACAACCACTACCGATCAGTCCGAGACGACCAGTGAGGCTCCCAGCACACCAGTCTCAGATTTTCCAACCCAGTTTCAAACTCCTCGAGCCAGAGGAGGAACGAAGCACAACTTTATTCCCAAAACAGTAAGACTAAACTATTTAAATTTACAAAACAGACTTTGTGACTGCTCTCCCAGCACAACCAGTTCATTAGTTTGATTCCGTCTCTCTCTGTGACATCATTAAGGTGATAAAGTCTGAGTTCTGTGGAGCATGTGGAAGAAGAACAAAGTTTGGGAAGCTTTATCTCCGCTGCCAGGGCTGCCGGGTGGTGACGCATCCAGAGTGTCGCGATCACTGCCCCCTCCCCTGTAATCCCACACTTTATGGTACTCCCATTAAGAGTGCACAGGTAGAGATTTTTAACCTCTTTGTTTATGCTAGCCCTACTAAAGTTGATTTTATTTTTTAAAATGTTTTGCACATATTGAATTCTACTACTTCTCCGTAGGCCACTCTGTCTGACTTTGCCCCAACCACGTCTCCGATGATCCCCGCTTTGGTAATCTACTGCACTAAAGAGATCGAACGCAGAGGCCTCCGTGAGGTGAGATGACGACTTTATTAATATCTGTGTTTACTTGTCACCTCCATGTTAACACTAATCTTTTCCTTCAAGCCATAACAGATAATTTCTGTCTAATTAGTAATTTAATGTAGTGTGATAAGAGAATCACAGGCTGCTGGTTTCCTTTATCTGTTCTTTGCCCCAGGTTGGCCTCTACAGAGTCTCTGGTCATGAGCGTGTGGTGAAAGAGCTGAAGGAGAAGCTCATTAGAGGAAAGACTCTGCCTCCTCTTAACAAAGTGGAGGACATAAATGTCATTGCAGGGGTCCTCAAAGACTTTCTTAGAAACCTCCCAGAGCCACTGCTCACCTTCCGACTCAACAAAACCTTTTTGGAAGCAGCCGGTGAGACATTTTGTGACCTGTGACCTTGGATTGCAGAGGGCTTTGTCTCTCTGTTATCAATGCTCAGAACAAGGATTTACACACACACAGAATATGAACATTTAGCTGTTTTTTTTAATGTTTCTTTACAGAAATCCAGGATGATGGCAACTCTATTGCTCTGTTATATCAGACCGTTAATAAGCTGCCTCAACCCAACCGAGACACTCTGGCCTGCCTGATGATCCACCTGCAGAAGTAAATTTCATCAAATTTCTGCATGTTGTACTTTGTTTTCAGAAGTGAAAGGTCTGATCTGTTTTTTACCCCTCTAGGGTCTCGCAAAGTGTGGATACTAAGATGGATGTAAACAATCTGGCCAGGGTGTTTGGGCCAACCCTGGTGGGTCACGCTGTTGCTGATCCAGACCCCATGACCATCCTGCATGACACCAGTCGACAACCAAGGGTAATGTGAAAGAAATAATCTAACCCAAGTGCATACGTTTATGCACCTTAGTGCTCATAAAGCAGAACGTGACTGAGGATGCATAAGTGTCTATTTATGCTTTTACTCTCAGATTAATGTTTTTGTGCTTTGGAATTTATATTAACTGGAAATACTGGATGCTTTTTCTCTTTTTACAGGTTGTGGAGCGCTTGCTTAGTATTCCAGACAGCTACTGGAGTCACTTTGCTTATCCAGATAATGTAGGCATGGAGAGAGCTCACCACGATGACTATCCAAACCAGAAAGGTTTGAACACTGAACTTTCTCTCTGAATTTCATTATATTATAGAAAAAGTTAGCATGGTATGATGGCTTCCACACACACTTAGGGGAATGCACCTTAATTATGCTCCATGATGCAAAACGGTGTTTTAGATATTTCACAGCTTGTTCCTGTTTTATTTATCCTCCAACACAATAAAAGGATAATCTGAAAGTTATCTGAGAGTAACAGCATCTTCGTGTTGCTCATATGTGTAGAAATCTCCAATTCAGCCTTTTGTAAAATGATTTTTTTTAAGTGATTGAATGAAGCCGGGGAGGATGCGTCAGGTTCCAGACGCATCTGTCGCTATGACACTACTCACATCTGTGTAATTAAATGGAAACAACAAGGAATTATGTCCATCACACACATTTCTACCTTTATATTTAAACATTTAAACCCAAAATGTGAAACTCTTGTTCTCTTATTCTCTGTAGTGAGTATACTGGGACCAGTGACGACTCCAGAACAACAGACGATGGCCAAAACACCCTCCTCCAGCTCGCTGTCTCAGCGGATGACCAGCTTGTAAGCTTACTGTCTCATATCTATTAAATATCCTACATTTAGTTCATTTTACACTGCAAAAATACAATTATGTATGTGTACAAGTAGATCGACTAAACCTACCTGTAACTTCCCATAAGCAAAGCGAAATAGTCGGATTAAAAAACCTCTCTCCATGATACTAAAAATAAACACACTAAAAAACACTTGCATAAAGCAAAAATATTACAATAAATTAAAGTTTTAAGTATCAAAAGAAGCCAGTAGGCTATTGTTATGAAATAGCCTTTAGCTTGTGGGACATGACGAACTTTGGTTGGAAGAGGAGGTGAATGTAGCACAAAGCCTCCATAGAGGTGGGAGGTGTAAAGCAAAGTGCTCCAGGTCACATGAGAGACGGATCTGCCGTAAAAGTTCTGGTTTCTGAAGCGGGCAGCCCTCCTAGAGTGCCACCGCACATCAGGCCCTGGATAAAGACCCCAGACATCATCCAGTATTACTCACATGAGGCTGATGTTTGGGTCAAAGCTTAGGGTATCCCTTTATGCAGATCTGCTGCAGCAGACTCTTCATAAGAAAGCTGGGGAACTCACACACAGGAACCTGCAACTGAAAGGGAATTTATATTAGCCTAAAGCAAACCAAAGTAACAAAAGGTGTGTGCACTCCAGCAGTCAGCCAAAAGTTGCTATGAAAAGGATAACGCATGTATTTATTTAAAGTGTTTACATAAAAAACTGAAGTTTAAAGTGAAAAGTTCCCAGACCTTTGACCTGCATCAGCTCGATGCAGGAAGTGGTTTTACATCACATTATTCTTCTGAACTGTTTGTTTTTCAAACCAGAGTAATAAAGGTTGAGCTCGTGTGAGCTCATCCTCATGTTTTGCTGCTTCAGAGTAACTGTTTGGATGTCCTGACATTTCCATCTTTAGATTCGGGAGCAAGAGCAAAGCCACCTCTGCGTCGGTCCGTCAGGGCTCCTTCTTCGCTTCTCCACACCTAAAGTAATGCGAGTGAAAGGAAAGTACTCGTGTTTCTGGATGTTACCTATGCAATGTGTTTTTATAATCACATCATAAAACTGTGGTTTTATCATAAGTTTATTTTTTATTTAAACTAACAGAATTTAACGGTTTCGTTACTGACCGAACGCGGTGGCGTCTTTGATTAGTCGGTTTGGATGAAAACAACTATTGGATGTCTGCATGTCCTCGAGCCTGTGGTTATAACCACAGCGATGTGCCAGTAAACATAAAGGGAAGTTTCAGAAGTTATTGGTCAGTGTTTATTTTTGTTGAATTTTCATTTAAATTTTGATTTGATGATTAAACATTGATCTTTTTATGTGTACTAATCATGAAGTTTAATTTCTTCCGATCACTTTAACTAAACCTTTCTGTGTAAACACTGATACTGGTTGAGAATGAAGTTGCATTTTTGCACTCCATGTAAAATCTGTTTCCTACTGCACCACTAGAGGCTGCTGTTGCACCGATTTAGATATGCAACCCATGACTTAAAAGATTTGTTGCATTTTTAGGGTCAAAACTAGTCTGATACTGTAGCTATTTACACAAAATGTCAGTCTGACATTCAAAGATGATTCATAAATGAGAAACCTGCTGATGTGAGCACAAATTGAACCTGGAACTACTTTAATGTGAACAGAATATGAGCATAAAAGTCATATTTTGGCTTAATTACCAGATCTAATGGTGCTCTCCTAACATTGCATCTATAAAATCTTAAAATATGACTTGCACAGTTATTCTGAGGCTAACTATTTGTAATAGCAGACTTTTAATGCAGTTACATGTACAAGAAATCCTCTCCATGCTGCTCTTCTCTCTCCTTAATTCTGTCATAGCAGGTTCAAGTATTCAGGATGTTAACGAAGACAAAAAACAATGTACAAAGTCTTGATTCAACAAAACTAAATGTAGATATGTTTTTCAACCACTTGTCTTATGGCATTGTTTTATAAATGCATCATATTTTTGTACACTTATTCTTTGATGAAATATTGTGTAATTGAGTGTCTAACTTCTACCAAAGATCCTGTGAACTGATTAAGCTGCATTCATTTGGGCTGGCTAACTTCATGTTGCTAAGCTAAAAATAAAACTTTGGAAAGATGGTTTGTCACTTTGTTTGCACATTAATGATGAAGAATAGTTCATTTGGAAATGCAGGAGCCGTATAAGAGACGTTGGTTTTATTACAACTGCAGTGTTCATGTGGCAGATCCAGAGCAATCAACCTAAAGGCGCTTTTCCACTAGTACCTACTCCGCCCGACCTTACACGATTATACCCAGAAACTGAGCGTTTCCATCAGGATGTGTCGTGCCGTGCGGTTACATTTTCCGTACCTACTTCGTTGTGGTTCTAAGCATGTCAGGCCGTGCGGGTAGCGTGACGTACACAGGCTGGCGTCCATTGATTGGTCTGATATGATCCAGGGTGTTTCGT
>JBAMHV010000003.1:25106326-25116893 GCA_037177535.1 Pseudomugil gertrudae | reverse complement strand
CATCTCAGCTCCTGCTTGTGTCATATTTCACAGGTTTCACATTTCTTTATGTAACTTATGTAGGCACTGGCAAATCAGGACGAATTCCTCATAATGAAAATTACCTGGCAATAAACATGATTCTGATTGTGATTCTGACAAACAAACAAACAAACTCGGGTGAAAACATAACCTCCTTGGCAGAAGTAATAAAGACATGAGCATCTGGTTAGGCACCACTGGGAGGAAACGACATCCTGGGATTCATCCGCACCAGGAGCCAGCCTGACCGCAGAGGGTGTCCAACTCCGTAGCGCTTACTTAGGGCTGGTCCTTTTCCTTTGCACCAGTAAAAGGCTGCAATGCGAAGCCTACCTGGAGAAAGAGCCATCCCCATGGCAACGACCCTGCAGACCACATAGCCATGAGGAAAACCCTGGAATTAATAAAGTTTTTAAAGATTGAAGAAAACTAAAACGAATAAAAACAATATGATTTTTTAAAAACAAACATAATCCCTCCAGCGTGTCCCCAGGGGTCTCCTCCCTGCAGGGACATGTCCGGAACACCGCACCAGGGAGGCGTCCAGGAGGCATCTGAACCAGATGCCTGAGCCTCCTCTTGAGCCAGATGAGGTTCTACTCTGAACCCCTCCTGCATGGTCGATCTTCTCACCCTATCTCCACAGGAGACGCCGGCCACCTTGCTGAGTAAATCCATTTCAGCCAGTCTGGGAACACTTCGGGATCCCCCGATGAGCTGGTGAATGTGGCTGGGGGGAGGGAAGTCTGGGCTTCCCCTGACAAGAAGAACTGAAATGTTTCAGCTCAATGAGAATCCATCCATTTTCTACCGCTTTTCCCTGAACAGGGTCGCGGGGGGGCTGGAGCCAATCCCAGCTCACAACGGGCGAGAGGCGGGGTACACCCTGGACAGGTCGCCAGTCCATCACAGGACCTCAATGAGAATCATCTCCATGAAATATTTCCTGGTCACAGCAACATCTGCATACATGATCTCACGTTTCATATTCTTACAGTAAACCTAGCGTGATGAGGTCCCTCTTTTTTTTGGGTAACAGCTTTACGCTTCTGTGACTTTCTGTCAAACATAAACAACAAAAGCCAGTAAATGAAAGTCTCCAGCAAAGACATCAAGCAGAGAGGCAGCAGACATTGAATTATCAGATCATGGAGGCATCATTTCTGAAGCCCAGTTCCTGAAGCGACACGTGTGTCCAGAAAATGTAAAAACTTTTGTTCCACTTATGATGCAAAAGTAGGAATCTATGTGCAACACCAGGGGGTCCCAAATTAATTTGAAACCCACCAGGGCTCTGTCAAGAAGTGTGTCTATGTTTAGTGAGACTGTGGCTAATTAAACAACAACCCCCACCACCGCGTGATGAAGAGGTTTTAGAAATTACCAGAAGCCTTGAGGCGGTGTCGCAGCACGAACTCTGTCTAAATCAGTCCCTTATTCATACAGGAAAGATACTGGGATTTAAGTTATATACAAGACTGGTTTAAAAATAAAACAAATTTTTAATTTATATATTTATCATATATTTTATATATTATATATTTATTTTATATATTTTAATTATATATATATATACATATATATATACTATATATATATATATATATTTAATATATATATGTGTGTGTATATATATATATATACTTTTTATACTTTTTTGGAGTTTTGCTTTCCCTTTGCAAACATTTCAGCAGAATTAAAAAATCTGGATTTGTGCCTTTTCTTTGATAGACTTTGTATTTACATCATGAGTCCACATGCTTTCACTCCTGGTGTTCGACTCTTTGAACCTGGAATTTTCTCACATCTGTCTTCATAAAAGCTAAAAAACCAGCTCTGTTATCTCCGTCCCCATTCCCTTCATCGTCTCCCAATCCATTACCAAACGGGATTGGAGCCTCATGCACTTCTTCTTCTATCCGGTCGTTCCTCTGACTGATCCGTCTGCAGATGTGTCTGGGCTGGATCACAAAGGGAAAAAAATGGATTTGTTGGCACATTGGCTCTGGCATTTTGAGACAACAGCAGACAAGGATACAACAGAGACAGGAACAAGTGCTTTGTTCCATCTGTCTCTGGTCTGACTAATCTGATCAGAGTGCAAAACAGAAATGGAGCCTGTTGGTTTGCTGTCAGATGAGCTAAATTTAATCCACGGCAGGGTTTCTGAGAGTTAAAAAAGGCAGATCATTTGTGGGACTTTTCAGTTAAATGGGACATCTTTAGAGAATAAAGAAATATTAAATATGAAGTAACATTTCCTGGATTTCTCTGGTTTAATCTTCAGATTTGTTCACTCCAGTAAAACATTTCTATCTTATTCCCATGAAGCTGTGCATCTGGCATAATTGTCCAAACATGTTCGTCCATTTGATGCAACATTAGCTTCTTTGTATTCGCATTTAAGCGTTTTTGGGCTCCAAACTGGTTGCTTATGTCTGTCTGGTGTGTTTTTTTTCTCCTTATCATGTCCTGGCCTCTTTTAATGGGACATTTCTTTTAACTGTGGATGCCGTATCAAAGCTAAATACTCAAACATTCCCATGTTTTTTTTATTTAATCTTGTTTTTGCTACGATATGCAAATCAAAGTGTCCACAGGCAGAGTGAAATTGCTCGTGTTGTCATCTCTTTGATTTTCTCGGAGAGCCCTCGTCTTCTGGCACAGAATCAGTTCACAAGCTTAAACAAACAGCAGCTAAATACAAAGAGGACAAACTTTATATATATAAAAATAAATTATAATATATATATTATGTAACCTTCTCATAAACATGTTTCACTTTAACCAGAAGACAAATGGCTTTGTATAGACTGAAAACTGCAGGACACACCTATCAGGTTTTACAGGTAGAAGACCTGATTTTGTGTTTATCATGAAACATATCAAGGCTTATTCTGAAAGTCTGTCCCCGTCTTACTGATGACACACAAAACAATGCAAACACTATCAGAAATAAGTCGATTTATTACATCATAAATAAAACAACATGGTTTCGTTCACATGTCTAACAGCTCAATAAAACGGTAAAAGTAAATGTTTGTTTTAATCCCATGCACAAACATGAGGCCAAGTTTGGGTGATTTTCTTGCAAATGTTTATTGTTTGGAGGTTTTTGTCAACATAAAGCAGGTAACAAATAGCACGGCTTTTTTCACCTCTGTGTGCACAACCACGAGGCATCTTCTTGTTGCTGCTCAGTGATACAATCACCCCAGAGCCCTTTCATAACAAGTGCTGCCAAGGCATAGCACGTTGTGTTTCAATGCGGTAAACAAACAAACAAGCAAAAATAACAACAAATGCAATACTTGGACAAAAGTCTGGATCTGGATGTGGAGTAGCATGTCTTTAAAGTGACAACCGCAGCATACGCTGTAACCAAAAGAAGGTGACCAAGTCCCTGACCAAGTTTCTACCAGATGCAACCGTTTTCTGGCTGTACCAACAGGTGAGCTTATCAGTGATCAGAAATCAGAAACAAATCTCTTAATTCCTCAGCAGCAGCTGCATCTCATTGCTAAAACTGAGGTACCGCTGCGTAAAACGTTTTCATCCAAATGTAAACGGCTCGTCCCCAGAAATGTGCTTCAGAAAATCCATTTCAGGGGCCAGGATTTGTATCTGCATGCAAACAGACAAAGCAGAGAAACATTTAGCTGTAAAATCCGGACAAGAAGAGAGCAGGGGCAGGATATTTTCACCAATGCGCATCGCATTTCATTCAGGCCCAGTGAGGTTGTGTCAGACCCAAAGGCTTTCATAGTAGTTAGCATAAAATCCATTACTTAAAGATAAATATAGACACCACATCATCAATCCCATTCTCTTTAAATACAAGAAAACTTCATCTTTTCCACTTCAGACACATTCCTCTTCTTATTTTGCTGCAATTATTGTGAGTTATAAAAAGCTTCAAAAAGAGACGAGAGAGATAAATTTGCTCCTACTGGATACCATGGTAACAGTTCTGATATAATTGAATGCATCTTTGTTGTTTAGTTGCTGAAAAAAGGAAGATCACACTCCTGAAACGCTGCTCATTGCATCGCTGGATGAATTCTAATAACCCGCGGCCTTATTATTCTCTTTATCCTGCATCCCTCAAAGCCTCATGCGCTTGGCTCTCCCTTCGTTCACGTAGCTTTGTTAAAAAAAAAGGGTCAAAGAGCAGCTTCATCAAAGGGTCATTTGTGAGTCTTGATGGGGAAGCAGGTCTGCTCTTGTCCTTAATGGGGTTTGCTTCAACAGAAGCATTTTTGCGTTACTATAGAAATGTTTTGTTCCTAAATGAAGCTTCATAAAAGGAAACAGCGAAATCAGGGAACTTTGTCTTCTATTGGTTTGCATGATTGTGCATGTAGAGGCGAGTGAATAGCAAACGTCACCACAAGAGCGTGCTAAGAGGCACTTTGGGGGAGATGGGACGTACGTGTAAACAAAAGAAAAACAGCAGGGAGCTTTGATTTCACAAGTAGTTTTTGCAACAAATATTTGCAACACATGAAAAGTAGAAAAGCTGATTCTGTGGTACGAGATAGTATCTGTGACTACACTGATGAAGTTTTTGTCTTAATGACTTTACTATAAAGTCATTTATACACACAAACACATACAGACACATCTGCACACAGCAGCAACTCCTCAGGCAACAATAATCAATTAGGCTTCTCCGGGAAAGGCTGCTTGCACCACGTAAGTGATTTGATACAAATGAGCTTTTTCTAATCAAACAGACTAATTTGCTAAAAGGGGGTGTAAGAGGAAGGCTGTGCAGGAGCCAGCTGAAATGTGCAACAACTTAACGCCTTAGGTGCTGCTGAAGATGATATTTATGAATCATTTTCTTTAGCGCTTAATCCGATGCAGGGGCGTAGGGGAGTGAAGCCTGTCCCAGCGTGGTGAGAGACAGGGACAACCCTGGACAGGTTGCCAGTCCATCACATGGCAACACACAGCGACAAACAACCATCCATGCTCATCTGAAGAGGATTCATGGGATAATATGTTTTCAAAGGGTTAACGTAGTGGTTTCCAACCTTTTTAATCCACACAAGCATTCTATATATTCTAAGATGTTTCCAACAAAACCTAAGTAAAACAATGTTTTATATCATTTGCATGAAAATAAAAATCTTTTACAATTTGACTGAAAGAGATCGATCCCATATTGTATCAACATTAAACACAACACTGATGCCAGACCACATGCAGATAAAAAGCAGGCACTCGTCTTTTTCCCGTGATTAATGTTCTACTTGTGAGCTTTTAGCAGCAGCCTGTTTTATTAAATCAGTAAGAAGGAGACAAAAAGCTGCACCAAAGCAACTGTTCAGCACACCATGTCCACTGCATTTTCCAGCACAGGGTTTCACATTAGTCCAGCTAATGAGGATTTATCATAGCACCGAGGCTGTGAGGGCGTGACCTGCTAAGTGCCCCAACACAGAAGTGCCTGGAGGGCACCGCAAGATATATTAAGAATAAAAAAATATTCATTTGAGGTGATGGTAAACATTTTGTACAAGGTTGTGTCATGAAGAACTCCAGTTCCAAACCATGATTTTTCCTCCTCTGCGCCATCTGTGCAAAGGATGTGCAGGAATAAGAGGTGAAAAGGTAAAAAGAGAGATAAACAGCACCTGACTAAATGTACATAAACATGTATCAGTATTTATATCCTGCACCGGAGCCACATACTGAGCTGTGTCTAAAATAAAATAACCTTTTCATGCATCAATACAAAACAATGTTGCACTGGTTTCTAACAGTATTTTACAAACATGATCATAATGATGCTGTTTTTATCTATTAATGTCATTTTACTTTATATTTATATAAATTATTTAAATGCATTCCATAAAATATGTGTAAAATTTCATGTGATCAAACTATTAACTATTAATTATAACTACTATTCATCATTAAGGCAAACTTAGGTAAATAGTTCGCATTTAGGTTCAATTATATATTATATTTGTTTAATTTATAATAGTAGTTATGACTTAGATGACTCAATAATGTAGTTACAAATTCACCACACCAATCTATGAATATGTGAGAAACCAGTTTGTAAATCGTCCCATGTAAAGAGCACTATGCATGAAAGAGTTAATACATGACTCATGTAAACGAACATGAAGAAAATAAGTAAATGAAATGTTATCCATTCTGAAAAGAAACTTTTTCTAACCATCCTTCATGTCTTTATGTCCTCTAATGTCCCAGTACCATCAGTTCCTTCCAAGTTTCAGCTCAAAATGGACATTTTTATCTACAACAGAAGACTTTTAGTGCTAATTTGCTCATTTGCTATGCTATAAAACATATTATTGCCTGTTCAAGCATTTGTTGTTACAAGCCTTCATGATCTAGTATGAACAATAACTTAAAATGTGTTGAAGTTAATCTGATTTAAAGTATTCAAGTGCAGCTAAATGTGATACACTAAGTGCCTTAATGGTGTACTCTTAACAATCAAAATGCTGAGTATAGATTTTCTGACACAAGGAGAAAGATAATGTGATGATAATGATAGCGAGCTCTAACTGAGGGGGGGTGTTTGCATAAGGCGCTGGGGAAGCATTTTAGGTGAAATTGTTTGGTGTGTGCCTTCCATATTTACCTTTTCCTGATGAAGATATTTGATAGGAAGTGTGACTAATGATGCAAACTGTTAACAGAGAGCAATCAAAGTGTGATGGAAGGCAAGACACTTCACATTAAAACACTAAAAAATAAGAAGCATGATTTAAAACTACAAAAGAGAGAGAAAGGAACGAAAGAACGTTAGATTGATACCATCATTAAGCTTCCAAACTGAAAGAAACAGATGCAGGTTTGGACTTTTAACAGGTGGGTCTGGATGTTCTATCTGACCCGTTCCAGGTATGTGGTGCATAGAAGCTGAACACAGCTTTTTCATGTTTTGGTAACTGATATGAGACCGGATCCAGCTGACCTGAGGGGTCTGCTAGCTTTATTCCGGATCAGGAAGCATTTCGGTCCTGAACCATTCAGAGCTTTACAGCCCAGCAACAGAACCTACAGACAGGCAGCCTGTATAAAGGCTGATGTGGAAGGTAAATTGGTAGTTTTGGGGTTCCATATTCTTAACCAAGACAGTGAAAGTTATGTGAAAGTGCTTATCCTGTACAAAGTGCTTTTTTATCTTTTTTTGTTATGTAAGGTTGTTTTTTGTAAGGCAGACGATAGCTTGTTACCTGCCTGCATCCCGTAGCCTTCTTCGTGATGGTGCTGTGACGGGTCTTATAGGCCGCTCAGGTAGTTTTTCCAGGCAGTAAGAAGCTCCTACATCCCCTTTTCCAGGATTCCATCCCAGGTGTGTGAAAAGGTTCCCTTGTCCCGGTGCATGGTCCTTTGTGGCCGCTTCCATGGCTTCTCTGATCCAGTGTTGCTTTTTATCTCTACAAAACACTAACAATAGAAAAATATCTTTGTCAAATTTTATGGGTTTCATCATAGCAAACCTCTTTAAAAGATAAAAATCTAACATTAATTGCTGTATAAAGTTGTTTATTGAGACATTTATATAGTTGTGGATTTATGTTTTACTTTGTTTATCTACTTAAACAACATAATTATGGTTTTGGTGCATCTTTAAAACTGCAGCATTCAACAAAGGACATGACTTCCTGCTCCTATATTGTCATTCTAGATATCTTATAAAACTTTTCAAATGAATTAATCTTTGAAATGTCACTTGTTCAGGGACTCCGCTTGCCTCTGATAAATGACTTTAAAAGTATTCAAAACCTGCATTCTTGGATCATCTTGCTGTGCAACTTGAACAACTTCTTTCTGAACTCAACAATCTTTCAACTGGCGCCTATATCTCACATCCCACTCGTCACAGATTTTCTGTCTGATGTGCTATAAAAGCTTGTCACCAGCTCAACACAATAAGGTCACACTTCAGAGTGGCAGGATGATGCCCTGAGAGGTATATGCTCCTGTTGCTTCACTCATCCTCCCCCATCATCTCGCTTCTGCTCTGTTCACCCTGGAAAGTGCACCGACTGATGGGAAACGTATTTGCGGGGAGAATTTATGACATATCTGGGTTGGCTTTTCCTTTTCACCTCCTCAGGGGGTCTCACGTCTCCTGCTGCAAATACAGCAACAAGCAACCGTAATTATTATAGACGCAACCAGAAACATAACCTGCATCTAATACTTGTAACATGAAACTGCTCATAAACACCCTTACAGCCAGGTTATAATCACCCTACTTATGTCTCTCAGACACAGACACACCTGATTCCTTCTCACTCTTTTCATTTTCTACATCACACTTTCCAATGCTGTCCACAAAGCTTCCCTCAGTGTCGATAAATCATTCTTGGGCAGCTCCAGCAGACTAAATCAGCCACTATGTAAACATGGCTGCTAATCCATGGGCAGTCAGCCGAACTCCCACTCTGTTATATCCTCCTCTTCACTTTATCTGGCGGCACCCACCTGGGAATATCTGATCAGTTGCGTTGTGAGGAGAGCAATCTCTGTGTTTTCACTGTGTGCAGACTTGAAGCACAGGCGAAGACACAAGACAGATGCTGCTCTCTAAGAGTTCCTCCACACGTGCAAGTGTTTGACACTGGATGGAGATCGTGCTTGATAATTGGAGCTGATGCAAAAGAATCATCAACATTCTCTTAAGATATTTTCCAACAAGTAAATAAGCTTCAGTTCAGTAGTTTTTTTTACTAAGATACTTCCTGAAGATTTTATCTGTCTAGATTTTTCAAAGATGTATTAAAGCTGCAAATGTCTCCCCTACCCATCACTCCAACAGCCACTAATAATCTTGCTGATTATTTTTGTGTTTTCTTGTAATAACTAACAATTTGAAGACTTAAACTGGGATCTACAGAGTTAAAATCCTTCTAATTATTCCATGTTTGATAGTTTCAAGCAGGTTAGAAGTTATTTACTGTGACGTATGAAAACAGATTTAACAGCTCTTTGTATTTGTGTGTATTTTTACCATAATAATGTTCAAAGAGCTGTAAATTTAAAGAGTGCACAGGGATCGAGTACTATTTCTCAGTGTTTAGTCAAAACAATATTTACTGTTGCTTAACAGGGTTTCTAGGTTAAAGTATGCAAATGGTTCATGTGATGCAAAATGAGAGAAAAATATTAGAACTACGTGTTGCATGTATGAATTGATTATATGCATTTCTTTATTTCAAATTAAAGAAAATACATTGGTCTTACTAACTACTGAACCCATTTTACTAATTACACTGATACTGAACTGCTAATAATATTACATCTGGTGAGTTTTGTGTACATACACACACACACACACACACACACACACACACACACACACACACACACACACACCTACCTATCAAATAATTCTTCAGTCTCTCTATATCCCAGAATGGCAATGCTGTCCCTGTAGGGTTTCCCAAGGCGTGTATTGATTTTCTGCAGGCTGCAGCCTAACCAGGTCCACTGGACATACCAGAGAACATGACATTAATTTTGAAATGGATGATCTCACAGAAACTGTGCTAACAAGACACTGTGGATTTATCTTAGCTGCACAACTTTCTCCATATCCACAGACACATCCACGCTAGGTCTCTACCGTCATGGTGAATCAAACCTATTAAACTGCATTAGTTATAGTGGGGAAAGGGCGGAATAAAGAGGGTAAAAGGACACCGCTTTTATTCTTTTTACCTCCATTTCTCTAAATTAAAAGGAGAAGAACTGGAAATGATAAAAAAAAACAGAAGAAACTAAAATACCAGCAGCCTAATGTTCAGGGAGCTCATCTTCTTTGAAAACATGTTTTTCCTCCAAAGAAAAGTAACACAATTTGCACAATCTGATTGCACAGTGGGTTCAGCAGAGGGAGATAAAGCGAAAGAACAAAAATGAGTGGAGAGATACACGCTGAGAAACGAAGCTGAACTCTATTCACATGACAGCATCCTGGCCTGAAAGATGCAGCACTTTGCAAATGTGGGAACTATAACTAGTGATATCTTCTGCTCCACTTGCTGTATTCTGCCTCCCATCAAGGTTCCACATATTATGAGACTTTTTACAATGCTTAATATCACTCAGTTTTATTCCACCTGCACTTTGTCAGTCACTGAGGCAGTAATTTCTCATGTAGACATGCATATTCCAGACAACTAACAATACAGAGTCTGCACAGGTGACAGGTGTTGATCGGGTACCGAGTGGTTGAAACTTGAAGGGGACATGTCATGCAAAATCCACTTTTTTAGGCCATTAAATACATGTTTTTGTGCAGATCTATGTTTGGGAATGCAGAATATGTACATTTATTCTCTCCTAATCTCTCTTAACTTCTTTTTAGTCATATTTTTCAGTTTGTTTAATTTTCTCTGTCACATTTTTATCTATTACATCACAGTATTTGCTGTGGGTCTGCCGAATCGGATTCGGTTCTGCCAATTCAAGAATCTGATACGTTGACATTTATAGTAAACTTACCAATAAAATGTTTCTCTGCCGGGAGATTAGCGTATCGCTGCTA
>JBAMHV010000003.1:25048344-25060317 GCA_037177535.1 Pseudomugil gertrudae | reverse complement strand
TGGTGCAGAGACGCACACATGCACTGGTGCAGAGACGCACACATGCACTGGTGCAGAGACACACACATGCACTGGTGTGGAGTGATGAGCATAAGTCTCTGAGTTCAGCTCACCAGATAGAAGCTGCGTGAGGATCTCTTGCTGTATTGACGATGATGTTTAAGCGTGAGATTGTAACACTGATTTCATTAATCTGCATTTACACACAGCCATTTCCATTTAAACCAGAATCACCATTGATTCCAAAACGACTCATGCACCTGCAAAAACATGTGCACTGACATTTTGTTTACCAATTTCTGAGATTATTTTTGTTTACTTTGTTTTCTCACATGTGATTGAATCTCAGTTTGACATCACTTCTTCAGTCCAGAGCTGCTTAAATTCCCTTATCTCTAAACAGCAACCTATGTATTAAGGGAATTACAGAAACAAAGTGTGACTTTTGTACATTTTAAGACCCCACAAGCTTAGTTTGCAATTCTGTAGACCCAAGTGGCAGCCCGAGATAACAGTTTGAATTTCTCAAAACTTAGAATAGCTTCATTACTCAGAAATGATGTAATGTGTTATTGTTAAACTTCCAGACCCAAATTCCTGCGTCTCCAGTTTCTGATAAGGCTGCCTGAGCAATAATCCCCGTGGAAGCATTTTCAGCTATTCCTAAATCCAGCTCTCTAAAGAAAGTGAAAGGTTTATTATGTTGTTCTAAAGTCCTGATTATTCACATCATTGGAACTGAGACAATTTTTACTCAGTGAGGATCTTTTGTTTTTCAGAATTACAGGCAGGACGACGGCCTAAGATGATGTCACTGTTACAAACGCAGCAAGAAAAACGCCTCTTTAAATCACCTGCAGCTATATGGGGAAAAAGCTGCAGCAAATGAAGTGAAACACTGATTCCTTTAAAATGCACGCTTGCTTTTTCACTAGTTTTCCAGTTTTGCAAACTTTGCAAATGCACTAAAACTGGGTTTTAGGACAATATGCTAATTCTGGATGATAAGCACAGAGAAGGAACGCCTGCCAGCACAGCTTAGAAGCACCGCAACACTTAAGGTTGACTCAATCCGAGTCGATGAGCATCGAATAGACATCAGAGATTAAATAACTGCACCTGGTCATAATCTTCCATTGCTTTCAGTCCTACTACACCTGCCTCTACAACACATGTCCCATCCAGGGTTAAATGGAACTTAAATGTAAAATAAACTAGAAGATTTAAGAATCCACACTTGATATGTTTTCCCACTGTGAAGCGTTATGAGATCCTGCATAGAATCTGACTTATTATGTCAATCTCAGTCATACATGGTAAAAATAAGAGCTCAGGTGCACCAAAATGTATAGAAAAACCCAACTGGGACGTGAGGACGTGAGGAGTGTCCTCATGTCGGAGAAACAATAAGCAGCTTATGAACACTGCATGTCCAGCTCCCAGCTTGGACACTCGATGTAAACCTCTGTGCAGAATTATGCGGTGCAGGGAGCAGCAGCAGTCTAACATCTGATTAAAAAGAAATCAGTAAGAAAATATTCAGCTAAAGTCAGTTTATTATTTATTACATTGTTCCAGCTCAGGCCTGTTTCAGTGTATTTAGATTTAATATAAATCGTCACTGGATGTGTTTTTTCCTGTCTGCAGTTGTTTTAAAATAGCATTTAAGCTTCGTGCATTAAAAAGATAAATGATACAGTTATTGAACATGCAATCAGATTAATCTCTCATTCTGATTGGCCCAATGCATCGTGGGAGCAGTTGAATCAAGCTACGGTGAAGCTGCACGGGAGGGGAAGTGAGTTATTTGGGTGCCAATGCTGAAAGCGTGCAGGCACACATGTTACTATCGCTCTGCGTTTATTCTGCTGCTTCTTCTTCTTTTAGTTCTCCTATTTCTGCCGGATTATCAGCAATTAATGTGGCGTGCAGCAATGACTCCAGCCCATAAAAGTTATATCAAACGTGTGGTTCGATCAGGAATAGTGTGCTTTGATTGTACTTGTACAAAAATCATAGTTTTTATGTAATTTGCAAAAAACTGCAAATGTTTCATAATTGAAATGAAAAGGATTGTGGCCGGAGAGCTGCCCCAAAATAAAAAACCTTGAACCCCAAAAGACCTACAGCTCAGTGATGCTTTCACCTAGAAAAACCATTGAAAGTTTAAATGGATCACAAAAGATAAAACTTTGACCATCTGAAAGAACCTTTTCATAACTTTAACGGTTTTAACACAATCGCAGTTTATGTTTTAGAAAAAATGAGAAAATATGAGAAAAAAGTCTAATTTTTTTAATTATTTTGATAGGACTTTTTGTTTTCGAACAGTGTTTCGTTGCTTGGGGGGTATAATCAGTACTTTTTCAGGTCCCAGCTGACATCGGGTGAGAAGTGGGGTACACCCCGGATAAGTCCATCACAGGGCCAACACACATAGACGGACGGACGGATGGATGGATGGATGGATGGATGGATGGATAGATGGATGGATAGATGTACTTTATTCATCCCACACTGGGAGATTTAGATGTTGCAGCTTCAGTTTACAGATGTTCTCATAGAACAGAAAAAAAAAGAGAATGCACAAAAGCAGAGTAAATACAGAAAAGCAAATCCATCCATTTTCTACCGCTTTTCCCTGAACAGGGTCGCGGGGAGGCTGGAGCCAATCCCCGCTCACAATGGACGAGAGTCGGGGTACACCCTGGACAGGTCACCAGTCCATCACAGGGCCCAGAAAAGCTAAATATAAATATATATTTTAGTATTAGGAATTGTGATATGTTCCAGTGAGTCCTAGTAATACAGTGATGTGGAAAAGTCAACATGAGCTATCAGAGACACCGGGATGAGGAGTTAAAAAGTCTTATTGCGTTAGGTAAGAAGGATTTCTGGTGGCGGTCCTTGGAGCAGCGGAGCTGTCTGAGCCTTTTGGAAAAGGCAATCCGCTGCCCGCGCAGTACGGGGTGAAGAGGGTGCTGTGTTGTTGAGGATACACATCAGTTTCCTCCTCTCCACCACTGCTTCAAATGTGTCCAGTTAGCAGCCAATGACAGAGCCAGCCTTCCTTATAGTTTGTTAAGTTTGTTGGTGTCACTGGCTGCAATGCTATGCTATGCTATGGTATGGTATGGAAGAGCATTTAGCTACTAGCGTTACATCAACTCCAGCCTTTGCTCACACTTTGCCCTGCTCCAGCATTCTGCAGCTCCCTCCTCCTCTGCAACTGGATTTCTTCCTACCCGTCTACCACCAGCTGACACGCCGATGGATCTCACTGCAGAGACGAGATAGCTGCACATAGAAAAGAAGCCAGATATTTCTCTCAGGAGTTTCTACAGACAAAATAAAGAGGTATCAGAAGCGTGAACGTGACACACCACACGTCAGAAGGACTGTATATGACACTGTATAATTGCTCATTTATCTGCTGGACATGGACACAGAAGAAGAGACGCATGTTTTAGCAGTGGTTAACTGAATTAGGGCTCACTGTGTGACTCTGTGGGTCTTCGCTCAGTTGGGATGGGGGGCCGTTGGCTCTGCTGCAGCTCCACTTTGTTAGTTAGATTAATAAATTGTGTATTTTCACATGGAGTGCCGTGCCCAGTGCAGTTTTAAGTTGCTTAGAAACAAGCTGGTTGCACGGTGGAGGACTCTTTCGGGACGTGCTTGTGGCAGATGAGCCTTAATGCGACGGGAGTGGATGTGCAGCTGTGAGGCAGACAGGACAGAAGAGGAGGCTAGCAGGAGGACAGAGGGAGGATAAGGAGGGAAAGCAGGTGGGGTGGACAGGGTGGAGGAGGAGACGTCTGCCAGGAGGGCTGCTTTGGCTCCATCGGAGGAAACAGAAGGAAGAAAGAAAGTCTCTCAGGCATTCCACATTTATAAGTCTCTGCCTTTTCCTCTCCGCATCTGGACTCGCCATCATTTTCTCTCCTTTTTAACTGGGTTCCTCATATGGCATCACTTTCTTCTTCCCGGCCAGGCTTTGGACGTCCTCTGGCCTTTTCATAGCTCTATCTCTCCTCAGCACCTTCTTTCCACTCGCGCTTCTTTGTGTGCATTTTAACCATCTTCTCATTGCGCTCGCTTTTCACAGGGAAAAGGCTTGGCGTGAGATCTGTGCCAGTGCAGTCTAGATTGTGCCACCCTACCAAGAGAGTGGGTGTTAAACACAGACATCGGCACAGCTTGCCAGAGAGAAGACACCACACTGAAGCCCAATGGCAGCAGAGAAACATGAATACATGTCTGCTGCCACCCACTCGTGTGGAACCTGATGCCTTTGGTTCACTTTTATCCAGAGGAGATGCTTTTCTGAAAGAACATTTCAATGTTCTGTCCTGAATTCTGCGGCTGGATGACTGCAGCTCACCAGCAGCCAATAGGAGAAATAAAGTGGTTGCTCACTTTTAAATGCAGAGACTGTAATTAGAACATATTTTTATGACCTCATAGTTGGGTTAAGAGTTTGAGTTGTTTAGTGTCTCTTACAATATGTGCTGAGCGACTTCTCTTTAACATAATAGTATGATTTACCTTTAGCTAATCCACATATCCGGCTTCCAACCTGCTTCATTTAGGAGTAAAAACAGAACTGCTGATATAAATACATACACAATATGAAACGCTGTGTGCGGTCATGCAAATGCACATTAATATTGGCAAGGTTCTGGTGTTGGCTAGCCTGGTTTCCGGCTTGCTCTTCCTGTGTCTGCAGACATAATAAAACACCTGCAGTTGCAGCTTCTGGCGCCAAATTAAAGTGGACACAACCACCAAAGGGAATGATTGAAATTAGTTTCACACTATGAAATTGATTAGTTTCTATAAAAACCTACCTCACGAGATCACACCGGGGTTTTATGCACCACATCATCAGCTGCAGCTGACATCAGTGCCGATACGTCATGCCTGCCCTCTGCAGTAATGCACGAGAGATGTGCCGTAAAGCTCTCCCAACATCTTTTACCGTTAAGCCTCCAAACAACAAGAGTTTTGCCATTTAATTTAAAATCTTTTCTTCCATATGCAGTATGTATCCAAGCTGTGGGGATCATAGATAGATATATACTCCTTTTCACAAAGTATAACAAATAAAAAACAATAAAGGCTTGTCCGTCCTCTGCCTTTTGACACGGTGCAGCCGACAGGATGTCACGCTGGGACGCATCAGAGTATTGTTACAGTCCAACTATCCTTGATCCCTTTATTAAACTTTAATGAAGCTGGAATGAAAACAACTGTCAGACACATATAGCACCACTTTGATCAGTTAAAATGTTAAACTTATGATGACCACATCAGGCCTTACAGTCTTTGTTCATCCTGAAAAGGAAAAAATGGGTGACCCTTTTCTAATTTCACATTCAGAGCCCCAACTTTGCTTTTACACTTTTTTATGCAGTTAGTTAGTTTAAATCAAAGTAAAATTATCACGTGTCACAATTTTACTTTATTTATTTCATCTGTTATATTTTCCGCACATCTTTTACTGCAGCAGGAGGTTCTTTTATTGGTCTTCATGCTTTATTTTCACACATTTTTAACTGATTATGAACATCTATCAGTAAAGATTGTTAATTTAACATAATAAATAAAAAGATTACACTGTTTATGTCATGTTGTTGGCCCCGTTTTCATCACTATGGCCGGTGCAGTGGAGGTAAACAGCAGGTTATACTCAAGCCGACAGAGTCAGTAGATCCTAACCAGAAAAAACTTTGTGTCTGGCAGACTCACATGTTCTACTGAACTTCTCCACCCTGCAGCCTCTGCATGGAGGGATGCAGGTAAATGTTTTATGGCATCTCCACTCCCGTTGCATACGGATCCTTTTCACTGCTTCAACCCTACAAAGCCCAGTGTGACATATCCGATGCCTTGTGTTTCATTTTGCATCACCATATGATAAAAACGTTGCTGAACAATCCGATATTCGTCTTCTGCCCCCCGGGAAGCAGACAAATACACTGAATACCCACCAAAAAGGTTTGTTACGTTATGTTAAAGGGTCTAATAAAGAGCTCCTATTTAAAAATGGCTTTAATTACACTAAGCTTTCACCAGTGTCTTAAAAGCATGTTAATGCATCACTTTGATTAAAACCAGCACGTTGTGTTTCTATTTCGTCTGAACCACTAACAAGTTTTTGCTAATTAAGTGGATTTTTTATTATTCTGCATATTCTTAACCAATACAGCAACACTGTCTTAACAGACAGACTGCTACAGAGGTGAGACAGCAAGCAGAGCCATCCCATTGGCCAATCACAGCCAATTTCAAGAAGGTGCTTAAATTTCACCTGCTAACACAACAAACACTAAGCCTGAACACAAACAGAAATAAAGTATATCCACTTTTTTTTCACGACTGCGTTTATTTTATCACATTGTTTCGCTTCCTGCAGTTATACAGGAGTTGCATGAAACTGGAGAATAAATATGCTGCACTGGTTTTACGTTTATAAAAAAATACTGCTAAAAGAAAAAAAAATCAATTAAGCTGTATTTTCCTTTCATCTGGGCCGAGGATGGATGCTTTTCCATCTGTTATGAATCCAGCCTGGTACCTCTACAAGACCTGCAAACTTTTCATAGCAACCTGTTCCAGCTCACAGCATGTAGTTTATAATTGGAGGAAACATTTAAGTCAAATATTCCTTTAAGACATTTTCAGTATCTGGGTGCAGCACTGAGTTTTATTCATAGCTTCATCCATTTATTCCATTTTGAGACTCATTGTGGAAAGCAACCATAAAGCACGCTCTCTCTCTCTCACACACACACACACACACACACATTCTGGTAATTCATAGTAAAAAAAAATCCACATATTATAGTTACCTAATTACAAAGCAAAATACACAACCCATCTAAAACAACACGGAAGCTACTTACTGAATTTCACCGCTGTGGTTGAGTAAACGGGAAGGAATCCTGTCTGTGAGGAAGAGGAGGAGAGCAACCAACACGAATGACGAGGAAGATTAGGGCGTGAAGATCAGTGAGAGAGAAGATGAAGGCATGCACAGGTATATGCAGTCAGAAAAACTGATGATGGAAGGATGATGCAACACAGACAGAACTGAAGTTAGAGGTTGCAGTGGAGGATGCGCATCATGTGACTGAGGTCACACAGAGTCCATCACGCTAAATATAAAGTACAGGGAGAAACTGCAACACTATCCAAGCAGGTAAGCAGATGCATCAAAGAGCAGTAAAGCAGGTCATTACCATAAATCCAGAGGTTTCTGACCACTGAAAACACCTGAATGTAGATTAGGTTTGAAAGATGGATATCACTTAAAAAAAACCAGAGGAAATGTAGCTACAGTTTGTTTGTTTCCACCTTCAGAGCTCGTCCCAGTTCTAATTTAAAGCTGCCTGCCACCAACACAGCCTCAACATGCAAAAGGATGCACACCCCCGTACCTCTCTGAGCCCGGCGAAAGCACCCCGAGATCGGCAGCGTGACCTCAGGGTGGCGAGTGGCCCGGGACCGGCGTGACGACCCTGCTCTGACAGAGTGTCAATACAAAGCAATTTACAAACGCATGAAGAATCGACCCTCGATAACAGGCAATTTCTCTGCTCCGCTGCCTCAAGAGGCATGACCCGCCTCACAAAAGTGAGCGAGGGGGGGGAGACAAGGAGGGGGAAGCGGGGAAGAGGAAGAGGAGAAGGGTGATCATGGTTCAGAAGATGTGATTACAGGCTACTGTGCTTTAAAACCGGAACGCGGCTAAGTTGAGCCGTTTTGGGGCAGGAGCGGGTGTGTGTGTGTGTTTGTGTGTGTGTGTGTAATAGTGATTTTAGAAGCACAGAAAATCTCTGTTAAGAGTTTGAAATCATCACACAAGTGATCAGAAAACGAGTCCGGGCGCGGGGGAGTTCGACAAAGAAGCAGGGAGGAGCAGAGGTGCTGCTGTTGTTGATGAAATGTGGATTGTGTGTGTCTTCGTGTGTGTGTGTGTGGACTGGAGGCCACAGGTGAGGACAGAGATAATGACCTCATTCCTCTTCTCTTTCGCCAAGACACTTTTCTCCACACAACTCTATTCATCAAACCCTCTATCCGTCTCCTCATCCCTCGCTCCACTCTTCTGCCCTCTCTGCTGAAAAGCCAGAGGTCACACCTTCATCTAAACAGACAGGAACACACACAAAGGAACAATTGAGCTACGTGCCTGAAGTGTGTGTCTGCGCTTAACGACTACACACATACACGCAAAAACATGTGGAGGAAGATGTCACAGAGTTTCTGTCAAGGCTGAATTTCATTATGAGGCGTCGTTTTTGTGTTGAGTGGATCACACAGCAGGTATCAGCCTACACACACATTATGGGTAAAGTTTACGTTCTGGATCTTCCTTAAACAACGTGTCATTTTTAAAAAGGCCTCTTTAAAACATCAAATTATCCCTTTAAGTACCAAAGTTGCTGAACTACAACGAGCCTCATATTTCCGGAAAGAGAGAGCTTAAACCTGTGCGTAGGTGGGGTCTATAGAGTGTTTCAGAGTGAGTCATTTTGTTACAGCAGAGGACAGTGATCGCCTGCAGACAGCTCTGTGTTGTACGCAGTTAACAATCATCCGCTGCTGTGTTGCAAGCAGATGTAGGAGTCGTTTAGCTGACATTGTTTATTTACGTTGTAAGCCTGATTGGGGACGAATAGATGGAAAAGCGAGGCAGAAAGACGCATGTGAAATGATGTCAGACCTTCTAAACACTCGCAAATGTGCCGGGATAATTATGTGTTAGAAGCAGCGTGAATGAACATGACTGAAATGGAAACTCTCATGAGCACATTTCAGTTGGATCTAAATGGATTTGTATTTATACAGCCCTTTTCCAGTCATGCTGAACACTCAAATCTCTTCACGCTACATGTCACACCCAAGGACACTTGAGAATCGATCCACCTACCTTCTGACTGGAAAACAGAGCTCTTCCACCCGAGCAACAGCCTCTCCTGAACATCTGAGTTCACTTAAATACAGTAAAATCAGTAAAAACAGACATCTCAAATAGATGTACATTGATTTTTTTTATTGATTTGGGTATGTTTTATCAAAAGGTACTATAAAATAGAGGGTCTGGGCTTCCCTCCTTAGGCTGCTGCCCCCGCGACCCGACCTCGGATAAGCGATGGAAAATGGCTGGATGGATACTATAAAATATTTAACATTTATCAAGGTATATTGCTAATAAGACACCCTAGATCTGGCATAAAACTACAATCATAAAACTTTTGTTTGTCACCAAGTACTTAAAGCGGTCAGCATCAGCGTTTCCAGGGAAACCGTCTCGGTACCGTACGAGTTTCCGCTGATAAGTCCACGTTTTGTGTAACATCTTTCTTTGGATGCGACATCCAAACTGATCTTGTACTTAGTTTTCATTTCTCCTTTGAAAAACATGCTGACAGATAAATAACTGATAATATTCCAACTTGGCTTTGTCTGACTCCGACATGGCGAACATGTACAGCAAACCTGTATGTAAAAGAAGAAAGCAACACAAACACAACAATCTGACCAGCAAAAAGGAACAAACCAGAGAGGAAGAAGCAGAAAAAGCAGAGGATGAGGATGAGATGACCCGGTGAGTCGCTATAGAGCAGGGGTGGCCAACCCTGGTCCTCGAGAGCCGCAATCCTGCAGGTGCTAGGAGTTTCCCTGCCACAACACAGCTGACACACCTCAGACTTAATGAGTAAACTTGACATCAAACTCTCCTAATTACCCGTTGATCTGAGTCAGGTGTGATGCAGCAGGGTAACTCACAAGACTTTCAGGACTGCGGCTCTCGAGGACAAGGGTTGGCCACCCCTGCTACAGAGTGACCTCTATACCCCTGTATAGAGGCTGCGAGTGTGTCGGGCGTGTTGGGTGATTGCAAATGGCTTTATAGCTGCACATTGATGTCTGAAACTGACGTCACAACACAGAAATGAATTCTGGAATGAAGTGTGAGGATTCGCTACGTACAACAATGCTTGAAATTGACACAAATATTTAAGTATTTTTCCATTGGGGAAAAGTACTGGCTCATTCCCTCCGTGAGGGATTTCACCGACTCTCTGAAGCTGGTGTTCTCCGTGGCGTCTCCACCTGTTGTTGGCTGAATTCCAGCGCCTCGCGGATAGCCTGGAACTCTTTTTGCAGCAACTCGATCAGACTCAGGCGGGCGTCCATGCTGCTTAGTCTCTTCTCAATGGTGGCGAGATGGCTCCAGGGGAAACCTCGTGGTCTTTTAGCGTCCGATGCTGTGGAAGGCGTAGATGCTAGCTTTGGCTTCACCATAACGATTTCTTCGTAACACCAATCTATATAATCCGCCAGGCTGGCCAAATCTTCCTCGCTTTGCTCCAGAGTGTACCTTCCAAATAAACTTAAACTCTTGTTAGTATTTTAGAATATATTTACAACATTAACGTATGTAAATGAACAAATTGCATCCAAAAGTTTGAGCGCGCGCCGTGAGTTACTCTTCCATCTCGCCGGAATTACGTCACTTCAACAATGCTTGAAATTGACGCAAATATTTAAGAACGTAAAGGAGCATGAATGGATCTTAAGGGAGCCGAGGCAACAGAGCGCCAGGAGTGAAACAATCCCTGCAAGCAACGGTCAAAATAAAAACCCCGCCAGTTTGACAGGAAGACATGCTGTTCAAAATACTACCACGTATTTTACAGCTAAAAACTAAAAGTTGTTGTGTCCCGGGGAGCCAGAACAGCCAAAGAAGAGCAAAAACAATGGAATTCCTAAAGATCACAGAAGAAAGCGATGGATACTTGTCAAACATGCCAGAGACCAACAGAAAACAGAGCGATGGGGGCCCAGAGGCTTATGTAGCTACCACTTCATATCAGGAATTGACAAGCAAACACGTCTGCTTTTGTAATTACAACATGCAACAGCATTGTGTAATTTTTAGGAATATAATTCATGTTAAAAGTCTGATTTTAAACAAATTCAGTCTTAGAACTGATTCACCTGTAACACAGGTTGGGTAGGATTAGCTTTGATTAGGCTGGTTTAGTCTTTAAAAGACATGTAGTCGTTTCTGTGACTTATTCCCTGTAGAAATTAATTAAAAATGGTGTTTAATTATGTGGAACTCAAAGTTAATCAACATAAAAGTTTGCACAGACAGCAGTAACTACACTGCCTGTTGCTCGTGAGAACTGAGTTACTGCACACTCACAGTGACAACCCCTCAATCCTTCACAGGAAAACTCCATATTCACATTAAAAAAACCAGAATGTGTCCATTTATATCTTGTTTTCTTAAGATAATGAATTATTAAGACAAGTTTGGAGCTGTTCAAAGCCCATTAGAACCAACACAAAAAGAAACATACATATTGATACATACATACACACTGACTCGTAAGAGACTCGAATCATTCCAAGAAGAAGGTGTTTAGATAGGAGGGCGCTTGGAAAATACCCCCGCACACTGGGTGAACTGCAGATGGAATTTATTTATTTTTTATAGTTCATTTTACAGCTAATAAATTATAATATGCACAATAACATCAACTCTAATTTATTGTCAAGTGTTTGTGGTGTACTGGGAGCCGTACCTGGTGCCTTGAAACGTCGACCAATACCTTCATGCGAGCAAAAAAAAAAAAAAAAAAACAGACTAAAAGCAAGCAGAATCGATCCAAGGAGGAAATGGGTTTCATGAAACAATTTAAACTTCCTTTGTTAGCTAAGCTAACATGCTAACACTTGCAAATAATAGCCTGTCAGGGAGCAGGGCCACAGCTCTGTCTGACAGTGCTCAGTGCATTGACATACATCCATGCACGCATTAACACACAAACATGTCACTTTTGCTCTCACCTTCTGTTGTTAAAAATCCTTTATATTATAATCACCATCTCTGTATGAGTAGAGTAGCTAAGGGTGCACACTTGGTGGCTCTCTCCTCTGGATAAAGCATACATG
>JBAMHV010000003.1:25038152-25048244 GCA_037177535.1 Pseudomugil gertrudae | reverse complement strand
GATTTACATGTAATTATGAAGGGAATGTGTTATTTATTTATTTTTTGGCTTAATCAGGTGAATGAATGAAGGTAAAAGTACACCTGTCAAAGATATGTGTTTTTTGTTGGGGGGATTTTCAGTTGTTTTTATATATTTTTTCTTTAATTGAATAATGAGCCCAGTGGGTGGGGCTCTCAGTATAAAAAGGGTTCAAACTGTGATGACAGGAGAGTGCCTGGATGACCTGCACAGATAAAGCAACCGCCCAGCTGCTTTAAAGTAGACACAAATGCTTCACTTACAAAAGACGAGAAAATAACAACCACAAGCATGAAGTTGTTTTGGCTTCCTGCCTTATTATAGGCTTATGGTCTCTGAGAAGGACACAGAAAGAACCCCGTGACAGAAGCCAAACTGGTCACATGACTTTCCCTACTTTTATAATTTAACTGTCATCCTTAATGTATAATAAATTAAGATTCCTTCTTCTTGAATTTAACTGAATTTTCCACACTGGAACCAACACTGCATGCAGCTCACCCTCACTGGAAATCCAGTCGTCCTCATCCTCACATCCTCCTCATCCTCACATCCTCCTCATCCCTGTCTGGTTTATATTATTTTTCTAATAAAGCCTTTTATGCAAGCAGAGGTTATTTTTAAATCATTGTTTCTGGTGATCAGAACAATCTGATTACTATTCTTCAAATCTTTCTCAGTTGTTCGAAGGTAACGAGAAAACTGAAGCCTGTAGCTTAATATCAGCAAAATAAGGATACAATATTGACAATTTAGAGCTAGTAATGTGTATTGATACAAGGAAGATCTTAAAAAGTCAGCTTCAGATTGAAATGGTATTTTTTTTCCAAAATCTGGACACGTCTAAGAAAACAGAGATACATGTCACTACTTTTGCTTAACCAATATGTAATCCTAATATGTACGGTCAATGCTAAGTTAAGCAACATGTAGCAATAACAGTGTGATGGAGTAGCCGTCACTGTAGCTGTGTCCAGCTGTGCAGCACTTTATCACACACACACACACACACACACACAATGTTGCACTAGACTTACCTGACTGGAGAGGATTTTTTTCTGTACCAACCTGATTAATTACTTGATTGAATTATTGTGGGCAGCTGAATGCCTTAAGGGAATAATTTGGGATGTGATGTGATTGGCTGACATGCCAGACACACAGTTTGAAAAGAGAGACAGACTGTTTGAAAGGGAGAGAAGAAAGAGAAGAAAAAGATTTGGAAAAGAGTGAGAGTGTGACGATGACCGAGGAATAGTCTGGAGTAGAACTGAGAGGAGAGAAACGTGGAGCGAAAAACGCATTTGCTTCCACGTATGAAAGGATGGGTGTAGACGGGCCCGAGCATGTAAATAATGTAAATAATTATCAATACAACCAGCGCTGGTTTTCCACCTCACTGTCAGAAAGGAGCAACACCACACATTAAAGCTCCAACAAGTTAAAAACGCCGGCCATCGACCACTTTATTAGTCTGATCAGCCGATTGGATTTGGTCCACTATACCGCACTGTGCCTGAGGAACCCAGTTCCATCACAAACAGCAGCAACAGTATTAGTTACCTTTTGCTGTAAAGGTAGCTGCTGTTCTGTGGGTTTGATTACTAAACGTTGACAGACGTTTAGTAAGTCATCATAAATTTAGAAGACCAGGGAAAATATGGATGAGAGCTTAGCTATCATCTTCTCTGTTTATGTTTATTAGAAAAAAAGTAGTATGGAATTACAATGGTTACAATATAATCGGGATACATGCTTTCATTGTGCTCTGTTTTATAAAGATGACGTCATACAATACACACACAAAAATAAAAAACTAAGAAAAATAGGACATTGATAAAACAATAAGAGAGATGCATAAAAACATAGAAACTAAATAAAAGAAAAAGATATATGAGAGAGAGCGAGAGAGCAATAGATAGAGATAGAGAGAGAGAGACAGATAGATAGAAAGAGAGATAGATAGAGAGAGAGAGATAGAATCATCTTTTTCTCTAACAACTCAGCTGATGGATCTGACGTTAGCTTGGCTCGTTTTTACCGAGACGTCTCAGAAAAAGTTGCCTGGGACGTCTCGGTACAGTCAAGCCAGTCCGCTGTTTTTCACGTTGATCAATAAATCTGATTTTACTTCTATCAGGTCTGACAAAGGCTGAAACTATGACGTGTATCTCTATGAAAGTTTTGCCAATCACTAGTCTGCAGCCATGTTTGGGTGGACGGTGAACCGTACCAGTCAAAAGTTTGGACACATTATCCCATTAGATCCCACGGGAAAGGGCATCCATGCTTTTGTACTGGTACTGTAGCATTCCCTCAGATCCCAGCCCAGAGAAAAATGTGTCATTGTACCGAGATGATCTGAGGGTTTAAACGTTCTGCCTGATCAGTGTAAAAATCCACCACGCTTCCCACAGAAGCAGCAAACCGAAGCCACCATTTATCTGGACTTTGGAAACGGGTGTGACTGCTGCTCTATGAGTTATGTGCAAGCAGAGTACGACCCCTTGTCATTACACGGAGCTATTTTGTTCAATGATTTAAGATGTTTGTGACTCTTGTATATCAAGCGCTGGTTTGACAGCGCCGTGTTCTCTTCCCTTCTCGTCAAAGCATTTTTTAGCCTCACATTCCTCATTCAATAGTAATTCTTTTTCTTTCTGACTCTTCCCCTCCTCCCTACATGCTCATCTTTTCGCTTGTCACTTTCCCTTTATGTCAATTACCAACCTCTTGCACATTCTCCTCCCCAACTCTCTTCCTCTGGCACTGCTGGTCCCCTCTTACACCTTCTCCATGTGTATCCTGCTAGCCCTCCTCTGACTTCCTCATCCTTTTCTCTTCCTTCTCTGTGTCTCATCCTCCTACAGGACTCGAGATGATCCTGCCTCCTTAGTCTGTCCCCGTTCTCGCCACCACCCCATCCAACACAGTTTTCTCTCTCTCCAACAGGCTGCATCTTCTCTCCTGCTGCTATTTTCATCCCAGCAGTGAGTGAGTGACCTGAATCTGTCTCTTTGCATTACAGCTCCTCCCCTCTGCAGTTCAGGAACATCTTGGAAAAAGCCAATGTGAATGCCACCTTGGCACACATGCCTTCATTTACGTATTTGAGCGTGAGTGTGTGTAAATGAACCTTGAACGATAAGGCAGCTGTATGCTTTGTGTGGCGTTGCTACAAGTGCTCACTTGGCTTGGCCCTTATTTTGTGTTTGTTTATGGAAGCCTGTTTGTAAGGAGGTGTGTGTGTATGTGTGTGTTTATCAGCATGCCAAGCAGCAGGTCTTAAATGGATTTTAGCTGGAATGTATCGGCTTTTCCAAAAAAGAACTCGAGATTATCTCACATTGCCAGTGTCTTAAACTGGCATACATATATTGCTGAGTGTGTGTGTGTGTGTGTTGTGTGTAATTGCCTGTGCTGTACCATCCATCAGAGCTGTTTTTCTCGCTTATTCTTCTCTCTGTTCGCTCACAAACTTGTTCCCTCTTCTGCAGAAAGAGAAGAAAACAACTTTTCTTTTTTCAAAATGACTCCGACAAGTGTTCGTTTTAACTTTTCTACTTTTTTCTGCACAGAATGAAAGCGTGTATAACAAACTTTCTAGAAAATGATTGCGTGGGGGGCTCAATGGGGAAGAGAGGAACATCATATCTGCCAAACAGGAAAACAATCAAGGCGGGTAGCACCGAGCTGTCAGAGAGTGTGACACCAGTACGTCCCAGTCTGGGAAATGAGAAACACTCAGCTCATACAAACCCACTTTTCCTTCATCTTCTCACAAACTGCTTTCGTTTGTGCACCTTTCACAAACTTCTCTTACATTTTCTTCGTACTTGCAGGCTGCTAATGGCTGCACTTGCTTGATTTTATCATGGCAGTGTTTTACATGCAAATAAAGGTTTGAATGCTCCCAAAAAAAAGATTTTAAAAGTATTTTCATTATATTTTAAAGTGTAAGTTTTATTCAGAATTAACTACAAAATGTTCATGACTAGGGCTGCATGGTGGTGCAGTTAGTTATCGCTGTGGTCTCACAGCAAGAAGGTTGCTGGTTCGAGTCTCGGCTGGGGTGGGGGTCCAACCAGGAAGTTTGTGTGTGTTAGCGTGGGTTCTCCCCGTGTTAGCGTGGGTTCTCCCCGTGTTAGCGTGGGTTCTCTCCGTGTTAGCGTGGGTTCTCCTCGTGTTAGCGTGGGTTCTCTCCGGGTACTCCTGCTTCCGCACAGTCCAAACACATGCACCTTGGGGATAGGCAGATTGGAGACTCTAAATTACCCAAAGGAATGAGTGTGTATGGTTGTTTGTCTGTGTGTGTTGGCTCTATGATGGACTGGTGACCTGTCCAGGTGTACCTCGCCTCTCGCCCGATGTCAGCTGGGATTGGCTCAAGCGACCCCGTTCAGGAAGAAGCGGTAGAAAATGGATGGATGGATCTTCATGGCTATGCCAATTCTTTAAAAAGCTGTAAATGTCTGTCACAGTATAGATTAAAGGAATACATGAGTGTATTACTTTTTCTGAACATTCCCCACATACCGTACCAGTCCAGTTTGGATGCACTTAGCCATGGGATTTAATAGGAAAAATATGTCCAAACTTTTGACTGGTACTGTAGATCAGTGTTTCTCAAACCTGGTCCTCAAATACCCCTGCCCTGCATGTCTTAGAAGCAACTCTACTTTAACACACCTGATACAAATTAATTAACTATCTCATTATGTTTTTTGCAGCCTGTTAACGAGCATTTATTCCATTCAGGTGTGTTAAAGTAGTGTTGTCTCTAAGGCATGCAGGGCAGGAGTATTTGAGGACCAGGGTTGAGAAACACTGATGTAGATGAAGCTTAGGTTTTAAAACGTTACTATTTCAAAAAGTGGTTCATCTTCCAATCACCAAACTGTTGGTGGTTCAAACCCTGCTTCACTTTTGTCATTAGTCATTCTACAACTTCAGAGTTGTGGTTATACATTGTATATAAATAATAATAATAATAAATTGTATTATAAATGTTAAATTTCAACCTGTATTCCTTCCTCCTCTCATCATTAGCGTGGAGCATTTTAACCCTCTTATATTTAAAAACATAAACAGTGAACAGCTTGCAGGGATCAATAAAACCTGCAGATCTCAGACACCAAGAAAGTCATTTTAAAAAGTCAGTGGAGAAGGAATATCTACAAAGTATAAATTAATAGTGGAGTTTCTGAGGTAGATGCATCAAAATGCTAGTTTACTACTAACATCATCACAACTTAAGTACCATTTATCACTTCAGAGCCAGGACTTTAATCATTTCTGATAACGATATATTTTAATCCCCTCCACCAAGAAAAAAAAGTACAAAATAATTAAGATAAATAATCTACTTTGCAGTAAATTTGATGTTGAGACACTTTGAAATATTCAAACACTTCCAAGCTCTTTGGTTAAAGATGCCGTCACAGCTACGGGATTTATTACAAGTTGTGCAAAGAAGAAAACAAATCTGTAAAACTATGCATGACATCTCTCATACTCGGTCATTTTGAATAAGAGGAGACTTTTATATAATATGTACATGTGTAAATTTTTTTATTTATACAATTTTTCCCCTGATATCACATTTTAATGCCAATATCAGCCAATAATATCGGTTTGTCAATAATATCGTTAAAACTATCTTTTAAAATTGGACTAACTGACTGAACCAGAACAAGCTGCAGGTTCAGATGCATCATATAAAAACCTGAGAACAGATTTGTTTGATTCCTCCACAGCTTTGCAACACCAGTGTGAGTCAGCCTGTGGGAAACATCCTGCCATGTTCCAGCGCCTAAAAACATCCCATCCCATAAACATCCCATCTCATCACCCGACACCAGAGCAGCAACATCTAACATGATGGAAATCCTGCAGATTAGCTCAACACATTTCAGAAGTGGCCATCATCTCCCTGCTTCAGAGAGCCCGCTCTCATCTGGATTTATTTTATTTATCTGTATGCTTCCACAACCACCTGGGTTTATGACCTCCAAACTCTCCACCCAGTTTGTGAGGCTGAGAGGTTGTGTGTCAGCAGCAGTGCTGGAGCTCCATACTGGACCATTTCTCCCCACACTGTACACCTCAGACCTGAGCCCGGTCATCCTCAGAGATACTCCAATACTCTACAGTTCCGTTAGTGCATCATGATGGACAAGAAGCTGAGTACAGAAAACTGGTTAGCCAATCAGATGGCGCAGAAACAAAAAAAAACATAATTGTTTACTCCTGTTCCTCTGGAAGTCAACAAATAATGGTTCACCTCCTGGGAGAAGAGGTGGCCTGAGTTCAGCTGGACAACAGATTAGACTGGAAATGCAATACAGAAGCTTCTAGAAAAAAAAGAGGACAGAGCAGACTTCTTAAGGAAGCAGGATTATTCAGTGTCTGTAAGACGTTGCAGATCTTCTGTAAGTCTGAGGTGTGACAAGCTTTGCAGCTTCAGAGGCAGAGAATAAAAGCACTTTACAGGATTGTTTTAATTATCAGATAAGTTCTGCATGTAGCCATCGCCCTGTAAAAACACACTTCTTTCATTATAATTTCCTTTCAAAATAAAACATTTATTCTTAAAAGAATAAAATTTTTCATTTATTAGATGGAAAATCAGTAATATGCACTGCATGTAAACCAACCTGACTGATGTGAAATTATGGGAAATATTGGTTTGAGCCCTTTTCTGTAGAGTCACACACACAAACACACAAACACACACACTGTTTGGATCCACAGAGGAAATGGACCTGGACACGATGGTGGAGTGGACGTAATTAAATGAACCGTGACTGAAGCGGTCACTAAATCTTCTCCTTCAGGTAGCAGCATGCAGCCTCCATCACATGGACACACAGGAAAATCACACAGTCACAGCTCAACAAGGCAAATCAGACACACAGCGGCGAGCGTTGGGATGTATTCCCTTTTATATGATCTATTTATGGAGACGAGCGTGTCCGTCTACCCATTTGAGCCAAATTAAATCAGACTCACAACACATCAGGTGATGTTACCAGCAAGTAATTTCTCATTATTGCTTCAACTTGCACGCAGATATCGCTGACCTGGGTACACACAGTCACCACTGTACGAAGTTAATTGTAAATATCTGTGTGGAAGTTTAGTCTGTGATGATATCTGCTGTGTTTTAACCATCACAAAGTGAGTATGGAAGAACTTTTACCACATGAGACCTCATTTATTCTCACTATAGAAACATTTGTGACTGAAAAATGGGAGGACATTAATCATAAATTAAAAGATAATTCTATAAATATACTGTATGATGGAAACATGTGTACATGGAGCCGACATGCAATGTGTTCGTCACACCTGAGGAGCGTGACAATGACCTGCGGAGCAGAGATATGGAAAACCTGCAGCATGATAAATTAGAAATGCAGGGCATCCTATCAAGCTAGCAAATGATCCCTAATTCCTCTGAAAAACAGCTCAGTGTGGCACCGTGCTGCAGGCTGGACCTCATCTTCACTCTCCTGCCGTCCTGTCATCAATCTGGCACCAGAGCTTGGCTTCAGGTGGAACCCAGGTGGAGGAAAAGATGGAAGGAGCAGCAGAGATGGAGTCAGTGGCTGATAGGATGGCTGCCTCATCTTGCTAATACTTCCCCAGACTCCTGGATTTTGTCAGCTCCTTCCACCTCACTTTCCTTTTAACTCCCCCCTGCCTTCCCCCGTTACGCCCTACAGCACTCAGGCGGACCGATGTGTGGAAACGGATCCCAGCCACCTCCACCTGGTCATTATCAGACACACACCTGCTGCCTCTTCTGCTTCCTCCTGTGCTGCTTTGGTGCTTGTTTTCATTCAGCCCTCACTAATGAGGATGCCCCTTTTATTTGTGAAATCAGTGTGCATACAGACATGTAGATTTATCTGTGGTCATGCATTTTCCATATTTCCCTCCCGGATGGCAATATTTACACATTTAAACCCGAGTTGTGGGAAACACAAACGAAGGTGAGACGAGTTAAACAAGGTGCTACTGTCACTCAACACTCCTACGATGATTTCTGTCTGATGGGTTACCATGACTACCTGACACAGAGTGCATCGCTTCATCCATCTGTGCTGCAGCAGTCCACCTTGCCAAGCGCTAACCTCGCCTTCCATCAGTCGTCCCCGCAATACGAGCGCCATTAATTCAGAGAGGGGAAGATAAGGATGAGGCAGAGGCTTTTTGAAAGCACTGGCACCAAAAGAAGGGAAGTCAGTCCACAAAGGCAGGAGAGGGGCAGCAACAAGCAACAGGGACCATAAATAATTCATCAGAGATAAAAAAAAAAAGGTCCCCGAGAGGCGCAGATATGTGAACTGTGCACTGAAAACTTTATGTTGTATCTTTTTTCTATGCTCCTGACCGTTTTCCACACCTCTGGAAAAACTGTTACATACATTTATTCAGAAAAATAAAGCAAAGAAATTCAAGTTCAAGCCCTCAAATCCTCTTTCTCCTTCATTGTCAGGCCAACGCCCCACACCTTTCAGCTCCCAGGTTCACTCCTTCTTGCTAATTGTGCTGAAGATGAACGACACGGCAAGAAATCTTCAGGTCTTTGGTCACAGATGGAGTCATTTTTATGTGCTCTCAGCACAAGCTGATGTATGAGCCACTGGGAAGAGTACGTGCTGTAATATCCCTGCGACAGTACATAAAAGCATATCTGACCATTTGGCAGCTGGACTTGTTGGGAGAAGAGCAGAAGCAGCAGAATTTTCATATCATGCTGTAATTCAAGCAGCGGTTTGCAGTAAGCAGCAGGCTGAAATGAAGAGCATCACCGTTTGAGGATTTGTGGAGTGCTGCCTCATGCGCTTTCACACAAACCTGCAAGAGTCGCTCACTCTTTGTTAACTTATTCATGAACTCAAATTCAAGGGGGATTATTTGGCATTTAGCTGTAAATATTGCAGATAAGAAGCAGATTGCTCACCAGCTGGAAGTGAAACCTCTTACAGTAGAAAACATGAGCATTTTAATTGCCCTGATGATATAAACCAGACTCCAAACAGGAGGGGGGACCATGTTTGAGAACTCCAAATTGACTCATAAAAATTGTTTATATTTTTAGATAAGGCATCTTAGCTGAATGGCAGGATCAAATGCATGTATGGATCGCCATGTTTTTCCATCTTCAGTGAGGATGGAAGCCGTTTATTCACACAACTTTCCAAACCTTTTCCATTTAACTCATTTGCACAGAAAGATGTTGGTTCCCAGAAAAAAATCAGTCGAAGCCTCAGAGAAAGAGAAATTATAAATTGCTCCATTTCTTTCCTCAGTTCCATGATAAAGCTCCCATCACACCTCAGATGACACTTCTACTTTGTTCCGACGTGCCTGTGACGATGCTCGCTACAGCTCCCACTGCACACGGGGACAAAAGTTCAGCGTGAGACGGGACTGATGGGTGGTTGTGATGCCCTTTGAGCAAAAAGATTGCAGGTAAAAGTCCTCTCACTTTCTACTTCTCTCCTTTTATGCTGACGGTTACGTTTAAGGTTCATGCTTTGGATTTAAATGTTAAAAAATACTAATACACACTCACATATACAGTTAATGCTCGTTAGTCTCTGTTTGTGTCATGTGATGCAATCTGGCAGTTTATGTTGTGGAACTATTTAGTCTCCATTAAGCCATTTCTTTGTCAGAGTGGGAACCCATTTGGGTTGATATTTGTAGACTGTGGTGGCCATAAAATATGATTAACATCATTTGTACACTTAAACTCTTTAGAAAACCTGATGCTCTGTGGTTGAGACAGCTGTAATCCAACAGGAAAGCACTCTCATGAGGATAGAAGCTCATTCTCATTCAGGAAAAGTGATCAATCTGAGCAACCCTACATTGATTTGCAGTGACCCGTCTCTCAGAAGGAGCAAATGGACACAAACCGTATGAGCTACCCCACAGCAAGGCACACCCACACCGTTACACACTACAGGGTAAAATGTTTTACTTCTAAGATTATCAGGCTCATGTTTTTATATTAAAGTCGCACATCTACGTTTGTTTTTTTGCTTTGTACAGATC
>JBAMHV010000003.1:24962756-24980309 GCA_037177535.1 Pseudomugil gertrudae | reverse complement strand
CGTGGGTTCTCCCCGTGTTAGCGTGGGTTCTCTCCGTGTTAGCGTGGGTTCTCCCCGTGTTAGCGTGGGTTCTCTCCTAGTTAGACAAAAGACATGCACCTTGGGGATAAGCTGATTGGAGACTATAAATTACCCATAGGAGTGAGTGTGTGTTTGTCTATGTGTGTTTACCCTGCGATGGATAGGCGACCTGTCCGGTGTGTACCCCGCCTCTTGCCGGCTGGGTTTGGCGCAAGACCCCCCCTGACCCCGTTCAGGGAGAAGCAGTAGAAAATGGATGGATTGATGACTGAACAACACCTTTCGCCATCCACCTTTTTGCTGTATCCTAAGCATTCCCACACTGCTGACTTTATCTTCCTCATTGGAAAAGGAATTTTCCTCCAGTAATCTGGTGGTAAATGTGCAACATGGCTGCGTACTGAACTCACCGTATGTCAGCGTCCTTAACTACGTCTTCATGCCACGCTGTTCAACCCCCAGGATAGAGAAGCAGCTACAGCAAAAAGCAGATCAAACTACCTTTCACTCCCAACGCCGCTTTTTTGCTGACCAGTGACTCAGAACGTGGCCCGATTCCCCTCTGAATCATACAACTAACTTTACGTCCTGAAGTAATAGATGATGGATGTATGTAGACCTCTTAACTCTGCTTTACAGCCTGACAATCACCTGTAAACCCCAACCTGCACGCACACACACACATCTAAACAATAGCACCGCTTGTTCTCGACTCCTCCCTTCTATGTTACAGGTATATGTCTGTGTCTCTCTTCGATATGCGGGGGTGGTCGGGGTCTTGCGCTGAGAGAGGGGACACTGAGATCTGCTGTACATCACTTAACAAAAGCATTAATATTTAGTTAGGCAGAAGTGTGTATGTGCATGTATGTGTGTTTAATGGGCAGCAAAGGGTGGGGGAGGAATAGGAACTGTTAGGTTATGATCCAACACTCATCTCCTCTCATTGCACTATAGGCTTATTAAACTTTCATACCGAGCCAGCACTGTTGCACAATACCCGGTTCAGGGAATCCAAGCGTGCACCTTGTGCAAGACTTAATCAAAAACAGATATCAATGTGAAACAATTCGGATCTAAATGATGTCCAAACTTTGTAGCGCTGTTTTCTTGCACCACTCAGATGAGCTGCTTGCATTTTGCAAAGCGTTTTGCAGCTGCAGCTTCTCAGCTTGATGCAGCAAACACAGAAATACGCTGCAGACATGTGAATCACAAGCCAGAAAAAGTCAATGTAAAAGCAGAGAAATGCAAATGAACTGAAATATGAACCTAAAACAGGGGTGAAGGAGAAGTTAGGCATGAGCTAACAACAACAGGTACCTTATGTGAGGGTCACAGTCAGATAATTAGTCATTCTGAAGGTGTGCTCAAGCTGGACAGCTAAAAATATCAAACCTGCCCTGTGCAAGCCAACCCCTTGGGGGGGGACTGGATATTCGCCTTCTCTTTCTACAACTCTGAAGTGATGACAGAAAAGCCTGACCTGACACAACATAGCCTTCAATCTTCATCATTCTGGCTGTCTCACTGTGATGCAGCATGAAAACAGCAAAAGAAACCAACTGAATTGTGATCTGTGTGATACGAGTCCTTCCAGCCAAGATAAAGTCTGGCACACAATGTATCTGGATGTATATGCCACCATACACGCTCATACACACACAATTTCCAGGCAGATACGGCTTCCTAATCAAGGATCATGTGGTAATCCCTCCCACAGCTTAGTGTGTGTGTGTGTGTGTGTGTGTGTGTGTTGTATGTGTGAGGTCAAGAAACTTGGAATCGGTCCCCACTCATAATAGGGCCCTGTTAGCCCGTGCTAATCGCTAATGCTAACAGGATTGGAGCATGGCCGTGCGCAGTTACCCAGCTTATCTCCAGCACAGAGGCGCACACACAATTACACGCAAACATGTGCACACAAGCTCTCACAAATACTTTTTTTTCCACTAATGGAAAGGAAAAAAGAGGGCGAGAGCGAGGGGAGCGGCAGAAAAACGCTGGCTTGAGAGAAAAATAATGCTGTCATAGTCGATGTTTCTTATTTTTCAGCCCGCGCATTAAGCTAGTGTAAGCTTAGCAGACCTCTCCCCGGACAAAAGGCTCATTTTTAGTAGTTTGCAGAAATGTCCATATTTTCCGTGTCGTCACCCTTTTCCTCCTCTGTCAACTTAATGCCATTCTTCTGGTGGTTTCTCTTCAACACTGACTCCCACAGTCAGTCACAAAACACTGATCTAATCACACGTACAGAACACATTTTAGCATTAAAAGCTACACAAGATTTAGTGTCTGCTTGCAAGGTGGACTTTCCAACAGTCATAACGCGTCTATTGGAAAGGAACAAATAATCACATCCGTCTTCCCAGAGAAGTTTCAGGTAAATCCATTACTGTAAGTTCATTTTATTCTTGCTACAACAACCACTTCTGCAGCTTCATGTTCTCATCTAATAATTATGAAAGAATGGAAAGGGTAGCAATGCTACCACACAAAGTATGTGTCGAGTAAAGGTTACCAGTCGCAGGGATACACGAGACAGAAATAGAGCATTAAAGTGGGGGGGTGGGGGTGGCATAGGGTGATAGGTGTGCAGCAATTAATTCCTATTTATCCAGGACAGGAGCGTGGGAGTTCTGCTCCTCACCTGTCAGTAAGTAGGAGGAGAGGCAGCGAGCCAATGACAGGACAGATGTGGAGAGGAAGGCGAGTAGCGAGAGGCAGACACGGGTACGTTAACACCTTAAGCTTCCTGACACACACGTGTACTGCTTTACAGATATAATAATCAGCATATATTCATGCACGTGGATCGTTCTGCCTGTCGCGAGACAAACACGTCCACTAAAGTGTCCTAAAGAAAGTCTGACCAGCATCCTGTGGGTCACTGCATGATGATTTCCCTCCATCCCCACACACACAGGCACACACTCTGCAAGCCAATTAAAAGAGACGGTGTGTGTGCTGTGGCTGGATGAGGTGGCGGGTCCAGTGTTTATGTCTCATTAAAGCTGTGCTAGGCCATGCCAGGCCAGGCTGTACCATGCCCCGGTGCACCCACCCTCTGCAGAACAGTCCCTCATTAGCATCGTTCCTGCTGCCTTTAGCAAAGTATATGTGTGAATTTATGTGTCTACTGTAACGCATTAAAATGCCGTCAGTTTTTTTTGTGTTAACAAATCCCACAGAGTCAGAAGAAGAAGTTCCTATCAGCTTTTCTTTAGGGGGGGGGGGGTTACACTATTAGAGCAGTGTGGTTTGTGGTAACCGCTCTCCATGTTTGGCCTCTTTTCTAGACCTCTGTTTGCTCCGTCTATCCATCTATTCATCTATTAATCCATCTTTATTGTTTGCCTTCCATCTCTTATTTCCCATCTGAAGTAAGCAGGCTGTTTGTCCTCCCTCTCAGTACGCTCTCCGTGTCCTCTTCTTTCCCTCCTCCTCCTCCTCATCCATCTCTCACTTTCTTTCACCTTGCATCTCTGGCTTCAAACTTCTTTGCCCCCCCTCCTTTCCTCGCCCTCTTTCTTTTCCACAGAGCAATTTTCTCCAAATCTGTCTTGTAGCTTTTCTCCTTCTGCTGCCTTGCTGTAAAAGTGCACGCGAGTGTGTGCACGCACATACAAGCACACACAGTAGTGCTGGTCTCTGCTGCCCGACTGCAATTCATCATCATTTTATCTCCCTTAATTGGATGCCATCAGGACCCCTGATACTTCGCATCTCTTCTTTAACAAACAGCTGCTCTCCACACACACAGAAGGATCACACACGGACACACACACACCCCATCCCCAAACTAGATTTTCTCCTCCTTGCCCCCATGTCGACTTTTTCCCCCTCGCCCGGTGAAGGGGTGGGAGAAAGCAGGAGATGGAGCGGCCGACTGGTTTATCAGATGGAGGGTAATGGTGTACGGCCTGTGCTGATATGATCTTTCCTCTCGTTCCTGCCCCCAGAGGAGAAACAAAAAGAAGATGGTAGGAAAATGGAGATGTTTAAATGGACAAAAAGCCAACGACATGTGGAGATAAAAGGATCAGAAAGGAAGTCTTCAGCTGTTTGAGTTGCTTCTCTAAACTTCAACCTTGAAGCAATACCCAGCTGTGTGAAAGCCTCGTGTTTGTTCACTCACATGACCTCTTCGAGGCTCAGAGCACGACTCCCCAGCCCACATCTCAGCATCCTATTGGCCTTTGCACCTTAACCGAAGCGTCTGATTGGACCACCCACACCAGGAAGCTGCTTGGCTTGGGTCAGGAAAGCCGACGGCTCTGATGTAGACACCAGCTTGTTGTTTTGGGTGGCTGCTGACCGGAGTTAACCGCTAGCATAAGGCCTAGCGGATGGCTAGGAATGTGTCAGTAGTAACGTGGGCTTGTTTGGCACAAAAGAAAGAAGGAGGACACGTTTTTGCCGTCTTATAAAAATGATCAGCACTTTTTCCTCTTAATTTGCTGCTGGACCTTGAACAAACTGCCGTTTCATCAAATTTTCCCCCGGCTTTAAAAAAGGTTGTATTATGTCTGGCAAAGCGCCTGATTTAAAGTAAGAAAATGCAAACAACACAGCTAAATTTAGAGCAGTGTTTAAAATCCTTACCATGAGAATCAGCTTTACCACCTTAAACATGAGTTTGCTCATTTACTACACGCCTCTGCTTGCAAAAGCAAACCTTTTTCCGACACTGCATTCTTTCCCAGGTCTCGGATCCCGCCTGCTCTTTCCCCCCTTTGGGATCGGCGGTATATGCAGAAACTTTATACAGAAATACAAAATTCTCCCATGAGCATATATGGATAGTCAATACCCAGCGAGGTTAGTGCATAGCTGAAGTTACGCTCTCATATGTCATGTGTGTCACATATACAGTGGGATATTGACAGGCTACTGTTAGGGGATACCGAGCGAGCATATTCGGTTATCATGGCCACTGTAAAACAGCAAAGCATGTGAAACCAGAGTTTAAACATGATCCGACTGGGATGTTTGGAATATCCTGTGGATATGGTTATCTTCTTTTGGATGGTGTGATGATATCGTTTGAAAGAAAGGAGGATGGGTTGTGGCCTCAGGAGGGGCTTTTGAGCTCGTATTTTCCCTCTCTTTCTCTCATGGCCTCTCATCTCAGTCCCTCCTCTTCTCTTCTTTTTTTTTTATATCATTCTTCCTCTCGCTTTTCTTCCCAAGTCCATCTGAGTGCATGTCATCTCCTTTTTAATGCACATAGCTTGCTGCTCTTTCCACTCTGTCTCATAGAACTTACCTGCATTTATCATTTACCTTATTTACTTTATGTCCTTGTAAACTGGCAACTTTTAATCCCTAATCCACCACAAATACATTTCTGAGGCTCTTAAACACTGTGGATTAGCACCCTAGTGTTCATCCTATTGATCACTAAGCACCCCCCAACCCCCCATAAAACTCCCACACTCATGCACAGCCATCCTGAGATCCACTCCACAGCCACATGTGCCACTGATTAACCCTTCTTCTCATAGCCGTATGCATACAAACCGAGGCAGTAGTGTGTACACAGCATAAGAGATTAAGTCTATTTCCACTGCAGTGATGCATGATTCATGGAGTTGCTGCAGAACACTGTCAAAGTAAGGACAAACACGGTGGGGGATGTGTGTGAAAGTGGAGATATGAGGGTCTATAAATGGATAAACTAATATTTAAGACCCCCATTCTTCTGAAATAGAGCCCTGATACTATAATAAGACTAGCATCCTAATAATTCATGACACATAATTAAACTCAACCCTGCATGAATTATGCCTTTATGGCAAATCCACGCAGCTGGCACCTTCTTCTTCTACTGAATCTAAACACGAGTGCATCCAGGCTCGTCGCATGCGATGCGTCGATATCTGACCATGCATTCAAGTTGCCACTGCTAATTGCTAACAAAGGCTAAGTGTTGACAGCCTGAGGCTAATTACTGCTAGCATGTCTGCTTCTCGGACATCAAACGGAGAAATTCAGCTTTTGGCTGGGACCTTGCAGCTGATTAACACCGGCCTTGCAGCTACAATAAACAGTCAATAAACTGACATCTCTGTAAAGAGACAACCTATTGAAAGATAATTACCCCTACTTTCACAAACAAGTGCCTAGCATGTGCTAACACCTGCAGACTGCCTATCAATAGAGACAGAATACTGTCGCCATGGCTACCGATCACGTAAACAGACTACTGCTGATGCTGCGTATCCACGATAGCTAATATATATATGACTGCAGACATCTTAGTTAATTAAGACGAGTTGTTTAAGACTGACAGGGGGTAAAGTGCATTAGATTAACACCAGAAACCTTTTAGATGTTTCTACTTTACCTAAATCTGTCAGATATGTTCGTCCATGTACGACACGTCGCTGTGACAGCTGCAAAGCCAAATTTACAGCGCTGGCTTTCATCTAATCTTAAATCTAAACATAGAAACACACAGGGACACCAGCACGTAGCACAAACAAACTTAGGAACGGCAAGAAAGGACGGAAGCGGCAAGCACGGGAAAATCTGACAGATGGAGGGAGCAAGGGAGGAAAGATGAACTCTACAGGCAGAGAGAGGAAAGGAGAGCGAGTGGAGGTGTAAACATGATCAATCCGCTCCCAACTAGGTTCAGAGACAGACTTCCTCTTCACATTTTCAGCCTCAGTGAAGCGCAACGCTAGCTACCTCTTATCTGTCATGCTAGTTTGAAACCTCACAAACACACACATCCACATTCTAACGCTGAACAGGAACCGCATGCGCAAACATGTACCCGCACATCCTTCACACACACAAACAGGGCGGAAAAAGCTCGAGAAAGAAGGAAAAAAGAAGTCTTGGTCGAGAAAACTTTAACCTAACATACTCTTCTCTACCAGCCACGATCGATAACTGGAATTACTATTCAAACCATGACAATCTGTTATGATTTGTACCACTATAATGACCGAAAAAAGCCTCATTATACGTCTGCGTCTTAATTCAAATGTGAATGCTTTCCGACAATATTTATCGGCCAACTATTAGTTCAATGTGACACGCCAGGATCGGGTCATTTATCTAGATAGTGGCAAAGCCAATGTGCGAGTAGTGCACGGTGATCTATCAAGGCGATGAACATATTTGTGTCCAGAATGATCATTAGCTGGAGGAGGCCATTATTTAACCCTGACCGAGTCAATGTCCTCGCTGGGATCATGATTTAGTAAGCTAGTTAAATCGATCCGGTCAAAAGTAACGGCGCCGAATGCTTTCATTTGATTCAAAATAAGCATCGTTTGCGATGCATTTCGGTTGCTTACATGTTGTCTGTGGCAGAGACTAAATATCCTCCATCATTTTTACAAATGCTTTGTAGATTTTTTTCCCAGTAATGACTTAAATACACACCAGAGCCAGCTGTGTTCCCCACCATTAACCGCGCTCGAATAGCCCGATCACCCAGAATTCCCACAATCCATCTTTTCTTACTTACCGCTGTTTTCTGGCACTGGATGGAGGTGCTGTTGAAGCGCAGTGCGGGGACGTTGTAGGTCTCCCCCTGGATGTGGAAGACGCACTCGTAGTTCCTCTGTCCGGACTGCGGCTGCGGCAGGTTCTTGGCTGCTAAGGTGATCGGCTTGGTCACGCCGACTGGGATGTAAATCTGAGTTGAAGGCAGAATCTGAGGGCAATCCTGCAGAGTAGGGAGAAGAAAAACCAACACTTAACTTTCCTTTCCCCAAAAGGAGACGGTTATAGAGAGGGAGAGTGTTCAGCGCAGTCAGAAAGAGCAAACAGTGAGGCGAAAATAGCATCAAGATAAGAGCAGAGATGATGAAACAAAGCGTTTGTTGCCAACAGCTGTAAAGCAAGAAAGCCTCAGGTTATATTCTGCATCTGACTTCATGCCAGACTTGCTTTGAGATACTAAAGAATTGCTTCATGAGGCATTGGTCACATAGGATACAGGTTGTAAAACACTCCCTTTGTGCATGCAACAGTAATATTTTGGATTCCATTTGAGCAGGGAAGCTTATTTGTACATATTTCAGAGAAAACTACTGACATCCCAACAATGCAACAGTGTTATGGCAGAACGGCAGACTCCGGGTATTACCATCCATGTGTGGGCGAAGTTAATGAGCTCCCATGTTTGTGGTGTGCATGGAAATTCGGTTTTGGCCGGATCCGAGAGTCTTGTTTAGCTCATCTGGAAGCACCTCATCTGCTGAGGAACACAACCCTGGAGAGGGGGCGTGTGTTTGCATGAATGTGTGAGACAAACAGCTTTGTCAATGTGCAGCCACATTCATTAAGTATGTGCATTTCTGGTTATTGGACAAGAATATGACCGGACAGCCCGCTCAGTATCTAATCTTTACTGGAAGTGCATTTGTGCACGCGTTGGACAAAATGAAGTCATTACAATATTCTTACAGGGATCTGGCAGTGATGTAGATGTTGCAGAGAGCGAGGGAAAGCGTGGGGAGGGGTGTTGATGACAGATCTTACGCATTCTGAGTTAAAGCTTGGGTGGAACTAAACCAGCCTGTACTGGGCTAGCACCAAAAAGAACAACACACCAGATCTCTGCTGGCTTGCAGAAAAGTGGCTCACATAATAAGAAACATGTGACGGCAGACTTGAAACACCAGCGTTGAGATTCAGCTCCAGCTTTCACATAAAATAACTGCATTTCCTGTTTCAGCCAGGTGCAGCAAACTCATTATAACTGCTATGAGTGTACAAGTAGCAGGGCTACAGAAGAACCTGCAGTCCCAGCAGCACAGGGCAACACACTCCTGTCGACACATCACAAAAGCAGAACAGAGAATTTCCAGGGAAAGGACAGGGAGATGTTGACCGGATCCTTATTAAATATTCACTGCACACATGTCACCTCACAACCTCTCTTCCACTTCTTGTTGTAGCTCTTCTTTTTAAGCACAAAGCTGGCTCCATGTCCAGAGATTTTTCCTTTCCCCTCCTCTAGCTGAAAGCTGTTGTACATTAGAAGTTACAGCATGTCCCCAGGGCCTAAACACAATGCTGGAGTTTGTTCATTAGCCTGCTTAGCCCTGGCCTTGTGTGTCTGATCACACACAAACACATGCACATCACATAATGAGAGGGAATGCTATAGGTGGAGGAAGCTGACTGCACTGGGCCTGATGTATTATCAACTAAGAGGAAGGTGGATGTGCAGAGGAATGGTGCAGGGAAAATGGATGGTTGAACAGGGAAGTGGGGAAAACCAGTAAGGAGGCAAAAGGAGGAATAAATGCTGGAGACTGGAGGAGAAAATGAGCAACTGAAGAGAACAGAAAGAACGTGAGAGGAAGAGTTTAACTGACAAAAGCATGAGGAAATGGGTTGATGCAAATAAGAAGCAAGGAATTAAACTAAAAAAAAGAGACAACCTGACTGTGAGAAACTGTATTTTAAGCTGAAATCATGAAGCAGAAAGAAGAGATGCCTGAATCACTCTCCATCTTTTCTACTTATCTATCCATCCTCAGCCACATCATGTACCGAGCCCCCGACAATGTCCTACTTAATTAACTGCCTGGAGTCTCAGACAGCTCTAGAAAATTGATGGAGGGGACCAGAGATAGAGGGAGAGGCGGGAGATGGAAACGGCAAAGAAAGTAGAGACTTGTGGCATTTCAAGTCGTGTCTCCCAGAAAGGCGGCGAACACGTGAAAACCCGTGGGCTCGCATCATCCACGCTGCCACAAGCGAGTCTGAGGAACGAGATGAAAAGGTTTGAGGTTGAAGCTAACCTGTGAAAGCAGTCCGTAAAAAGCTAGCGTGGCCCGTAGCACAAGCAGCAGCTAACCCATGTTTTATTCATCCACCTATCGACTTTGTGTCAGCTCGGCTGTCTGCTTGTCGTTTTCTTGGGCAGTCATATTTCCTTATGGTATCCTTTCATTTCAGCCAGTCGTCTGAATTATTATCTACATCATTAAAAAAAAATCAAAGAGAAACGAGTTACGTGAATATAATGCAGCATAATACTGCATGAGGTACTTTTAAAGAAGCTGTAGCAGCTGGCAAGCAGAGCCGAAAGAGAAACAGGGGTTTTTGTCTTCATAGTAACAGTTTTAGAGAGGGGGAAAGGGTGGTGGGGGGATTAAAGGAAGGTGTTCTGCAGAGAAAAACTATTTCATCAGTATTTGTGACAGTTCAAAGCTGCATTACGGCTACAAAGTGCAGAATGCACTGAAACAATGTCTCACGGAGGGGATTCGTCTGAAGCGAGAGGATACATTTCCCCTCTTTATCTCCTCCCTTCTTCTGAATTCTCTGCTTTCAATTCATCTGTGAAGACAGAGGATGGTGTGTGTGTGTGTCTGCTGTACCTAATGCCAGACAGAATAAAACATTAAAACCTCAGGAGCATCTGAAGGGTTGCTTTCAGTTTCAAACAGCAATTTAAGCTTTTTTTGACCCTAAAAAGCAGCTAAACTCGCCCCATAAGGGTCACTAACCTTAAAATACTGACTGGTAAACGTTTGTTTCTTCATGGTAAAGTCTGTCAGTGAGGTATAGAAGCTGGAAGGGATGCATGACACAGATGTTTTGAGAACACAGCAGGAAAACATCTGCTCTACTCTGATGACTGTCTGCTTTCTGACATCGTCATGAGCAGACGGAAATGATCAACCAGAAAGCTGGGACTCCTCACTGATCGCTTTCTTCATTAATCCTCTCTCTGACAGGACTTGCAGAGTACGCAAGCACAGCGGGGTTTCTAACAATGTGAATGACTGCATACTTTAAAAGGGGTATGTTTGTGATGGCTGGTGTCCAAAAAGCCGGAGGCTTCTCCTAACCCTTACATATTTGTTATCCCTCAAAGGCTGCTGTTAGCTCTGCTGCCTGAGGCTACAGCAGCAGTTCTCACTCTGACGGGGTTTATAAGAATAAAGATTAGAACGCTCTTGTGTTTACAAGACTTACCGAATAAACCTACAGCTGATGCACATTTTAGAAACTAGTTTATTATTTGCCATACATGTGAATTTAATTTTATTAAATTCACATGTATTGCAAATAATAAACTAGAAAAATGCACACGTGACAGGTGGTATAACTGAGAGCTGTAAACAATATTATCCAGAATATTACTTCCCTTATTTCAATGTGCTCTGATATATTTACCACTCCACCTTCATCACGGTAAATGAAAAAGTATTTTAAAAAGAATTATTAAAGCCGTGTTTGGCATTGGAAGGAGATAATCTTCCTCGTGCAGGTGGGCAAAACACCTTTTAACATCCTCCGGGAGCAGGTAATGAGACAGTCGTCAGGAAAGCGTGCCTGTGTGTGTGTGTGTGTTCATGCAGATATACGGAGGGTGAGAGATTAAAATCAAGACATAGATTGGCGGGGGTGGGAGGGGGGGATGAAGCAAGTGGGGCTTGTTATATAAATAAATAAATGCATTAAAAGAGCCAAAAGAGTTCTGAAGTCCTCGGCGTAGCCTGACAAGATATAAATTAATAAAGCTCCGAAAACACTGCGCATTTGTAATGAGGTGGATGTCTGGTGGGTTTTTTTTAAAGCCCCCCATCGCCTCTCATCTCTCTGATTCCCCCCCCTTTCTAAAGTCCATCCATAATTAATTAGCCGCCTCTCTGATGTGGGGGACTATAGATCAGGGAGGAGAAAAAATAACACGCTAAATAATGAAGTAAAGCGATATGGTGAGCCCGGGGGAGACATGAGATGGCATCGATGGCCACAGAGGAGCAAGGGGAGGCGGGGGGGCACACTGGTACAAATAAAAGAAACAGTGTGTGTGTGTGAAAAAAGTGTGTGTAAAGACACCGTCCGCTCCTTATAGACAAACCCAAAAAGCTCCTGCTACCTTGAACTTCTGAATCCTCTCCTCAGAGAAGGGCGGTTAACCCTTTTCTAGCATTTCAGCTTGTATTCTCTGTCTATGAAATAAGAAAACACAAACTTTGTAACGGCTGTCACACTGACCGAGTCAACAACTAATCCACTGCAACAAAGCAAAAGCACGAGTGGGTGGGAACTAATTCTCCTCCACCAGCCACATATCAGCCCTTACAGACCAGAGGATCAGATACGACCTAAAAACCAGGCCAGGAAGGAGAAAAGGTGGCTAAACGGAGAGATTGGGTAAAGTGTAAATCAGGTTTATAAGCTGCTACAAAGCAAACAAACAGCTCCTATAAAATATTCAAAGTATGCAAATGTGTGTGTAATAGAGATGGAAATAATTTAGCCAAACCTGGTTGTATCTGATGTCCTGTTTCTGGAAAAATCTCTCCATTTCTGTCAGTATCAATAGAACACACACCAGCAGCCACTGTATGCAGATGTGTGTGTGTAATAAACACTACTAGAATGCAACTCTGATTAAAGTGACTTCCTCCAGAAGCTGCCAAGTATAGCTCATACCTGAGAATTACACGTGTGTGCAGACGAACAGGAAGAAGGCTCATTAGCAAGCACAAGCCAGAAATATGTCCTGTGACCAACCAGACACTTACTGCGGGGGGATGCAGGGAGCAACAGAGTGTGAGCAACAACTTAATAAGGCAGCAACATGTAGAACAGCACAGGAACGAAGGAAGCAGAGGAAGAAAAAGGACTTTGAACCTTGAAAGGGAGATTTTCCTGCCCACACCCTTCTTTCTTAGCTGAGCGGTGATGCAGAGAGGAAGAGGTGTAGGGAGGAGGAGGGGGGAAGAGAGAGAGATAAGGTGATCAGTGAGTGCAGGGGGATGAAGGAGCATGAAAATGGATGTGGATTCAAGATGTTATTCGGGGTAGATTATTAGTCTCATGGAGCTGGAGCATGACTGAATGGACCAATAAATGCATACATATACTGTACATGCACAGATACACCTCAGACTGGGCTTAGATGTGCAAACATTCTGATTTCATCTCATAATCCTTTATCCTAGACGTACAACCGAGCTGCCAAACCTACACAGCGACACACTCAGCGTGCCTCAAAACAATAAAACAGGAATATCTGTAAGAAAGCCTCCTTTTCTCTTCCTCTCCATATAGATTTTCATAGCGTGGTGGGGGGAGGGTGGGGTGCATGGCACCCTGTTATCATTCTAACCCAGATATGTCAGCAGCAATCAAACCTCGTGCTTTTCAGCGTTTCAAAGACGATTTCTGAGGTAGATAGATGCTCTCCTCTGTGCTGCTGCCTGTGGCTTTTCTCTGCAGTTCAGCAGTGAAACAATGAGGACAGGTAGGTCCAAATGAGTTTCATTTGCATTCGGTGTGTGTGTTTTGGCTTTGTTCGCGGCACTTTCTGGAAAAACCGCACCACGCGTGCTTTCCCGGTCCTTGTTAATTAAGAGCGACCGTAAAGAACAGCTGAACGTTTGCAGGATGATTAAAAACCAAAGGCGCTGCCATGTCTCTGGAGCTCATCTGGAGTGGATCACTGGCCATCTGATGGTGGCTGGAAGGAAAATCAGTTACGGCCACTTTACACAAAGCAGCGTGGTGAAAAGCCCAACATGACAGCCACATTTAGCTGGCCTTGTGAGACTGGCTGTCGCAGCATGCCTCTCTTTCTCCTCTCGGTCCCAGCAGGCATCGGCTGTTTCTCAATCACGCTCTCTGCTTCTCTGATCTTCCTGCGCTTCTGAGTTTGTTTTTCCTTCGGCATACTTTGCTGCATTATTCTCTTAACTGCTTCTCTTTCTCTCAGTGACTTGGCAGTTATCCCCCCCTCTCCTCCATCCTACACACAGGAGGGCGTGATGGTGAAAATGCAATATTCATCTGTGTTCACCATTCGGCAGGCTGGCTGTGAGGGCTGCGGAAATGAAGATTTAATACAGCCTGAATAATTAAACCGCTGGGACCGATGACTGACACGCAGACATGAGCTCACACATACGCAAAAACTGAAACCACACACGTGCACGGCCCGTTTGTCCATTTTGGCTTCACATTAGGCCTTCATTAAAGCTTCTGCGGATGTTGTGCGCAGGGCTCCAGTCAGCAGGGTGAAACCTGCTGCATCACCGGGGCTTGTCAGGTGGGAGAGGATAACACTGAGACCAGAATCACCGAGCAGACGTGTTGCAACAAGCCGTCTCCACTCAACTCCACCGGCTAGACTTTGATTTTCATAACATCCAATCAGGAACTTGCTAAAACTCCACCCTTTTCCATAAATATCCCTTTGCTGTCCTTGTATGGCGTCTACTTCTTATGGTATGACTCTCACAGCCAAGACAACCCAGCCTAACTGCTCTGTGTGCACATGAGAGTTTTAGGCTGAGAGGTTAGGGGAAAAACATCAGGAAAAGCTGGAAGAGAGGAAAAAAGACAGGCTTTGTTATGGAGAATCTCTAAATAGCCACGAAGAAGAAGCGAGGAAACATACATAAGGGCATGTTTCTGTTCATCTAAGTCCGATTAGAATCCACACATCAGCAGCTTCTACGACAAGATTAGAATCTTTCTGCATTTTCTGTCCCTGATAGCGTGAGAAACTCACACAGGCATACAAAGGGCTGAACTACATTCATCACACTGCTGCCAATTAATATATTAGGAAAATACCTGTCCAGGGTGTACCCCGCCTCTCGCCCAATGACAGCTGTGATTGGCTCCAGCCCCCCTGTGACCCCGTTCAGGGAGAAGCGGTAGAAAATGGATAGAAAATATCTGATTAGCCGAAACACCTGATGCATTTCCACACGGATTCCCAGTTTTGGTTTCTCTGGATAACAGGATGATAGATTTCCCTTCACAGGGGAGGGTTGGAGGGCTGCAGTCGTGTTAAAAAGACGCTACAGCAGGCGCTCGTCTATCAAACCAAACCAAGGGTTAAACTTTCTTTGGTCACGGTCTGACTTGAATCCATCTGGCAAAGAAGGGATGTAGTTACTTTACCCGTCGCCTCCGCTTCCTCTCCGTGTTTTTTCTCTCTCCGACTGTGGAGCGTTTGGAAAATAAATTGCATCACTCTGAATGTAATCTGCAGCTTGTTACTGCCAGAGTTTTGCTACTCGTCCCCCTGCCCTTGTCTTTGGCTCGTTTCTTCCCTTTTTTTTTTACTTTCTTTCCCTTTACATCTGCTCTCCATTACATTACCTCGGCCTGTGTTCGCTTTGCATCCGGGGTAATATATAGACCACTAGAAGGAATGAATTGCTTTAACTACATGTGAGATATTACATCTCACCTCCACTCATTTTCTTGTTTATCTCTGCAATGCTGCTTATATTAAACGTGGCTCGTGCACATTTCCGTATACTAAGCAGCAGCACGTGTGTAGGTGTGTGTTAATATAGATTCTGCAGCGAGAGGAGCATGCATGAAAGAGGAGCATCGTGGGAAAGAGATAAGGAATAAAATGCTATGCGTAGCAACATTAGGCAAAGGAAGAAGGTCTAAAAGGGAGAAAAGGAAGAAGGAATGCAGCTTGTTCCATCACAGCTGGTAAGAAAGAAGCACCAAAAAGAGCAGAAAGATGAGGAGGTGGAGACAGATATTTCCAGCAGATAGACACCACATGGAAGGAAAAGAAGGATACAGTGGATTTTATTCAACCACCCGCCCACTCCTCCCTCCTACTCACCCGTATGCCCCCTGCAGCCCTGTGCTGCTGGTTGTGCTTTGTCCTGATAAGAACCAGTGACAGTCACACAAACACACACTGAAGCAGTGTAGTCAAACACAAACGTGTACCCATGCACAAAGAAAGGCCCCTCAAGCAGCCTTGGCCTACAGTCTGTGGGACGTTCTTTTTTTCTACAGAGACTGCGTGCCTGTGTGTGTGTGTGTGTGTGTGTGTGCTCTGTTCAGTGTCTGAGCACCAGCCAGGGTAAACACTGCATGCCAGAATGTCACGGTCCAGAGCCTTCACACCTCCATCACAAATAACCCAGTCAGCCCCAGTGTGTGTGTGTGTGTGTGTGTGTGTGTGTGTGTGTGTGTGTGTGGAGGGAGCATGAGAAAGAAACACCGATATGTGTTTCTGTGACTGTTTGAGAGTGTGTAGGTAGGTTACACACATCTGCTTGTTGAGAAAATGTCCCGGTGTTTGTGACACATCGTCCGGAGTGTGGGCTGCACGGTGGCGTAGTGGTGAGCACTTTGGCCTTGCAGTGAGAAGGGTGCTGGTTCAAGCCTCGCCTTTAGGAGGTTCCAACATTGGCCTTTCTTTGTGGAATTTACATGTTCTCCAGTGTATCTGTGGGCTCTTGCCAGCTCTCTCCCACCATCCAAAGACATGCATGTTACGCTAATTGGTGAGCTACATTGTCCCTCAGAGTGAGCGTGGGTGGGTGTTCGTGTCTCCGTGTTGGCCCTGTGATGTGCAGGGTGTACCCTGCCTCTCGCCTGCTAATTGCAGGATAGGCTCCAGCTTCCCTGCGACCCTGATTTGGATTGAGCGGTACAGAAAACAGATGAGTGTCCAGAAAGGAGCTTCTTTTGTTAACGTAGTCTAATGGCACGATGTGGGTGTGTCTGCTGGTACAACAGCAAAGATGTCTTATTGGCACTAGCTGCTTCCAAGTCAAAGAAACGCATGATGACTTTCTTCCATATAGCAAATAAAATCAGGTTAATCAGTGAGTTTTTTTTTTCATAAAGAGGTCCAAATATTATTGTGTGAAACAGTGTCCACCCCCCCTTCACAGCTGCACACACAAAAAGTGCCAGAAATAGTTGTGTAACAAAGGGAGAACAAGTTTAAAGAAGAGGTTCAACCCCTACAGCCAACATCTGCAGATTAGTGCCTCTACTGGGAGAGATGTTTCACAAACTGGTAGACATAGCTGACCCAGTTTGGGCTTATAAAAGGTGTTGGAAGAGGGGGTTTCCATGGATACTGGCTATCCAACAAGCACCTCAGATGGAGCAGATTCCTCCTAGACGGCTGGCTCGGTCGCTATAGTTCCCATGCACATGTGACAATCACATCGCTTTGCAAACTGCCCTTCATTAAAAAAAAAGCAAATAAAAATCTTTCCCAAAATGCAAAAGCTATTAAAAAAGGCAAATGAGAGCAGGAGTGGGAAGGCTGACACACTCTTTACAAGTACCTGCACCCATGGACGAGGGTGGGGGACAGAATGAGTGGGAAGTGTTACATTTCTAAGAGAGAAAAATTCATCGCTGGAGCCAGACATTCCCTGCAAGGACAGCTTCACACTGGGAATGTGGCATGAGCAACGCTGAACCGTTGAGTCCTGCTTGTTCGTATTTCACACCGACAAACTTTCTGCCACATGCTGATTGTTTGTAGCGCAAAGATGCACAGTCCTCGATCCGGAAATGCAAAGATTTGGGAGTGTACAGTTCTTCCAATCATTCTTATGAACACAAGTTTCAGGTGCAGCCGAATCCGGTTTGCTGTCCTCAGGGTTGGGTCAGTTCTTTGTACGGGTCATGTGGTTCTGTTGGGCTCATCCATCCATCCATCCATCCATCTATCCTCCACCGCTTATCCGAGGTCAGGTCGCGGGGGCAGCAGCCTAAGGAGGGAAGCCCAGACTTCCCTCTCTCCAG
>JBAMHV010000003.1:24952166-24962656 GCA_037177535.1 Pseudomugil gertrudae | reverse complement strand
ACCCCGAGATACTTAAACTCCTCCACTTGGGGCAGGATCCTATCCCCCACTCTTAGAGGGCACTCCACCCTTTTCCGATTGAGCACCATGGTCTCAGATTTGGACTGTGTTGGGCTCATTGGATCTCCAAATCAAACTGAAACACTTGGGGTGAAAATCGGCACCTCCAAATCAGAAACAACTTTCCTTAATCGGAAAGCTGTGGAGTTTCCTCTCTAGGTTGGGAGTTCAGGTTTAACAGGGTCTAGATCACAAGTGAGGGAAGGTTACAGATTGATCCACGTTTGGTCAGGAGCTGTGGCTAGTGGCCAAATCAACAAGATCACCACTACAAATGGTCAAAATGCATTTTAACAGGGTGGCTAGGCTTTCCCTAAGCGATGGGATGAGCTTATCGGTAAAGCAGAGCTTCACCACATGAAGAGAAGCCAGAAAAGTGACTCGAGTATCCGGTTAGGACTCCTGGATGTCTTCCTCATGAAGAGGCTCCAGGCACATCCCACTGAAAGGAGGCCCCGTGGAAGACCCAGAACACGTTGGGGAGACTACATCCCTCTTCCAGCTGTAACATCTGGTTGCAGTATGAAGGAGAATCATTAATCATCCCTCCTCCAGGTAAGTTCTATTGTGTTACCTGTTGTATTACAACTGCATACTGAAACTCTGGTAGATCATTTAAGGTCAAACCAAACAAAGTTTAGCTAACAGCGTCCTCAATGGAGACCTCAAACTTTATAACCTTCCCAGTGAACCAAACTCATTCGAATTCAAATTCAATTTGCACTCATAAAAAACAGGTCTAGCTAATTTTTTTAACAAGACTTTATTATTCTGCTTCTACATTATCATGTACATGTAAATTTTGATTAATGTGTCCTTTTTAACTCTGCACGGTGGAGCAGTTGATTAGCACTGTGGCCTCACAGCAAGAAGGTTGCCAGTTCGAGCCTCGGCTGGGGCGGGGCTCAAACCGAGAATCTTTCAGTGAGGAGTTTACATGTTCTCTCTGTGTTAGCGTAGGTTCTCTCCGTGTTAGCGTGGGTTCTCTCCGTGTTAGTGTGGGTTCTCTCCGTGTTAGCGTGGGTTCTCTCTATGTTAGCGTGGGTTCTCTCAGTGTTAGCGTTGGTTCTCCCCGTGTTAGCGTGGGTTCTCTCCGGGTTCTCCGGCTTCCTCCCACACTCCAAAGACATGCACCTTGGGGATAGGCTGATTGGAGACTCTAAATTGTCCATAGGAGTGAGTGTGTGTGTGTGCATGGTTGTTTGTCTGTGTGTGTTGGCCCTGTAATGGACTGGCAATCTGTCCAGGGTGTACCCCGCCTCTCGCCCGTTGTGAGCTGGGATTGGCTTCAGCCCCCCGTGACCCCGTTCAGGGAAAAAGCGGAAGAAAATAAAACCGGATTAAAAATATAGTTTGATGCTTGCATCGCAGAGCTGGTCTGTGTGAGAGTAGGACATGTTGATAATAAATATAGAAGAGGATAGTGATGCAATTCAAGTCTGCTTTATTTATATAGCTCCACTTCACAACAATGATGTTAAGTTGTGTTAACTGGATCTCAAAGGACTGATTGTGCAACATGACACAATATTCACCTTGGCAACAACCTGGCAGAAAGGAGAGCTTTACCAAAGAATGTAAAAGGCCCGTCCGACTTTTCCCCGTCTGGCCCGTAACGCAGAACAAACAATACCAGCTCTGTTCAAAAGTAAAGCCTCAAAACCAAAAAGAAACTGCCTCTCGCAAGAAAAGTTCAAGCTAATGATGAAAAGAAAGAAAGAGGGACAGAAACAGCAGGAGGAGGAAAAGAAAAACTGGACCACATCCAGTTATCCCGAGCCCTGATTGCTGGAGTGAGACTGAGCCTTGCTTTGCAGCAAAGCAAACACGTAAGCATGTCTTACACCCTGAACCGTGCCTGGCGCTCATCAAGGCTTTGGCACAGAAACCCTGTTTTTCCCAGGGCTGTACAGGAGAGCGGAGGAAGAGCAGGAAGAAGAGGAGGAACTGGAGTAAAACAGATGTAACGGACCTCTTTAGGAATGAGAGGAAAAGTCTCCGGCACGACAGAAGATAAATCCCTCCGTTACCCACTTTTATTGTCTCGCCACCATTTTTTTCTCTTGGTTTGTTTGTGTGTATCTTATAATAAAGTACCTCCTACTCCTCTCCTGCAATTTTCCACCCAGTTGCTCCTTAATTTGAGAATTTGTTTGTTGTGTCATCGGAGACACTGGTGATTCATGCATACTTGATTCGGAAATGTCACTCATTATACTTATTTTCTTCCAGCTCACTCTGTCAATCCATTTATTTACTCTATAGGTAAATAAATAAACCTTTTCTATTATTACAATGAGTTTTCTTTTTGTTTAACTTCAGTTTTAGCTCAACAATCCCAGAAAAATGAACTCTGAACAGTATAAATATGGTATCTGAGGGGATGATATTCCAAATCTGATAAAGGATTCAGATTATGTCTGACAAAGAGATGAAGTCGCAGAACAACGCAGTTCTAAGAAATGTTAGTCACAATTTTTTTTCTAAAAACTGCCTTCTCCAGAAGAACGTTTCTCTTTGCATTCCCACATGAGTCAGCGACCTTGATGGGGACCGATGTGACACAACCACTACGACAGCGTCTTCTCGCACCACTCAAAACAAAACAAAACCCTCTAAAAGTGAGGAGAGAAGAAAACATCACGATCGAGGCGGCCACCGTGTTATTTATCTGCATGACGGGATTATAAACCATCACAACAGGCAGCTAACCAGCCTGTAAGTTTAACTCACTAAAGATGAGCCGATCGTATCCATGTCCTACGAGTAAACGTATCAGACGGTGGAGCTACCACCCATGTGTTGCTTATATGTGTTGCTATGCAACCCTGAAAAGACCCTGCTTCGGAGTGGGAGCTAAAGTGGTTATAGGAACCTTCTGGTCCCCAGTTCCTGTCTGTCTATTCCAGAAAAGGTTGTAGGAACTTTAAAAGGTTCCTACAGTCGGAAAGACCCTCGTGTCAGTGGGGTCCAGATACTTGGTAAGGATTTTGTTCCCGGCAGCGCCTCCGCTGTGAGACTGGTAAGTTGTCCATATCTCACATTCAGAGTTAAACTTTGTTTTAGTCCCAGTTCATATGCGAGTCCTTCCTTCTTTTCGCCTAGTACGTTCATCCACTTTCACAATGTATGAGGCTCTTCACCATGCCAGCGCTTCGTGATTCCTTTCTTGGCTGCATCATGCAGTATTTTTACCACATTTCTATCCTCACATTGAGTAAATTACATAGATACAATACTCCACATGAAATCGGCAATTTATAACCCAGTATCTTCCCCAGTGTGGCGAGCTGTGATCTTTCGACCGACTGCTTCTAACTTCCTTTTCAACTCTGCAAGACAACCCAGAGCATGGCATCAGGCTGGGAGAACACGCGCTTCTCAGGTCTGTGTGAACGCTGCATATAGCCTTTTATTAGTGTGTGAGAATGAGCCTTATTTATTCCCATTTACATCTGCATAGAGAACGCAAAAGCTCTGAATGAAATGCTACTTATCAGGAAGGCGGATTTCACTTGCATGCTAAAAACTGCTGTCTGTATTCAAGATAACGAGTAGAAAGAAAAGACTATCGCAGGTCTAAATGAAAGATTTGATCAGATGTGAACACAAATACAAGGCAAACTATTCCTGTTTTACCAGCTGCTGCAGAAGAAAAAGCAGAAAACACCAAAGAACTGCGGTGCATCTGTTTCTTTCTTTAGCAATATATATATTTCACCAACAGAGCAAGGAAGGTGAGGAAGAAGAATGAGAAAAAGATGGGGTGACTGAGCATCAAAGTGTTGAGGGATGAGGTGCAGAGGGATGGGCCCTGCCCGGGGAGAGAGAAAGGATAAGCCTAGCCTACAGGAAAAGCAGTCCTTGTTGGGGCATTGAGAGCGCAACTAATGGATATGGCAGCTAAGAGAAGGATGATGAATGACTCTGTGCGTACGTGTGTGTGTTTGTGTGCACATCACTGTGGAATGTTTACACTTCTGTGCATGGAGCACACAAAGGGTATCAGTTGTGTGTTTATAGGGTGTATGGATGTGTGTGTGTGAGACGTGGAGATGATGGATTCTCCACTGGAGCATGTGGTCGGTGGTTTCTTGGACAGACGAGGTGACAGGAGAGGTCTCTGTGTCCACATGCTACTGTCAGCCGGTTTGTCTATCCCTGCTTCCCTCCTGCTGCCTCCTCCACTGTAGCAATTCCTCAATCTCCACATCTCCCTCTCCATTTGTCTTCTTCCCTTTGACAAGCCATCTTTGTTCCTATGTTGTCTTATAAACACATTTTACATTCATCAGCATACTTAGCTTTGTTTATGTTTCTGCTTCCATTCCAGTTTTATTTCTTTTATCCCTGCAGGGCCTTCCTGTTTATCTAACCCTTACTCCTCTGGCCTCCCTCAGCTCAGACTGTGCTAGCCAACGCTCTCTCCCCGCCTTGCAGATGGGTGCGCTAATCTGCTAACTTTAGCTCCGTGAAGACTTTTCGGATGGGACCAAATGTTGTAGTTTAACAAGCTTGTGTTAGAAATCCAGCATAGCTCTGGTTGAAAGAAGAGATAAAGAGGAAAGTAATTGGTTAAAGGTTGACCAATTATTAAAGAAGATAGCAGGGGGGAGTCAGGACACAACCATAAAGCAATAGGGCCAAATTATGTTTTTGAATGAATACATACATGTGAGTTTTAGTTAGATAAAGCACCAGCGTAATTGTCAGTCACTTGGGAGCCTGAGGGTTTGCAACCATAAGTCAACTGAAAAAATATGAATTTCAGAGCATCTTGTGTGTGCAGCGAGTGCATAAAGAAAGACAGACAGCATCACCCAGTTTGGTGTTGAGCTTTTTATAAACTACAGCTGTTGACAAACACTTGTTATGCCTTGCATGATGCCTGCTGTAGCTGCCACTCGACATGTTTAATATTAGCTTTTATGCTAATGCAGCATTTGACTATGTAAGAACAAGGCAGTATTTCCATAGACAGTCATTCATCCCAGCTTGTTTATGGCCTTATGGGCCACGACAGAATTATTGCTGCACAATACACAAGCTGTTGTCGCTGTGCCAAAAACCAATATTACATATAGAGACAGCAGACACACAGCAAGAGGGTATGCAGAAAGCCAGAGGGTGTGGGGGGTAAAAGCACTGGATGCGTGCAGCTGAATAAGACCGGCGCCATTTTTGCCACAATCTAAGCTTGTATGCGGAGAAGCAGTTGCAACAGCAACTTTATGACAGCGTTAGATTTAGCGTGTCTTGCTAATAAAACAATAAATCCTGCAAGAAAACATGTATTTTTTTGTTATTCCACATTCATTTGCAGGACAATACTACAGAGAAAGCTGCTAAAGAGACGAAAAGCCAGTGTGTGGCAGTGTTTAGAGTTCACCTTACCTCAGAATTGTTGACACGTCCCTCCTGGAAAGAGCAGTCGTTGGCGTTCTGAGTGCACATGTGGCGATACTTGCACCAGTGGCATGGGAAGGAGCCGTTTACGCAGGAGAGGCAGCTGAAATAGACCAAGATGAGAGGAATCGTTCAGGGAGTTAGCAAAGCCATTTGTCAGTTTCGTTACCACACAGGTTCGTCATCGAATCTAACTATGCGTTTGAACACCCTGTCGAGAAATACAAAATAGAATAACTATTCAGTAAAGTGGATATCCTATCGGTGCTGGAGAGAAAAGCTTAATAACTGATACAACACAGAATAAAACGTATTGCCTTGTTATTAAGATTTTTAACCAAATTTGGATTTTCCTTCTCCAACCTGTAATAAAACTCCCCATTCTCACCTTTATACCCCATCTTCAGTCCTATAGACAATCTTACCCCCCCCAATCCTTCATAACTTCCTGTAACTCCTCACTGGTTGCATCTTCTCTACATTCAATGACCTTTCTTAGCACTTGCCTACTCTCTGCATTAATTCCCCCTCTTTCTTTACCTCTATTGTTTCATTCTGTCAGTCCACTTGGTCATAAACCTTTCTTTGTGTCTCTCCATCCCTGCTTCTCACTCGTTCCATCCCTTTCATTTGCTCTCTCCCTGCTCTTTGTGTTAAGCTCTCTTTCATCTACGAGGCTAAGAGCGCTCCACCATTTTACATTCGCCCACTTTCGCCGAGTCGAGGTGCCGACAGACGGGCTGAAAGAGAAAGAGGAGAAAGAAACAGGAGAGAGGCAAGGAGAGCGGGAGAGATCAAAAGCAGGTGACAGGGGGGCAGACGCCAGGTATCGTGAGAGAGAGACAGGGGGCAGAAAAGGGTGGTGCGTGTCTCAGGGGAGACGGAGGGAACATCAGGTAGGACGTTGAGGCGATGATGAACTCATATTTATGCATTTATAGCTAAAAAAACAGCTAGACAGGTTTAAGTGTTTAATTTATCAACAACCTTCATGTTACTGGTGCTCTTTAAGCCCTAGAGACATGCGAAGTCACTTTGTTTCTCTCTTAAGTGTTGAATTTTCTATTATAATCATTATGTGTAAGTAAACAAAAATAGCTTTATCTTATTACAAAGCCGACCGAATCAGTTCGGTTTCAGAATTTCATCTCTGTGACTCATTTTGCTGCTGGGTTTTGTACAAGCATATGGTTTATTAAAAGAACAATCAAACAGTATGTTTGATAAGTTTTGTATTCAGCCTACCTGCCAGGTGTGAATTTACACATCTGTCTGAGCTGAAATGGCCAAACTCTAAAGTGTGCTTTAACCCTGTGTGAAATGCCGTCTTCCCTTCTCTTTATACGCATGAAAACTGAAGGTTTTAACTCTTGAGCTCTGAGATGGAGCCCGCATATGAATCCATCAAACCCTGACGTGGATTCATTTGGATCAATTAGGGCCGCTCGTTTGTTAGGTGCACACTTTAAGCGATCATTTCCAGCCCAGACCTCTCCTTTTGAGTGAGATTAGAGGCTGGAGCTTAATTCAATCCCACTGCCGCTTTAATTGACCAATTTAGCATTGTGCTGACAGAAGCTGTCCATTTACAATGAGAGATATGCAGCTAAGGAAATAACAGAGCCCTTAATACCACACAAGAGCAAAGAGATTTGTCAATGTTGCCAACAAATGGAGGGAAAGTGATTAGGTTACGCTAAGTTAGCATCCAGAGCTAAACTCAACGAGCAGAACTGGGATTTTATATCAATATTTCAGGACCAAAAGACACAAAAGGACCATCAATTCAGATGAAAACGCATTAGCTATGCACAACAAATGAACACTAGCTAAGCTAGCTGGGCTCATTATGTAGTTTCTTTAGGTTTGTTCGTACAGTATCACTGTCAAAGGGTTTTGCTCCCTTCCTTGGGGCCACCGGTGGACTGGTCTTCATCCACACACTATGGCATCAACTAAACACAGCAGGTTGCTCAGCCCAAACGGCGAATAGTACGAGTTATAGCGAGCAATCAGTCGCTACATCTGTCGCTGACCCCTGATATCAACTATTTTATCTGACTCGCATCTTTTATTCATGTCAAATCAAGCTTGTTAGTGTACCAGTGACATGAAAATAATGAGCAAAATACCAGCAGGTAACTACTGCCTAGTTTCTTTCACTGTTATGCCCGTGGCCTTTGAAATAAAAGAAGGCGCCATTATGTATGCCACCAAAGGGCAACGGTAGGCCCAGTCTAACAACCCCCTACTGCTCCCTCTCCGGTCCTCCAAGTAACCAGGACCCCTGTCATGAGCTGCCACTGGATCTCAAAGTCTCTATTATAGCCTGGCAGCACACTTAACAAAAAAAAGCCCACCCAGGGCCATTTCAGCACATTTGATTCTCTTGATCAAGGGCAGGCTCCATTTTTCAGACCCCCCGGTATGGTCTTATTGCTCTTTCCTGTCCTTCCTCATTGCCTGCAGCCACTCAGCGGCTTTGAGCAGCTGGAGACACGCTCCCTGTATGCCCACGCTCATAATGCTAATTTAAATCTGTTCATATTCAGATGCTAATGGAGATACGTTACCTTTAGAACAGCAGTGTTTCTTCCAGGCCAAACACAATAGGCTGTGATTTCCTCCCCTCATCTTAGCGTGGTCACTTCAGAGTACTGAACACAATCTGCTTTTGCAGAGAGGTGCGTTTGACACGTCTGCACTCGGCTAAATGAGTTATTTATGGGCTACTATTCATTTCACAGGAGGTGAGAAATGTAGCTTTATTTTGGAACAGTCATTACGGGATTCATTTATTGGGGGGTTACCAAAAAAAAAGCCTCAGGACTATTTTCATGCACATAATTCTATTAATGCATGTCTGAGTTTAGCTGTAAATATGTCAATATGCATGCAGGGGTTATTGTATAATTCCTTTAAATGTTAAACTCAGTTCATCACCCTGGTAATTCCTCTATCTTAAAGCTTCTCTTTCCTTCTGTTGCACGTACAGCCTAAATCACCCAACAAATGACCTGTGTCACTATCTGAGCCAAATTGACCGTAGCAGGGAGAGGTGCTTCATGCGACCTTACGCGCCCGGTTAAATAATTTCCAGACTATCCGTCTTTATTAAATGCGGGGTTGTGAAATGGGAGAAAAAAAAAATCGTATGGAAATATTTAATTAAGGAGAAATCATGGCCGTGGGTGAATTTCTATTTCAATATCTGCAACCCTTAAACTGAATCACTGGGAACTCTAATTAGATTAATACAACTATGCAAATTTATGGCATTTTTTAAAGGCAAGGGCCACGGCGTAATCAGCTGAGTAAATAAGCAGGAGGGGAGTGTGTTTTAGGGGGATCAGAGGTTGGGTGTGTGAGACTGAGCTACGAAGAAAACTACAGGAACAAGTCGAGCTCGGTTTTTGCATTCTTAAAGGCAACATCGAAAGCATTGACATTGAATTGAATTCACTGACGGCAAAATGAAAATAGTTTGCATTAGAAAATTTATTAGAGTGTTTCTGAGGCCATCGTCTTCGCAGAGTAAAAGCTCCAAGTATCGTAAGTCTAAACCCATTACAGGAAAATATAGCTCTGTCAAGAATGACCAGGCATTCTGGAAACAGAGCCTTGCATGCGATCGTGTAGCCATTATGCCAACGACATTACCGGTCTGATCTCATCAGACGCCCCACACCGAGGCCCGAGGGGCGGGGGGCACACCAGTGCCAGCTCCAAATGGGGTTCTTATCTCAGCATCTTTCCTCGCCATCAGAGTCACTGGAGAAGATGCAACGTGCCCCGTTTGTAACTTCATTAAACATGTCCATTACATCACTCAGAGGATGTATTAGATCAGAACAGGGAGTGGATTTAATCAGAGTTCATTGGGGTAATATTTTCAAATGGGCGACTCTTGTCGTGCGTTTCTCGTGCTTCATTTTTGAGGGGACATCATGACTTATTGCACTCATTAGGAAAATATGTTTAGCTTCTATTTAATTATGTGTTTTCCATCTTAATATGAAGCCATTTGTAGTTGAAGGTTCGATATCTCAAACAAAATGCTGTCTAGTTGGTAAAAAGCACAGAGAGGTAGAGCACACAGCTAAAGGTCCTTGTGGGAGATGAATTAACTACAATTTGACATTGTAACCCACCACACCCTTTACCAGCTGAGCTAATCATCTTTATCTTGGCAAGGGATTTGTATACAAGGGTTTTTTGGAGGGGGGCTGGGTTAAAGGTCACAATAATGGATTAGGTGTCCACGACATTCAAGGATTCAATGAGCTCTAAGTGACTCAGTGGGGAAAAGGTGTGGCACTACATGCATATGTGTATAAGTGTGTGCGTTTGTGGACAATCCTCGAAGGAGGCTCGGGATGAAGCCCTGCGGTACCCCAGGGGCTCCGGGCCATCTGCTGCCCCAAGGCTAATACCCCAACAGACGTTCCAGCTTCCCCTGGATGAGCCACGAACAGACAGGGGGCGGGAGTATTATGCAGGGTGGGGTCAAGGAGTTAGAGGATTCTTTTACCCCGGCAGGGAGCATTGGATGTGTGCTACAACTGACCCCGGGGTGTGGCTCTGTGGGTGGTAGAGTTTCCAGCAGAAGGTGGATTAGAAGGCAGAGAGCTCAGAGTATCTGGACTCTCATGCAGACTGACTGGAAAAGATTGTATCCACCAAATTTAAGTGTTAAAGTACATGTTTGAACAAGGACCAGACAGTAAATCTCTAACGTCTACAAGAGGTAGCAGCTCTTTGTTTTATGAAGGGAGAAAAAATGCATGTTAGCATTTGTGAATGGAGGAATTACAAGAGTTAAAAAAAACAACGCCGTGGGTTACGACTCAGAGCCAATCACAAGCTAATCGTCTCTCGTGTACAGAACATTTGATTTTTCACTTCGACTGAAACATGAACCTCCTGTAGGGGTCAAGGGGGTGGGGGGGGGGGGGGGGGTTAGGACAGATCTGTGCCTGAGATGTTCGTCTTCTCTGGTAAGTCACATGAGACAGCCCCTAAAG
>JBAMHV010000003.1:24924698-24939751 GCA_037177535.1 Pseudomugil gertrudae | reverse complement strand
TGAATGTTGCACAGCTTATGTAGCACGCTGCACATTATGTACATAGATTACTTTACTTATATTTTACCTATAGTTTACATTTATGTTTACTCTTTTGCATGCTCTTTATAAATTAGTCTTTTTATATACTTTGAATATTTATGGCATAGTAAGAATTTCACTGTACAGAGAAACCTGTTTCCTTACTGTGCATGTGACAATAAACGCTTTGAATCTTGAATCTTAAAGAATCAACACAAACTCGAGCTCGTGGACGATCTGCATGGCTGGAGAGGACAAATCAAAGTAAAAACATGGCAACCGCTTCCAGATGCTGCACTGCAGCAAGCTCTCACTCTTTTACACCAAACTTGACTCCTCTCAGCGTGAGATAACGGAACAGTGTGTGTCCTGATTTGCTGCACTTGTACCCTTCTTATGAATAATGAATACACTAAAGGACATGTCAAACACTTCTGGTGTTGAGAACAACTGAAAGTCTTAAATGCACACACACCCACGTGCATGTAAGTGTGCAGCGGTGCATGACGAGCCATATTGTTCTTAATACACTGTAAGTGCTCCGTTATTTTGCAGAGGAGGATGCTGTAATGGTTTGAACTCTTCTAATTGAGTGCCGTACACCCACATGGCCACACCAGCCCCCCCTCCCTCATAGCCACTGTACTCTTCCCCTAGCTGCACCAGGTCTATTAACATCAACATAACGATGACCATCTCCATGCTCAGTGTCTGTGTGTGCAGCATAAGGACTCGCTGCTTTGCACACTGTCCAGCCAGGTGGTGGAGTAAATGAAATGTGAGTGCTCATAAATCTAAATGAAGAGGTTAGTTTGTGAACAAAAGCAAAGAAATGAGAAGAAACCGGGACGATTACGGGCCTCGGTAACGTCAGTTCACCGCTGAGCCCGTCTGGCTGCATGGAGTTCAGCGAAACATCGGCCAGCTGCTTATTATGCATGTTGATGTCAGCCGCTGCTAATGTGTTTGCTAACGAGATTGGCAGTGACCCAGTAATATGCGAAAGTAAACAGATCAACACATAAACAGTGGATTGATTTCTAATGAAACCCTATGGGTAAGATATTAGTTGATGAGTCCTTGTTCAGAGACCAAACCACACAAAGCCGACTATTGTTTGGCTTTTTGCTGGGACTCAAACCAACGGCTTAAGAATTGTGTGTGTGTGTGTGTATCCAGAACCCAGGCTTAGAGGGATGAGAGTCTTGTTAGAATATGGAGGGTGGGGGGATTTCTTTCAAATGCTGAATAGAGAGACTGACAATACAGCTAACAGACACAAATGATGATGCAAATATATGCTAATAAATATTAAGTCTGAATGCTCTGTGTGGACAGTCACATGCAGGGTGAAATAACGTGGATACATCAGGTATACCAGATATATGTGCTCATGGAGCAGCATCTTTAACTCATGAACAAAGGTTGTGTCATGCATACACAGAGAAACCTCTTTCAGAACCACTGCTATCAAGTCTTTTCCTATTCCCAAGATGCTCACTCTCCCTCCAAATACGAGCTGCCAACTCACACTAGGGATAAATATTCATGCTTCCAGCAATTAGCCAGTGCCGCTCACAACAGTACCATCATATGCAATGGCTGTCATCAAACATGCGATGATTGGTGAAGTCGTTTGTGTGCAACACCGAGGGTAAGAAAGGTGCACACGCACAAACGGGGAGAATTTTGCAGCTGTTGCATCAAGTGCAGTCACCGTTTTTCTACTCGGAATATAAAACACAGGAAGGAATTATGCTGAGAAGTGACTGAGCCAAGGCACAGCACGGTTTTCTACAGGAGAAGCTTCAAAACGTGAGTCCTGGGGAGTAACCCTGTCTGTGAAGCTCTGCACATTTGTATGCAGACATCCTCGGAAACGTTTCTAACCTGGAAGGAATATGTTCCCGTTTCTGGTAACGCTAATAAAGCAGGGGTGTGTGTGTGTGTGTGTGAAGCAGTGTGTGAGGAAAGCTTCAGAGGGTCCAGATCTAAGCCGCCAAACGGAACAGGACACGAGCTCAAACGGTGAATAAACTGATGTGAGTTTTCTGTCATAACGTTTGGTCACATCAAACACACACACACACACACAAACACACACACACACACACAGCAAGCACTCCTCTCCTGCTGTCATATCCTCCATTGATAATAATGACAATGATGAATATAGCTGGAACCCAGCGAGTCATAAATCACCAGGCTTTGCCCCCCGACTCTGACTCACCGCCTGGGCTTCCATGTGTGTGCAAGTGTGTGTGTGTGTGTGGGGGGGTGTGGACAAGCATTGCAGGGTGGGGAAACTTGTCGTGTGCTACGCATCACTGGATATGTCCACTGACACCTTAATGTGCTTGGCTTGTCTGAGAAACTCCCGCAGGCAACCAGCTACACACATATGGCTACTCCCTGCACAGAGGCAAAGTGTGTATCCGTTTCATGAGCATATTATTAGAAAAAGGGGAGCACGTTTGCAACCCTCATGCAAAATAATTAATGTGTGTGTGTGTGTTACTGTATCATCATCTCCTAACTCAAAGCCAGCATCCTACTCCTGCTCCTCATTTCTTCTCCCTTCTTCTCATCTACCAATCGCTCTCGCAGCTCTACAATTTTCTACCTCTGCCTCCCTTTAAGAATAAGACGTGTGTGTGTGTGTGTGTGTGGGTGGGCACCACAGCGATAGTGGGAGATCATTAAAAATATGGGAATGGGATCAGTAGAAGGCATTTGAGAGGGGAGGGCTCAATTTGGGCTTAGATAGAAACATGGGTGTGTGTGTGTGTGGGGGTGTGTGTGGCAGCTGAAATGAGGATTTTAAAAAGTAGAGATGGGGGGAGGGGGGTGCATAGTTGGTTAGATGGAGGGCAGAGGATCAAGATGAGGGTAGGATGGAGGGTGAGAGAAGGGAATTGCACCCTCTAGTCATTAGTGCTGGAAAGGGGGGTTTAACCTGAATGTCTGGCAACCGTAGCACCCCATTCTGCTTAACCCAAGCCTGCTAACCATTAATGGGGATCAAGCACACAGAGAGACGAAATGGTGTGTGTGTGTGTGCGCATGAAAGAAAAGGGCATGTTGGGTGGATGGAAAATGGATGTCCTTGAGTGTGAGAGCTCTGTGGAAGTGTGTGAATTACGTTTTGTGCTCACGCCTGACAGCGACATATGTATAGGTGTGTGTGTGTCATGCTCTCAGCTGCCTACATGTGTGCTTCACATCACTTGCACATCTGCATCAGTCCTTTTTTCTGAGGATTCTTGAGGACTTGTAGCTAAAAGTGCACATTTAGTCCCAACTTCTTTAAAAAACAGATGAAAACATTGCAGATTATTCAGGCTTCAGTTTAGCAAACCACACATCCGACTCAAAACCCGTTCAAGGAACGAACCTCCGAGTCCGCTCAGGCTTTTTTTAATGTCACAGCCCGTATTAGATCAGGTATATAGAGTCAAATCGCATCGTATTCAGCCCACTTTCCTCTGCTGCCTTCACTCAGCACACTAATGAGACAGAAAAACGAGGGGAGCAGCTGGGCCTGGGGAGCGACAGAGATTCAACATGCTCTCCTCCAACCTTCACACCTCCACACCTCTATCCCTTCCTCCCTGCATCTCCCCATCAAAGCAGAACAGCCCTCACCAGCGGTGAGGCTGGTAATGACCAGATGAACACACACACACTCCCCACATGTGACCTATAACACTCCCTGTATGTCCACGTGTGTAATGTCTTTACTATAAGCAAAGTGCCGTGGTGATGGTAGCTGCAGGGAACATGTTCTGCTGTGATTGTACAGTAAAAGCAGGAAGTCACTGCGAATGAAGCGAGCTTTACTCTGGTTGCTCCGTATAATGAGGAAGCTGATGCGTGTTGGAATATGCGTCTACCTCCACGTCCCAGCTTCACAGGATGATATGCTCCATTCCCTGCATTGTGCATGTGCAGCATGGTTTTAATTAGTGCATCACACACAGCAAAACTCACCTGTCTGTCAGTCAGGGTGTAGATTTGCTGCAGATCCGGGCTGAACAGCATGTCTCTCAGTAGGGGGCTTCCTCCCTCGCTTACGGTCACCTTCTCATACAGCACGGCTGGACGGTTGGAGCTCACAGAGTTCACCAATATCTGCAAGGAAACACAGGAAGAATTACACACACATCGTAACAGATGAAATTACATTTCATTCACACACCTCGCATGACCCCTGCGTAATACAACACGGCATCTCTTCCACCGCAGCTAAAATCCGTCCCGCTTTAGCCTCCGTGTTTGTTTATTCTAATTGTTGAACAAGGTTGAGAGGACTCTCGTTTCAGAGCCGTTTAAATGACTTAATTGAATGGTTGTGTTAACAGCAGTATTGAATATAGTATAATTATTGTGAGCACAGACATGATTATAGAGGTAGATGCTTAGAAAGTAACATCATTGACAGGATAATGGTGATAACACGACTTCAGAGTTGAGCTCTCTGCTTTGCACATGGGGGGATGTTTTTTTTTATATGGAAAGAAAACAAGTGACACAAATAAAAAAAGCTTTGTGAGAGTCCGGTGTGGTTCGGCATTTAAACTCAGAGATAATGCAAAAGAAAAGTCTGTAAATCATATCTCAGAGGGCTTGGATAAAACCTAATCACCAACACACCTTTGGACAAACAGATCTATTTAACTCACACTGATGTGTGTGTGCCGATGCCCAAATTTTATTTGTGAGCTTCCGCGAATAATTCGCCAAGATATGGAATGTAATGGTGCAGATACAAGATAGGAGATGGGCTGGATGTGATGGCTGTGAGCCAAAGTCGTCTCAGCAGCAAATGGAAAGTGCAGAGCAACGGAGGAAGGGGAGGAAGAGGGGGGGTAGTAGTAAAGTAGCGGCTCTCCATTACTGAGCTTTGTAGACCCGCACTGCTATCAGCCAGCAGTGACAGGGGAAGGACGGCGAGCAATGACTCGCTGGAAAATGATCCTGGATGCAGACACACATGGAGACATCCAGAAAGGTAAAAGAGATACTGGATGTGCTTCTATATGTACGTGCACGCAGACAGAAAAGCACGGCTGATTGCAGAAAACACACACTTTGTGACGGAAGAATTTATTTACAAAAGAACCAGGGGCAACAATCCTATTATGTCTCCCTCCTCGTGTGTGTGTGTGTGTGTGTGTGAGAGATGCAGAGATAGTGGAAGAGCTCATAAGGCTGTGATAAAGCACTGAAGATGAGAGGAAATATAGATGTTATTATCGAGATAATGGGCCAGTAAACAAAGGATACATTTTATTCACGGATGGCGCACATCTAGATTTGAAATGCACGATACCAACACACACGGCCACGGTTTTTAAGCCCAGACAACGATGATATGAGGAAAATGCGGCTGACACGCACAGTAAAAGAAAAGCTTCCATCCTGTGAACTCCCAGCATTGTTTTCTTTCATTTCCAGTCCACTGGCTGGCGACCAGTCCAAGCCTGGGCTTGTTGTGCACGTGCAAACCTGCTCTCCTAACTTCTGCCTGCATCCATCTGTTTGTCAGTCTGGGCTTTCTTTTGTCTGCAAAACACCCCAATTACAAATCAGTCTCTTCATATTTGCTTCGTCCCTCACATATTTAAATACTATTCTTATCTAAATTAAATTTTCCCTTTTACTTTCAGCTCACTCCATCACTGAGGATTTGCTTTTAGGTACAACATGCAAAAATGATTAAAAAGAGCCAAACCGGGACATACTGTACGGCGAGAGGGTGACTTGCTTAATTCCAGTTAATAAATCATTCAAATAGATTAATTCATTAGTCACCGAAGCCAATTCAGGCCGGTTAAAGCAGGGAGAGAACAAAGGATTGTGGCATATATAGTGAACAGACACCTAAAGAGTCTGAGTTAACAAGGTTAAAGTAAGCAGGCTTTACATTTAGAAGGATTTAAAGAATGAAGTGTGTATAAACATGTGTGAAACCATGTTGCATACCAGTGTGCAATTGTCTACCAGCTCCTGTGGTTTCTTTATCGGTCAAAGTCTGTTTGCTTTGTAAAAATCCCGCTTTATGGCTCCATTCACGTGCACGTATAGCTCTGTGAATGCAACAATCGATGCCGTACTCTGCAATGACAAGAGGAGCTTGCTGTGGTTTTATTGTTTCCCTTTGTACTGCTTAGCTTTTCACTAAGTGCTTGATGGATGGATTCACAGAATGATGCTGTGCTTGTGTTTTCTGGAGAATTGCCATTTCCACTTTCCTGTCAACGTGTAAAATGTAACATCAACAGACTTTAAGCACATTAGATGCACTGGCATAAGTTAAGAGGCAGAACACAATGAAGAAGATGCATCAATGAGATTAACTAAGAGGAAAAACAAGGAGCTAAAGCTGCAAAGAGACAAACAATCTCTTTCTCCCCTGATGTAAGAGTTTAAGATAACATGATGATTTAGGTGTTTTTGCTGCACAACACAGAAGTGAAATTTAATATAAATGATTGTCAGAAATTCAAGAACTACTTCAGTCTTCATTTCTAACTTTCCCCAAAATCTCCAAGGATGTCATTACCATCCGCGTCTTATTGGAGTACGACACCTTTCATATTCCCTGCATGCAGAAAATAAGACAGCTAGCACACAATCTAACAACTAGCACCCATCATCCTCCTCCCAAATCATCCAGCGTTTATTTCACAGCTGTAGTTTGCCTGCAGATCCACCAAAAAGCCCCCAGTGCTGGGTTTTTATCTGTGCCAGGCAGGCCTGGTTAGTTCTGATAGAAACACTGGATAGCTGGCTGGCGATAGGGAGGCTGGGGGGGGATGAGGAGAGAGAAAGTTGCATGATAAGACAGTGGCACGTCAATGAAAATGATGCCCGTCATGGCCGCAAGTTACAACTGATGGGGCCTGTGTTCATTTCAGAAATGTTATGGTATGGAGGGAGAAGAGTGAGGAAGAAAAGAAGAGGCTAGAAGGCAGGGAGGAATGAAATGGTTGGTTCAGAGAGGCACTACCTGTAGCAAACTGTGGCTTGAAGCTGTAAAACGCTGTACATGCAGAAGAGGTGGGGAAAAGTTATGATAAGAGGAAATAAGAAGGGAATTATATGCTTAGACTATGAATTGGAAGCACATGGAATGGAGCAGAATGGTCCAGGTGTTCCCAGGTCTGTCTGAGAGCCATAACACTCCTGCAAAAGCAGAGCTTCAGTAATGGCTCTGACATTTCAAACAAGTGGGTGGGCAGAAAGCACACTTGGTTCACTAATAGCATGTCGGAACAGAAACACAGGGACAGACACCACAAGCACATACACTGCTTCTAAAAAAAGGGGGTGAAGCGGCTAACTATGTGCAACCATGCATGATAGCAGCAGGCCCCACATTCCTGCCTTTGATGTGACGGGAGCCCCCAAGTGAATGTGCATGTGTATGTTTAGGGGGCCCAGTTGAAGTGGGGAATGCAGCCTTGCTTTCTGCAGAACCCGAGGAAATAAAAGAAAACCGAGAGGGCGATGAGCAGGAGGAAAAGAAAGCTGGCAGGATCCCAGTGAAAGTCACACTGAAGAACAAAACACTGAACACAGCGAGCAGACTTTCCTCAGCACCTTTCCCATCTTCATGGCACATTCTGGGGCCTCGTTGTCTTCATGCAACCACATAACATCAAGAAAAGCTCCATTAGAGCGACGACAATGATCCTAAAATCAGACTTTTCTGAGGCTGGGAACAAAAATCAGGAGTTTATGAAGGGATCCATGAAGGATGACGATAAATAAGCTTCAACGATGACCTTAAAAAAAACCGTCAATTGACATCATAATGCAGTCTGATTACACTGGACTGGGTTCATTAGCTTCAGTGATATGTTTCCATTCAGATTTTGGGTAGAAATAACTCTTCCCGTCATATTCCGAGGCCAGAATGAGCACATGATGAAAGAAGCATCACTAACCTGGAGTTCTTTTACCTAGCATGTGTGTGTGTCAATGAAGGCACGCCGGCCACTTGAAGCTACGCTTCACATAGCGAAGACCACCGCCTCAGTGTATGAGGACATGTTTTTATGGTGGACATGAGGGGGATTGGGGGGAGGAGGGTTTCTATCACGGTGAAGCGTGGGCACATGTATGTTTGGCTGTGCAGTCAGAGGAGCAGATGGACCATCACACATGAGTGACTGATTGCTCCAATGCTTGTATGAGCTAAATCCCCCACTACTATCACACACACACACACACACACACACACACACACACACACACACACACACACACACACACACACACACAATATCCAGCCGACACATAGAGGAGCTTAGAGTAAACCTTAACCATATGTGGGTCAGACAGTCAGATACCAAACTGCTTCTTCTTCAAGAGAACCATGACAGACAAAGAGCTATGGTGACAATGATGGAGGAGGCATGCCCACACACACACACACACACACACACACACACACACACACACACACACTGTGGAATGTAAGCCAGTCAAGTGGCCGGTTTATTTAAAGGTCTGAACAGAGGAACAGATGCAAACATGAACTTTTATATGATAAGAGCTAAAGCTTATTGCTGCAAATCTCAGTCAGAGGATGGGTGGAAGGGCTCCCTGCATACCTGTTAATGTGACCTACCTCTCCTGATAACCGTTTATACAATCTGTAGGAAGGAAGATAAGAATAGAGAAGGGTCTGATTGAAAATAAAATATAAAAGGGATTTTTAAAAGCATAATGTGTATGGTTGTTATGGATATAAGGAGTTTAGATACCACATACCACACTCAATGGGGTTAAACGCTCTTATAACACTGTCACCAGTATTTAAATAAACCTGCCATTAAAAAGTTGGTTTGTTTGACGTTTTTCCAGTTTTCTAATAGCAAAATAAGAAATGCGGATTCTTCCAGGACCCTGCTGCAGCCGACACGTTCAATCACCGATGCCGAGGCTTGTCATGAAGCACTCGTCAATGAGTTCAGATACGCGGCTCTGAAATCTGCTCTTCTCTTTCATATCACGTTACGTGCAATGCCAAGTCTTATCGACTGCCTTTGAGATCCATCCGCGTGTCTACACCACAATTATTCATGTGTGAGTTTGTGGCCTTTCACCAGCAGTGCTCACGAAAGGTCATGCACTTGTGCGTGCAGCTGCAGAAACACGGACCGGGGCTGTGGAGGAAAGCAACGTGGAAGAAAACGGGCCGGAGACACACGTGCTATAATAATCCCTGCAAGCATATAACATAGTGTAAACACGGTGAGAGAGAGTGAGCAGCTTTAACAGCAAATTAAACCTATTCATCACTGTTAAGGCCTTTTAATCCTCATGCTCGCTGAAATTAAAAGACCTTGTCATTGCGCTTTTCCCGTGCATCCTCTCTCACACCCACTCCTGCTTCAGTTTCATCTTACCATCTCTACCTTTCCCTCCTCCGTCCCCTCTCCCTCAGAATTAAATGCCTTTAGCGAGCAGTCGTCAGATAAGTATGTGTAGCGAGTTGCTAGACACGGCGCGGCGGCAGCATTTCATCTTCCAACCATCACTAAATCACACTAACTCAATCATCAGCATGGAGTTACGCACACACACTCGGCTGGGAGTGTGAGAAACGCCGCTTGGAGAGAGGTGCTTTACTATGACTGATTTTATCAGCCGTCTTGCGAATGGGAGAAGAAATTGCACCACAACATTATCATATACAATAAGATGAGGCTCGGAGATAGAGCTTTCCAATTGAATACCTTTTTAGTGTCGCCATTCAAATGAGATAAGACGTTCTCTTACACTGATGCGCAGTACGAATCCCTTATGGGATGTCTCAGCCGAAACAATATTACACATTCACATCAAAGACTGCCGAGAAGATGTCCGTGTTAAAGACATAACACACACATTAAGACGAGATTCAACATGTGTGTGGTTATGGGTTTGTGCGTATAGGAATGGCAATCTGTCATGGGACTCCTGCACGGCTGCAGGAGAGAAAGAGAGGACTGCTAACAAGCCACTCAGAAGCAGGCTTATCAGATACAGAAAGATGGGAACTAAACAAAGATTTGGAAGAAGGCTTAATGCGACGGAGGGGCGAGGGTGCAATCACACACCGAGTGTGTATGTGGCTTTGTAGAGAGGAATACAGCACACACAAACACAGGAAGAGATCGGCTTGGGAGTAGTGTTTGCATTGTGTGTGAGGCTAGGAGCACGTGGGGGGAGTGGGGGGCTGTGTTAGTATGAAACAAAAGTGTGTGTGCACACGGTGTGTGTGAGACAGTCGAGGTAATTTGCATGTGAAGCGAAGAGCTTGTGTGCAATGCAAACAAAAGCGATGCAGTTGTGCACAGTTACTCAGCATCAGCCACAATTTCAAGGCGTCGATTAAAAGCTGAACACACACACACACACACACACACACACACACAGGCATTCCTACTCTTTACGTGAAACTATGCAGCACCGCTTGACCCACCATTTACCGACTAGATCAGCCGTTCACTGAAATTACAGCGAATGGGACCTCATCTTCAACTGTAATTACCAAGCCAGGTGTGTGCGCGTGCGTGTGTGTGTGTGTTGCCTTCCTGTGGGAGAGGCAGAGTGATTACATGGCCACTGGTGCCTCTAATAACATCTTTCAGGGGGAGTGAAACAGAGAAGGGGTGGGTTGCGGGGCAGATGAGTGATTTCCATCTTTCTTGGGAGTGACCACAGAGAAATTCTACGGTGGTTTTCATGAGGAGCTGTTTTGACTTCGCTGTCGTTTAAGAGTGTCTGCTTGCAAGTGTGTGTGTGTGTGTGCAGATGTTTGTAATAGATGTAACACAAGAGGCTAATGGGAGCCCCTCCAAAACCACACCTCGGAGTATTGTGTGCCAAACCATTCCTGGCCACAAATGCCACCCTCCTTCAGCGCCTTTAACTCCTCCGTTCATTTTACTTCACCCTCTGCTGGGAAAACTGCTTTAATCTTCTTTCCCCTCCTCTTTGTTTTTGTTTTGACACATTTCTTTCCCCTTAATCCGCTGCTTTTTCCGTAAGTGTTACCTCCTTTCTCTTTCCTTTCTCTTCCCTGAAGTAAAACACACACCGCAAAACAACTGCGACAAAGAGAGGAAGGAGAAAAAAGGAGGAAATGTTGATATAAACCAACTCAAAATGAGCAGAAACCAGTACGAGCACGGCTCTGGTGGCAGGCAAGATGTTTTAAATTAAGAGGAAAGTTGCTGGGAACAATGGGAAGTTTGGTGGCTTAAATGAGAGATTTTGAAGGTAATAACACACACACACACACACACACACGCAGTCTGGCATTTATAATGAGTGAGGAATGCTGTGTTTAAAATGAGCTTTTATAGTGTGGTTTACAATGATTTACAGCTGCGGTTGACATCGTCTGTGCACGCTCTGAGTGGCAGAGGGCAGTTGGACACTTTTCCTGCTACAGTTTGGTTTTTCCTGTCTAGCCTGTAATACAGGCTTTTCCTAAAGTCTCTTTACAACTGAACACGTTAAATAAAACAGCAACAGATAAGTCTCTGGTGATTATTACAAAAGGAGGAGCAGATATTTAGTCTCTGTCCCATTTTATAACCTCTTTATTTCATTCTACTCTCATTTTCTTGGGTGTCCTTTATCCAACTCTGTCTCTGTAAATGTCCTGAGCCTTCAACAGATTGAGGGACACGATGACGATGTTCACAGAAATGTATTCTGGTAGGTTTGTTGACTGTGTGTCAAAATGTGTTTCAATGAACCGGAGCAGCCATTTTTAGGGTTTATTAAACAGAAGCTCTTTCTGTAAAAGCAAACCTGTAAAGAGACTTTATGGACACCCTGTTTATCCACAGAGACAAATACTCATCACAATTTACCCGTTTAATGGTCTTCATAAACTTAGGACAGCAGCTGTTTGGTATTTAGCTGAAATTGCAGGGAAAAGGACACGTTTGTATGTGCGTCTACAGGTGGTGAGCTTTACAGTATCACACGTTAATTTCTCCACTGATGAGGCATTCCTGGAGATCATGCATCAAACTCTGTCTCGCTGTATTACAGGCTCAGATGTGCAAAGGATGCAGGGTTCACGCGCAGCACGATGCTGCTATGCTCACGTGTGTGTGTTGTTTTCCTGACCAATCACCAAATATTTCATCAGTTTTCTGTGTCTGGGTATTTATGTGTGTTTTTGTGCCTTGAAAAGGTGCTAAAAGACCTCTGTGCACATGTGCACGCTCACACCAGTTGTACTTTACGTGTGTCAGGGAGGACCTGGAAAGACATCGGCATAGAAACCTCAAAACAATTGGCACAGTATGCAGCTGAAGATGGGGGGGCAGGAGGGTGTAAGGGCAGTGTCAGAGAGGGTTTAGGCTTAGGAGTCAAAAGCACAAAGACTATGTCTTGCTTTTGCTTTTAATGGTGATGCGGTATGTGACCTGCAGGTCTGGGAGGGTTCTGCTGTTAGCTTAACACGGCTGGACCGTGTTTGTGTTGGTCTGTGAGGCAGAACTCTGTTTTTCTTGGCATGAGGCTGAACGTAATGCCTTCTGCTGGGAGTTGGACAAAGATGTCCTGATGGATGAGGCTGAAGTCATTTATGTATTTAATCTGGCTAAGCGAGGGGGTGGCAAATGTTTCAAACTATGGACTGCTCAAGCATCTACTTGGCTCTGAGTAAACACATAAATATATTTCAGAACAAGTTTGTAGGATGAAAAGTCCGTAAGAGGTTGCTTTAATGTTGTGTAATTTTCCTTTGTGTGTCTGTGTGTGTGTAAACACGTGCACCAAATTAAAAATCCTACGTAGTTCTGCTGTTGCTCCTCCTTTCAGTATGAATAACTCGGTCTGTCTCCACCCAAGCAAAGACAACATCAGCGTCCGCCTGAAACCGAAGGTCTGCCTGACCCAGCTCACCAGACTAAACAGCACTGTCTTCCTTTTCTAAGCAACATTTCAGCCCGTCACCTCCTCCCCAGGTGAGGCCACCCACTTTTATGACCAGATTGTAAAGTCCCTGGCTTGGTTTCAGGCCTGCTGCTGGGAATCCTCCCTGAAACTGGAGGAGCCGACATGGAGAGCCGGGAACACAGCAGCGGGACTTCTTCAACCACCTGAGTTTTACATCTCACTCCATCCTTTCCCTCCCTCCCGACTCATTCTGCCCCCTTAGCGTGCCGTAATGGGAAGGTCTTGTTGACTGATGCCCACCAAATACGCGGCTCATGATTCAAGAGTCAAAAGAGCAGACGGGGACATGTCCCTTTATGTGTGTGAGAGACGGAGACACTGTCTTTTCCATGTACTGTCTCTGAGACAGTACATGGGAAAGCCGAGGTGGTGAAACTATTTCACAACTGGAGAAACTACGCTGCTACAGTCAGGGAAAGAAAAACACACATGCGGCAGGTCTGACTGCACCTTTTTAAACCCGACACCATGTGTGTGTGTGTGTGTGTGTGTGTGTGTGTGAAAGAGAGAGACAGATGACAGGTGTCGATGCATTTCCCATCAGCTTCTCCTGTGGTAAGCAGGTTCCTCTCAGGGCAAAGTTCAAGCTGAGCAAAGGTTGTAGCCGTATCTACACTTTGCCTCCGTAAAGACTGAGATCATCTGTGTGATAAGAGATGGGACACATATTTACAGATAACATTTTCAGGGTATGTCTTCCACGCCAGGTCACTGTGACTCAGTGTGGCATGCAGTAAGACTTTATTAGCCCTCATCTGAGTGATTCCTGATATTGATCTCGTTCAGATTGCTGGTCTAAGGAATGTGAGGAATGCGGTTCCCTCGGTTAGCTCACCTGTACACTCGGGTTTCTCCTCTGAGGGCGTTTTTCGACCAAGCTGGTTACTGTGCTGGTTCAGTGCTTGAGCTAGAGCCAGAGCTTAGCTGCTTTAACTCCAGTGCTTCCAAATAACCGGTTTCATTTCTAAATGAAAGAGCCGGGTTGGGTCTGGGTCATTACATAATCTAAATGCGTAATATTAAATGCCACTGCCTCCTCGTGTCCCATATGAGTAAGACTACAACAGCAACCCTTACCAGACTTTGAAGTTTTCACCAAGGCATCGTCCTCCATGAGCAGGAGGAACAACTCAACAGAGTTGTTTAGATCACCGGCCGTCACCAAGATCAGAAATGGGATGAGAAAAAATGCTGGTTGCTTCCAGCTTCCTTTTCTGATCCTTGAAATCTTTTATTATTAGTTGATCAGCTGATACGAAGCGCCGTTCGGAGCTGCGACTTCTTGAACACAGACTTTGCCCGATTTGCCAAGGCAAGGCAAGTTTATTTATATAGCACCTTTCATGTACAGTACAGCTCAAAGGCGACCACAAAGCCAGGAAACACTGAATCTCCTCCTCAGACCAACTCTGCTTGTTCTCAGGGCGTTGTTCCACCAGGCTGGTTCCTGTTCTAGTTCGGTTCTTGAGATAGAGCCAGAGCTTTTCTGGTTCAACTTCAGTGCTTCCGAAAAACCAGTTTTGTTTTCGACCTAAAGAGCCTGGTGGGTTCTGTGTCATTACGTAATCTACATCATGTTTACGTAATAATAACCGTCACATATGAGTAACACTATAACAGCAACACTTACCAGACTTCGTGGTGTTGAAGTTATGAGTTTTCACCACGGTATTTTCCACCATGGACAGGAGGAATGGGGGTCATATACACCGATGCTCAGCGGCCGTCTCGCCCCGCTGGTTTATCCCGCTGCTGACGGCCGTGGGTTTCACAGCGGGCATATACCGCGGCGAGAGACGGTCGCAGCTACAAACGGCCCCTTGATCAGCTGCTCAGCATATGATGAAAGCTTAAATAGATTTCATAGATCAGGAGAGAAAGCTGGGACACCGCGGTAACAAGCGATCCAAAAGCAACCCACATTTTCCTGATCCTATTTCCTGTTACGGATCATTCGGCAGTATCTTGAACACAGATTTTGAATCTCCACATGTGACAATAAAGCCAGGAAACACTGAGCCTCCTCCTCAGACATATTCTGCTTGTTCTTAGAG
>JBAMHV010000003.1:24897238-24909500 GCA_037177535.1 Pseudomugil gertrudae | reverse complement strand
CCGCTCAGTGCTGCAGCATCATGATCGAGCAGTCAAAAGCTCGCTTTGAGAAAGCCTGACACCTAATGTCGTTTGAAATAAATCCAGAGCTGTTTTCACAGTTTAAGGCCAGTTTCCCCCCAAAACAACTGGATGTCTCATGTGAACATTTCCCAATGATCTGCAAAGATAAACTAAAGGCTGAACTGATCTTATAGGGTGACCTAAGTCTTGTATATTGTAAAGGGACACTTTTATGTTAAAATGTGTTCCGTTTGGCTCAAATATATATTAGCCCTCCCACTCAGTGTGACCACAAGCTGTCACTGACTAAAACACTTTTACATTTTCACAATGCAAATTTACATCTAATGAAGACATGACCCGGAAGTGATGTCGTTGGGATGGGAGCAAGACAGGCTGTATCTCAATCGACGCACTAACGCTACTTTGTGGACTATGTTTAGATGCATTTACATTTACATTACTCACACACATAGTGCGTGAAGTAGGGTTAGATTGGGTCACAGCCTGTGTAAACAGGGAATTACTCAGTAGCAGTCGAATCAGAGATGATCTGCCTGTGCTTCGGAGTGTACTTCAGAGTTCTAGGTCTGACACATTCACCCCGATTACTTGGTCCAGCTGTCTCCTCGTTAATGTTATTCAGAACATTGAGGGACTGTCCACAAAACTCACAAAAAGGAGACAACTACCACAGAACGGTCAGTACATCCTCGATCGCCGCTGATGTCGGCTAATTCAGTGGTTTACTGTTAGCGCTCTCAACTTAGCACCTCGCGATATCACTTCCGGGTCAAATCTTTGTAAAAATGTTTTGGTAAACTTGTAAAATTGTTTTACTAGATGTAAATTTTATCATGAAAATGTAAAATTTTTTCAGTGGATGTAATCTTGAATTGCACTTCACAGCCACCGTACTTCAGTGACGCTTGCACCAGATTTTTATGGAATCAGATTTGTTAAAAAAAATTCCAAGCAAAACTTCCATAAGTGAGCGCATTCATACGGAGACGCTGCACAACATTCAAGGTTGAATGTAGCCACGTGTGAGGACGTGCTAGCAGATGGGAGAAAGAGGAAAGAGTTGGGCCGGCAATGATGGGAGATAATTCATACCCACATTCTTCAGTGGGACACACATATGGGGGTGCGTTCATTCTATAGATGGATAAAATATAAATTTACATAAACTTTATTAACAGTTGTGTCACAGGACAGTGTACAAATGTTCTACTTGTTGAGGTATTTGATAGCTTTGCTGTAAAAAGCATTAATAACATGTGAAAGTCAGGAGTCGCTAACGTCACATGAACAGGAGCGCTCATCAGTAGAAACTCCCGTAATGTTTAATGCTCCGTTACTGAACCTTGTGATGGTTCATCTTGAATATTTAGCCTTGCTAAAAGAAGCCATAATGTTGCACTTTGTGTTAAAGCCACAGCTGTGTGTGTGAAACTTCCACAAACTAATCCACCATACATCACAGCAGACATTCAGCGGTGCCGTTTGAATAAGTTTGAGTTTTTTATATAGTGTACTACTTAATCATCCCGAGGCGAGTCGAACGTTGTGTAAAGAATCTGTACACTACATAAATCAACCCGGAGCATAATGCACTGCAGCCCGTTTCTGAGTTGCTTCTGCAGAAACTTGCAGCTCGGATGTTTTACCCAGTCGGAGCGCCGGGAGAGTGTAAAAGTTCCTCCAGCTTCTCAAACACGCAGAGATTTATCGCTTCCTCTGCCTGAGGAGCCACAGCTATATTATTATTATTATACTGTTTTTAGACAATACACTGGAGGGATCGATTAATGATTGATTAATCTATTGGTAAGAATGACATTATTAATGGATTAGAAAGGTGCTGAAGTTGTGTGTGAGTGCATATTTTCCAGTGTAACCACTGAATGTAATAAAGATATAAATGATGAAACACAGTTTTCTTTACTTTAAATGCATTATAATATTGTCTACAAATACTATATATATATTTATATATACTGTATATATATTCTATTCTATTCTATCTGCGGTGGCTGTGGTGCATGTAGTAGAGTGGGTTATTTCCTAACCAGCAAGTTAGTGGTTCAAATCCCGGGTCTGGCGTCCACATGTCGAAGTGTCCTTGAGCAAGACACTGAACCCCCAGTTGCTCCTGGTGCTGCGTCACTGGTGTGTGAATGTGTGTGTGTTTGTGTGAGCAGATGGGTGAATGTGTAGAAAAGTGCTGTACAAGTACAAGACCATTTACCATTTACTATTCTATTTATATAGAAATATTAATGCTTAATTGAAAATTATCAATAATTCTCCCGATGATGAAAAATATTTAGTGGTATGTGCATCCCACTCAAACAGAAATAGCTGCATCAATTACAGCTTGAATAAAATGTAAATAAAGTTACGTGTTCATTGTGTTTTATTACAGTCTTTCACCGTGTTTACCTTTCCAGGTACAGCAGAGTTAAACGTGGTGCAGATGTTCTGTATTAGTTTATGTGACAGAGATAATTGCAAATATCCACAACATAAATGTTTAGCAGCATCAGATCTGCGTAGTGTCACCATGTACTGTCTGCTGCTAACCTCAGGGCGTCTTCTACGTAGCAAAAGAAACAAGTGGACCGCAGAAACGGAGCTAATGTTCATCTAAACTAGATGTAAGTGTCATTGAAATAACATGAAAAGAAGCTACGGTAAATACTTTGTTTTTGTTCTAAATGACAAAATTATTGGTTGTCTTAAAAAGAGTATTCTTTATAATATGAAAGGGATTGGGGTTTTTTTGTCATTATCACATTTGTGTTAACATTTTATTATAATACTGTTAGTATCGTGAGGTTTTACATGAGTATAAAAGCCTGCGAGAGTTGGATACACCCAGATATGTGATGGACTTGGACTGAGATACGTCTGCAGTCGATGGACAAACTAGCTTTGCAGCACAAATCTGCACAAAGACAAGCTAAGACCTCTGAGGTAGCGTTTCATTAAATTGCATGTTTTTTAGGTTAATATGAAGTGCCTATAACTACTGTTTCCTCTCCTGTCGTTTTCACGGTGTTTGTGAAGTAAAGCGCCCGTCTAAAGAAAACTGCACCAGTTTTGTCATTTCGGAGTCACACTAGAAGATTCTGTCAGCTGTTTAGTCACTGAGCTTTAGATTTTAATACAATTATTTAAACTTTTTATGGTCTAAAAACTATATTTATTGTTTTAATAAGTGCTTCTACAACACAGTTGGCTGCAGCCTCCATGAGAAGCTAAACAGTGTCCATGATCATGACAACTAGTTCATGCTAGGTTGCATGCTAGGTTGCATGCTAGGTTGCATGCTAGGTTGCATGCTAGGTTGCATACTAGGTTGCATGCTAGGTTGCATACTAGGTTGCATGCTAGGTTGCATGCTAGGTTGCATGCTAGGAAGAGGTTCTCTGGATGTGCATGGCTTATCACACACATGCTATGGTTTAACTGGGCTGCGAGTAATCAGGCAAAGCTGTTTAACCGCTGTGCAGACAGAAAGGAGAAGAAAATGACACATTTTGCTGTTAATTTGGGAACATCCTGATAAGACTGGAAGACGAATGGCATGCAGGAAAGAAATAAATGAAGTGGAAAAACTCTTAAATGCAAAGTATGAATTATCGTTTTTTGTCTCGAAAGCTTGGACCGAACCTCTACAGCGAGTACTGAAGCTCATCTCTTCCATCATTTTCTACCCCGCAACATTTTCATCCGCCGTGTGTGTGTGTGTGTGTGTGTTTGCATGACCCCATGCCGTTGTGTGAACTAATGACACCAAACGCCTGCACAAAGCCAGTCTCTGTACTCATGCCTCGGCCAAAAAACTCAGGGCTAGGCGACTGAGCCAAACCATGACACACACACACAAACACACACACAAGGAACAAAATCCCCGTTTGGTGTGTTCTCATTAACAAAAGATAATACATTTTCCTCCACAACACTTCTGTATCCGACATCATCAAGCCGAGGCATCCAGTGTGTCCCAGTGAGTTTGCATATCCCCATGTGGGTGGAATGGTTCTGTCAACAAACGGGAAGTGGGAACGGGTATTGAAATGCAAACCACAAGCACGTGCCTGCACACACACACACACACACACACCCACACACACACACACACACAGGAAGTTTGACAGGGCTGCATTATGCACCCGAAGAATAAGAATCATCAGTCAATTAGGGCATGACATGGTCTCTTAATGGTGACACCGGCATTCCCAGTGGAGCACATCAGTGACTTCACACAGCTACATACACATACAAACGACAAACTGTCACTTGTTATTAACCTTCTGAAAGCCACATAACCTCTACAAATACTGCTGCAACCAGTCTGAGAAAATATCCCCAGTAACACGTATTCAATGTGTTTTGTTCATTTCCAGCACTTCGTGTTCATAAAAGCCACAAACGGCTTCAAATAGACTTTATTCGCTTTTCCTCTTTTAGGATAAATCTGATTAGAGGAAAAAAAAGAGACACATGATCACTGCTGGAACAATAAAACATTTTAACACCCCCAGACTGTGCATCTGACACTCAAAGCCGCCAGGAGCTTCGTGAGGCCTGCTGTGTGTACAGCGGTTACAACACATCAAATTCCATCTGCTGCTTAATGTTTAGATGCTAGGAGCTCCACCGATGGAGGCCGCCTCTCGTTCGTTGTGATAACGGAGCCGATAGTGCGAGTTATTGCACAGCAACACCCTGCTAAATGGTTAATGGAAACCTTTTTACTGGGTCGGGGTTAATCATATCATCTCTGACATGCTCGCCACATCAGGAAGGATTTCTACACCCTTATTCATTTATAAAAGTTTGAACAAATGTAGAAGAAATGGCTCCTCCTTCCTTTCAGTCGTTTTTTATGCGTCCCTGCTGTCATCAGTGGGTTAGCCTCATTGATGTGCTGATGAATGAGCATCGGGCAGCACCTTCACATCCAGCCACCTGAGCCTGGCACCGCCACAATGGACACCCCGGTGGGCACCGGGGGCTCCGACCACCTGGCACACTGACCGTGTACACTAAACAGATGGCTCCCGTTGCTTCCTGATGAAGGCCGCAGCTGAGGAATCCTAACGCGTGTCTGTGTGTAATCGTGTGCACGGCGAGGGGAAAAATAAAAGCACCTACGTTTATGTATCGGCTTATCGACTGCCATCCTCTCCCTGGCTTGCATCTCCTCAGACCACCTATTGAGACTTTGTATTTGTGTGCAAGCGTGTGCATCACGGTGAATACCCTTTTATTGGAATTGCTCGACGACGCCTGAAAAGCAGAACTTTGATTTTGTGTGCGCCTGGTCTACTGGTAAAAATTCCTCCTACGCGGGCAGTTATTACATTTACAGGATGGAAATGGTAAATACTCTTACAAAGTGCTTTTTTTAAAAGTTATTTCACCACTTAGAGCATTCACTCATAATGCAGTGGGTTTTTTTTTTTTGATGAACATTCAGAGTTCAGGGTTGTGTAGCCAGAATCGTACCTTCCACTTTTCCCCTGAACTTCAGCCAAAGGATGACCAATGAGGCCAGGCAGCCATTAAAGGGAGCAGAGGCTTTCCATACTAAACGTCCTTGACCACAGCAGTATCCAGATGACTGCCAGAACATCACCTTTCCTTCTGTCCACCTCCTGTTGCTTTTTTTTGCTCTATCTGCTTCATCTTTCTTCCGTATCTCCTCTATCTGTGTCCCATTAAAGCACAACTCATTAGCAAAAGCCTCCCCTGCGAGCGTGTGCACGGTGTGTATGGCACAACCGAGCACAAAGGGACTTCATTAGCGCTGCTTTTTAACGTGTTTATGCCACTGTCTTGTTGCTCCGGACAACCTTGAACATCATCGGCGGTTAAAAATAAACAGAAGGAGGTGAGGTGAGGCGTAGGTTTGGTCAAATGATGAAAGAAAAGGTTTCAGGATGGATGGATTATTCTTCCAGGATCCTCTTAAATTCTCTCAAATGAAGAAATAAAAACATTTAACCCAAATGGTGTCTTGTTGTGGGGATAAACACTCCAAAGCCAAATGCTTGCATAGATGCAGAACACCAACCAAACAGTTTTTTCTCACACCTTTTACATTTTACCCTCATGTGCCTTTTTAAAATGGCTCCAAGTCTTAGCGTGTAAGCCTGCATATCATGTTTTTATAGCCTGGACCAGATTTAAAAAAAAAAAAGTATTTCCTGGTTATCTGAGGTTGCCAAAAGAACTGCAGGCTGTTGTTAACAAACACACAGAGTCACACATACAACACAGCAGAACAAACACCGCAGTGATGCTCTCCCAGGTGATGTTCCACACATGTATACCTCTACCGGGGGTGCAGAAGAATAGACATGTGAGAGCAGCTGAATAAATAAAGGAGCTGTTGCCAGGCTAAGTGAATGGGTGTCACGCTGACAAATGCACGGCACTGAATCTTAGTAGACGTTGCATTGTTTGTTTTCTCTCGCTTTCACATAAACATGAATGTACACGCGCGCACACACAAGCCCATGCCATCGCAGGAGCACACATTATTATACATACTGTGAGTGACAAACACCGCGTGCATACACAAACACACATTAAAAGCGCACCATCACACAGGCTGATTATACATTCATAATATTGAATGGATGACAGGTCTCGAGCAGCGAGGAGCGAAATGGGCTGAATTCTAATAAGCTAGCATTTACCCCGAGAGCTCTGCCCTCCATAGGCTGGATGCGCACACAAAGTAACAAATATACACGCTTAAAAAAAGCAAACAACGCGAGAAGAATTAGAATTATGCCAGACTGAATGTGAAACTAACACAGAAAATACACTTACAGGTAACTCATGCAGTCTGCATTTCCTTTTTATAAGAGCACAAGTGTGAAAAAATCATCCTTAATAAGAGAAATCTGACTTAAAGTCTTTCAGGAGAAATAAAATCTGTTAAAAGTCCATCTTTCACCTCGCTCGCCCCTCTGGGCTCCATCTATACACCGAGCCGCATGGCTGACATGAGCGGAAACGCCTCTCACAAGTCGCAGCCTGAAAGCTAGTTCTTAAAAAGAGCAAGACGGTGGCGTGTTGGGATGCAGCAGTTCAGATTAAACATACAACATATCGTATACAATAAAGTATTTTTCATTTCATTTCATACACAGACTGCTTTTTACAGATCTGTTAGCTGTTAGCTGCTAGCTAACCGTCAGCAGTTGTATTCAGAGCACCATAAACAAGACTGTCTTCTAACCTCGCCTCCTTTTTGCTTCTTGAATTGTTTGAAAAAAATCTGACTGTGCATCTTGGATGAACTCTGAATACGTTGTAGCATATTAGCATACCGTTGCACAAGCGCTATCAGCAGCACAAACTAAGTCTACTGTCAATATCCCTTACGTGTCGCATACCCACTAACGTTAGCTTAGAAACAGGCCCAGTGTTTACAGTGTTTACGCAGTTATAGTAGCCGTAATATTTACTCTGTTTTCTTTATATTAATCACCTACAATGAGCCAACCACATAATTGAATGAGACTGTTTTCCCCTAGTTAAAGATGGCGCCTTTGGTTGCCATGGCAATACGTCATTGTGACGACATAATATATTTGACTCCCTGGGCTCTAAATATGGTTGAACTCCCTCCTCATTCCATGTTTTCTCACGTCTAAAGTAAAGATCTGAGTAAAAGGACGTGTTGATAAAACTGGTTTTACAACATGTGGATCAACAAAATCAACAGAAACTATGGCTTTGTATTTAAATGTCCCTCGATCCTTACAAGCCAAAACCGGTCACTGTGTGCAGCTCACCGTGGTCATATGCAAATCCTGCTCCTTTAAAAGTAGTACTAATGGTTTGTCTTTATGTTAGAGGTTTTTGGTTTTATCACTAAAGTAGATGGAGGGACGAGATGAAGGAGAAGTTGGATTAAAAGCGTAAGAACGTGCAGGCCGTATAAAATATATGCAACACCAGTAAACAGTAGGGCCATCTTATATTTCCTGAAATGAACATTAATTAAAAGTGGAATACTGGTGACCTGTTCAGAGGCAACCCTGCCCCCTGCCTGCTAAATGCTGGGATAAGCGCCAGCCTCCCCGTGACCCTGAACTGGTAAATAAAATGGATGGATAACATCCAACCCGACAGCTGCAGCCACAACGAAAAGCCACATTTTTCATTCAGTTCATAAAAACAAAACATCTTTACAGTCAGACCGAGAAGCATAACCATCCCTACCTTCTTCAGTTTTCCAGTGCGCGTGCCGACAAACGCCACAGTGTTGCCACGGTAGTCGTACGCTGCCACCGAAGTCATGCCATCCTCCTTGTCTATGAAGAGGGGGGTGCCCTCGATGGTGCTGGTTCCCCCCAAAGGCTGGTTGAAGTCCTGGCCACAGAAGTTGTCGTCTATCTGCAGAGGCTGCAGGAGAAACAGAAAGCAACAATAAGCTGGAAGAAGAGTTTTCCTCTGGATGTTCTGTTGATGTTTATAGGCTGGGAGACGGTTTTTCTTTCATCTCACGTGAGGTTTGAAGTATTTACTGTGCATAAAAATGTCTAAAAATGCAAAGAGAGCAAAGATTCAGTCTCGTCTCTGATCACCTGAACACCACAGAGTCGGTTTGATTTAGTGGGAAAATGTTCACGTCATCGCTGCACGGTTACACAAAGTCCTTACAAAAAGAAGAAAGGCTGTAAGACACGACAAAAGTCGGCTTTAACTCAGGATGTGAAGCACTTCAGCTCCAGTTTGCACCGTAAAGCACGTGTGAAAGCACGTTCAAGTCCATGCTGCTTGTCTCCATCTCCCAGTGGGACTGCAGAGCAGCTGATTGGTGGCCTGACATGCTTTGATTTCATTTCCCAATATGTTAAGTAGCCTATTCAGATAAAAGCCCATTCACACACACACACACACACATGTAGCAGGATCCCACCAAGCAAAACCTTGTTACTGTGGAGTGTTCGGTCATGGTAGTGACACGGCAGTAATGCTGACGACCATGTGACATTATCAGGAGCATTCCAGAGTCACGAGGGCCACATCACCCGAGGCAACTCACTGACCCATATGATCCCTTAACCAGTCACCACACACACACAGTCAGGGTGTAATCAATCAAGAAGGGTTCAAGAGCCATATTGAATGAATGATCGCTTTTAATGCTGAATGCTTTGCTAAACTAACACCCATCCGTCCGTTATTGCTGAAATCTGATTGGAGAAAGATTTCCTACTCCCCCGGTTTCACAGAACGGCACATTTTTACGATCATTTGGCGTTTTTAGTGCTGCTAATGGAAAAAACGTTGATTTTACAACAAAGCCTGGTGTCTATTTCAGCACTGAGAAAATGTATATGGATCATTTTTACCGTTTTCTGGCATCTTAAAGATGAAAAGATTTATTAAGCACATTAAAATGATGCTAACCGTAAAACAGAACAAAAGTAATGTCCTACTGGACCGCAGTGTGATTATAGAGTCCATTTTTGATGCTGCTTCTAACAGGGAATAGTGTGTGTGTGTGTGTGTGTGTGTGTGTGTGTGTGTGTGTGTCTGCAGAAGACACGTGCGAGTTCATCCACTCTTACACTCGGCGAGTGTGTAAATATCAGTGTAATCCGAAGACTTATCACTACATCGTCTGATTGATCCACACAGCAGCAGCGATAACACCTCCCTCCGGACACACACACACACACACACACACCCCTACACTGCCTGCAGATCAGCACATGTCAATAAAACGCAGTGCTTTCAGAGTTCTCACTCCTTTCCAGCTTCAACGGTAACTGAGCAAACTTCAATATCCTCTCCGTCTGCCTCCGCCTTCAGAAAGCTTCGCTCTGCTTCCGTATCACACTCGATTACATCGCCCTCCGACGCATCTGCCCCGCGTTCTCCGAGAAGTGGGAGGGTTATCATCTACTGCTGACAAAGTGCCTGTCCCACCTGTCCTCCATTTGTTTCTGCATCACGTGGTAAAAAAAACATGAGGATGTTTTAATGGGAACCTCTGCTTGTGACCCCAAATGGCAACGGGCGATTTCCTCTCTGCAGAACAAAAGCTAGTGGCAGACGACACACACGTGATTCGCACAATTAATCCCAAACGTGGAATCAGATGTTCTGTGTGCAGAGATTTAGCAATGAAAGCAAAATAACCCATCATCTTCATATGACATACACCTTTAAACCATATAGTCACAAAAAATCCATCAGCCTGGATTAGTGAAGCACTTTCCTACACACACACACACACACACACACACACACACGTGATGCCAGACCCTTAGGGAATCGAGGTAAAAGGGTTAATCCATCATCTGCGGATGAGAGTAATTGTTGGAAACGCTGTATACAGTTGCCATAAGAGCCCAAATGGGTCAACACCCACAATATCAATACCCACACCAGCAGCCACACACACACACACACACACGGGCCTCTCTGGGGCACAGGAGGGTAAAGGTGCTGCTTCTTTTTACAAGTCTGGAGGGTTTAAACGGCAGATTTCAGCATGGAATAAAAGGCGTTTCCCTTGAGGTTGGAAACATTTTACAGTGGCAACATTCTGCTGCGTATTATGCAACTCAGAGCACTAAAGTATTCCCGCCAGACCCGGAGGGGATACTCATGGTGGAAGGGAATATTCCTCTCTGTGGTCTCGGCCTGGTTATTGGCTGGGAGACCGAGCAGACCACCTTCCAGTGACTTTGGCAGCAAAGTCTCACGACTGCAGAAGAAGAGGCTTCTTGTTTGGGTTTTCAGGGGGCGCACGCGGTGCACACTGAATGAGGTTGCAGATTTGCAGTGCACTGGAAGTGAACCCTCCTCCCAGCAAAATGTGTGTGAAAACCTGAACTGAGGATTTTACCAATAAATAGCAACCTCTCATCTAATGGCAAGGGCTTTAAATAACGGTGGTGCAGATCAGTGAAGTCATTTATGATTTTAAAAATGTGTAAATGTCTCATTCAGGTCATCCAAACATTCTTTCACACGTTCTTGAGCAATAAGATCTTCAGGATTTCTGAAGGTTTTTCAAAATTTTTCTACTTTTTTTCTTTTAAACTCACTTTCATTGCTGAACATTTGCTCAGAAACATATTTAAACCATTTACATTGAACCATTTAGGTATTTAAGAAGTGCCTTATTCACTAGAAACACCAATGTTACGTCTAATTAAATAAAAGATTATCTTCAAGAATTATAAAAACAAATCAAATGTTCAAAACCTAATGCGACCGGTCCGTTTCAACCCCAGGCTGCACGGTGGTGTAGTGGTAAGCATCAGGCATCTCGCCTGCTAATTGCTGGGATAGGCTTCCTCTGACATGGATTACTCTGTATAGAAAATGAATTTCTTTCCCTCATTTTTTCATCCACTTTTTCAGGGTCTCTGGGAAACATGAGACCCAAATACTGCTGATTCAATACATGAGAAAAGCCAGAGTACTTTCTAGACACACTGTAAAGTCACGTGTGATGACTAGCAACTATTACTGTGCTGGTTTCCCCTGGGTGGAGCTGCTTCACCCACTCCATGCCGCATACCGCTGAAATACAGTCATTCATATGGCACCAAGCACGTGCACACACACACTCAGCCCACAATGGCTGACTGACTGCAGATGTGTGCTGGCTGGCATGTGTAGAAGGAAAAGGTTAAATAAGCATTCCCCGATGACTGCTGTTTATGCAACGTACTGCGTGAGGGAAATGTTTGGGCACACTTTACACTAAGCACAAGTGGGATTTGTCAAAAGTCACGTCTATTCAGAGAAACAGCAAACAAGGCTGTATGTACGGGAACATACGTGGTGCTGTGAATTACACCTAATACAAAATGCTCTTTCATTCAACACTATGCGGATAAACTGGGGAACAACCAGTTTCTAAAGGAAAATAAGAATAGCACAAAGCTGGAAGAAGAAGAGGTGGTTCAGTTCTGGCAGCCTGACAGCACAACACTACAGTTGTGTTTGTTTCCGTCCGTGCATGTGCATGTAGTGTTTTTCAGGCTCCTCGTAAAGGCACAAGACGCAGCCCACGTCCTCAAACATAGCGTGCATATACGCGGTGCATTCACTGTTGTATACATCGACACGGCACGTGCATGGAATAGCCTGCCGGTGTGGTTGTAAATGAAAGTGTGATATTCTTTGGTTTATATACAGGTGTAGTAGATGGAATGGTATCTGGTTTGATTGCAGTTTCTTCTTTTGGGGTTGTGTTTTC
>JBAMHV010000003.1:24871132-24889379 GCA_037177535.1 Pseudomugil gertrudae | reverse complement strand
GCTTCCTCGCTTGATAATTTAGCTAATTTAAGAGGTCCTAAAAATTGTAATGTTTTTTCTTCCTTAAATTGTAGTTCGAGATCTACTTTTTAAAGCCGAGTTTGCTTCTGTGATCTCCATCAGAGTTCTGCTGCGTATTAATAGTTTTCATGCAATGCTCTTGTTCCTGTTTCTGGCGCAGATGCATCAGCACTAAGCTGGAGTGATGTGCGAGGATGACAACAGACCGAAATGTGGTCATCCTTGTTGCGTTTCGTTATTCTGCACAGCTCCAGCTCTCACACTGAAAAATGATATCAGATCGGAGATCTCTTGGGCCACTGACAGAGGTTGAGGTCAGAGTTGGGCAGCTGACATCAGGTCAGTGTTTAGAAGCAACGGAGCAGACGTCATTAACCTGAAGGGGACCCCTCAGGCCTCACTGCTGTCATGGGATCAGCCAATCAGCTTAAAGCTGATTACATCACCACTAGGCCAGCCGTTTTTGACATAACGTACAAGTCATGATGAATGATCGCCGGGCGTAATCTACACCGAAAGTGTGGTAACTATTGCATAAAAACTTGCAGAATAGGATGGGAAGCAGAAAGGAGGAACAAACGGAGACCAAATCAGTGAATGGAAAGAAAAACTTAACATTTTAAGAAAGAATGACTGTTACGTAGGCTCAAATCCCACGTGAAGACGGCACCGTTGTGTCGCCGTGTGCAGATGTGCACACCGAGTGTAACTGGATGAGATTCAGATGAAGCACCGATGCAGTGGACGCCATTTACCGACATATTTTATCAAGTCACTTTTAAAACAGCTGCAATTCATATTATTGATTAAAGCTGTGCCGTTTTCTGATCAAACAAACAATATGGATGACAAAACATTACTGAACTTAGCCAACACAACGCATTTCAATTTATACTCCACTAAAGATGAATCTTCCTGCTATCATGACATCATTAGGACAACCTGCAGGATAAATGTAATCTAGCTGGCACGTAGAACTCAACTCATCAAGCACATGAGAGCAACTTTAGAAAATAAAAACTATGCAACAATAAAAGCAGTCTAGTAAAAACATTTAGCAGTTTACTGTAAAGCGTGTGGTATCAGACGGCAAACCAGAGCGAGGTTATCACACAGAAGGTGGAGTAAAACTCAGTAGCAATTAGCAGCTGCAGTGGTGCAAAGGTCTAACGGAAATAAATGGGACTGTCGTTCTTCTGGTCCTAAACATTAGCCGCTAATGGAGATAAAAACAAAAAATAAAGAAAACCACCAAAAATAAAGAGACTAAATCTACAGAGGTGGCAAAAGAAGAGGAAATGACATCACTTCTCATATGAAACACATCTGAGCAGTCAGGCTAATGATGGCTAAACTAGACTTCATTAACTGCATTACAGGTGAACGTTTAAACATGCAGGATGAAGACATCAGCATAAAACACTGAAACAGGTCTTTAAATGTAGACACGGAGATAGAGGGGGCGCCTGGGGGCTTTTTTGAAAGCTTCTCACACCGGAATGACGGATGCAGTTCAGTGGAAAATATAGGAGGCAAGCGGGTGTGAATGGGATGGATTGATGGAACTGTGCTGTGTCTTCAGGCCTCCGGTTTGAGTGCACGTCAGTGTGTCTGTGAAAGCAGCGTCCTCTGTAATGCATGCAGGGCCATGGACTGCGGTTCAGTTAGCAAAAGCTAAGTCTAACTGGCGCTATCCCTCAGGATCTCACACTGCAGTGCACTGAACCGTGCTGTGCGTGCACCACTGCTCCTTCTGAGTGACATTTCACAAATCCAGGCATCTGAGCTAATGATGTCCCCTGTCTGGCTAAATCAGAGCTTCAACAGGTTGCAGAGAGGGACAATGTGCATTGAAAACAGGAAGTAGAGGTAAGATGCCAGAGTTCTAGCATCATATGACGTGGGTTGAGGAAGTTAGCAGTGAAAAGCTGTTAATAACGCACTCTCAGAAACATGTTTAGACAGTGTAGGAAATAGAAACACAAAGGTTTATGCTTACCGAGTTGATGCAGGCGAGCTCCTTGTTAAGCAGCCAGGGTAAGGAGAGCTTCCCGTCTCCTCTGTAGCAAGACTGAATCCTCTCTTTGATCTTCTCCTTTATCCTCCTCAGGGTGAACAGACACAATGCCGACTCTCTGGGTGGTTTCGCCCGATTCTTCTGACCTTGAGAGAACACCGTGAAGAGGATATCTTCATTCTCGGAAATCCCTAGAGAGCTGGCCAGCTGCCGGCCTGGCCGGGCCAGGAAGGCATCCTGCACCAGACGGTACTCTATCCCGTCTTTAGTGCAGCCGATGGGGAACTCGACGTAGGAGTAAAACTTTGGGTCATCCACGCAGAGTCGGACTATTTTGGAGGTAAAGAACTGCTCTCCGCTGGCGTCGGGCGACGTCAGCTGAGTGTCGAGCTGCATTGTTAGATAATAGACAAACTGTTCGCTGCTGAAGCTGTAAACATAATAGATATCGAAAGCGGGGAATTTCGAAAGCGTGTCCGAAGGGATCTTCAGCTGAGAGGAGACGAACTCATCCTGATAGACGAAGCTAAACATGTCTGCATTTTCTTCATTCTCCATCAGTTTGCGACTGGACAGCGTGGGGAAGTATTCAGACTTGCCATCAATGGGGGTTCCGATGAATAGCTTGCTGGTCTGGCTGTGTGGGGAGCTTATGATCACTCCCGACATGGTACCCGACTCTGCCACGCTGGAGAGGTAGTGCTCCTTACGGTGATGAGGCTCACCAAGCTTGAAGAGGTCATCCAAACGCAGGAACTGGCAGATGCCTTGTGAGGTGCTGCCGCAGGCAATGAGGCGGTTCTGTGCGTAGTCTATCAGAAGAAGCTTGTTCACATTGGGAGTCTGAGCCAGATCGTGAGGGCAGGATTGGACACTTGGCGGAGGGTAGCATTTCTCATTGTCCACCACCGGACCAGTCACGTGGCTTCGCAGTTTAGTCAGGTTACTAGACAGCTTGAAAATCCAGTTGACAGCTCCGACATAGACTTCCCCAGTCTTATTGTGGATAGCTAGATGTGTGAGTAAACACTCAGTGGGGGCAAAGCGTTTGAAGGGTGGGGGTTGGCCTTCAGCGAGGGATGAGCTCATGATGAGTAAAAACCCCAGGAGTAGTAAGAGGTTCCTCTGGCCAGGGGAAGCCGCTGACCGAGATAGGGGACACATATCTGGGTTGTCAGGAGGCAAGGCTTTGGGGGGGTGGGGAAGGAGAAGGAAAGGCACAAGAGGAGTACAAGCTCCAGTACCTTTTTCTAAGTCGGGATTTTTCTATGTTGCTCTAATATCTGGAATTAGGGAAGGACAGCTTGGGGGAGAACGAGAAGGATTGGGGAAGGGGAAGCAAAACTCCTATTGATCCGCTGTCCTGTTTTCAGCGTTGCGAGCAGTCATCAGGAACATCATCCACGAGGCACGAGGTGGGAGCCCTAGAAGGTAGAAAAAAAAGAAACGTGTTATGGTCTAAGGAACATTTCCTATTGATTATGCATCAAGGAGGCAGAGAGGCCTAAACGGCCTGAAAACACAAAGCCAAAGTGAGAAAAAAATCCAAGCTGACATTTGCCACAGAAAATACAAGCAACATTAACCAGAGCCTGGAAGGCAAATGTGTGTCCACACTGAGTTATAAGCAAAGAAGCAGGGGAGGTATGGGCTTAACATTAGAGGCTTGGTGCTCAAAAGTCAAGTCTGAGAAGAGTTATAGAGTCCCGGCGCTGAACTGGTTGGTAATTCATACCCTCAGTGATTCTGAAGGAGATGTGTTTGGTTCTGTTGCATAAACAGTTAAAAGCCAGGTCTGGTTTGAGGCTTTCCTCTCATAGTATTAGATCCAACACACTGACTGGGGAAATTTCTCCTGCACGTTTTACAGCCGGTAATGGTTCCTGGACTCATGTGGCAGCACAACATATGCAGGAAGACCCTGCTTCCACATTTAAACATAGCTGGACCAATTTACATGTTTAACAGTGCAGAAAGTGACTGTTCTTATGGATGTTTTATTTATCAAACGTGTCAGGCTCATAAATTCTTGTAGCTACTCATTTATTCATTGCATCACCACTGCCTACCAATGAGCTTCAGCGATGGCCGTCCAAGTTATGATTTTACTTTTTAACACAGAGGTTTTTTTTTCTGTTTGAGCAGTGTACACATTTCAATGTGACCGGCCACATTTCTGTTCCCATGGTGATAAGCATTACCTACGCCAGATATTTGGAAAGAGGGGAATCAGAAAAAGACAGACATAACAGTGGGACGAGGAGGGTAAGGAGGTAGGAAAAGGCGAATCAGGCATAAATACAGATGGAAACCAAAATGGCAGACAAAGAAAGAGGCACTCAGAACCACTTCAGAGCAAAACTATCCATCACTGAGCGCACACAGGTCAGCGAGTACAACCTGTTGGCCGAACACACGGGCATGACTGCGTTTGCTTTAAAACATTTCTTTCACCCAAGGAAGGTTTCCATGTGGGCAAATGTCTATGTTCTTCTGTGAGTACTAAAATAATAAAACCCCTTAGTGTGAGCTGTTGCGCTCTTCATCAATTTCAGCGACTTTTGCTACAAACTACAACAAAAAGGAGAGACTGAGCAGGAGAGAGAAGCAATGGTTGGAGGTGATAGTTCATGAAATAACAAACCATTGCTCAAATGACAGCAAGCTAGCCAGGTTCAGGCAGAGGGAGTCATCCAACTTTCAGCCAGGAAAAGACTAATTCAGACAAAAAGGGAGGTTTAAAGTGAGAGAAAGATAGAAGCATATAATGCACAGATGCACGGGGTGTGCAAGGACCAGACAGAGCCAAAAAGAAGCTGCTCTTTTGATGCATATTACATCAAGTCTCCATCATGGCTTGAATCAAACACAGGGGAGCCCTGTGGATCCAGGCACTTCAGCGATGAGAGAGAAGGGCCTGAGCTGTAATATCAGATATACCCCTACGCTCCACTCTGCCATATTAAAATGACTCGACGCGGATCGCGGCCTCTGTGGCACAAGCAGCTGCAGTAAAGTGACGAGTTAGCCTATAAAAAAACTCATTTCTTGCTCAACGGTACAGTCAGAGAGCAGATGTCAGTTTAAAGAGAGGCAGCGTGTAGGGAGGCTGCCTCAGTTTCTTTTGTCATTTCTAAGTGAACAAATGCCTGATAAAGAGAAAACCTTAAAAAAAAAAGAAAAGAAGGAATTTCTATGCTGTAATTTCTATACTGTAATTTCTCCTCCTTTAGTTCAGTCACAGAATGAGGTAAGACGATGTTAACTATACAAAAACGTTGTATCTGGTGTGTGTGGTTGCTGGTTATCTAACAGGCAATAAGGAATAATGACTGACTCTTTAAGACGTATAGGGGCGACAAGAGAACAGATAAAACGACCCGACCAATAACGTCTTTACTATTACAGCTCAAACCTCAAACGGCCTCGCCAGACCGACCCGACTGCTGATGAGCATTTCTGCCCCTGCCTCTTGCTCACATTCCTTTTTTCTCTCAAACTTTCCCATTTTCTCTCCATGCTTACCCCCCCAAAACTCTCTTCAATTTCAATTTCCTCCGGAGTTTAAATGAAATAGTGGGACGAGCACCAAAAGACGGTTGCTTGTCATATCTCGCACCATCAAGGAAAAACATGTCAATCATTTTCTACCAGAGCGCGTCTGCAGCTTTGGGAATAGGCAATCAACGAATCTAGGAAGCCGAGGCCTCCATCACTTAAGGGGAAAGCATTAGAGACAGCAGGCTGTAAGAGGGCAAGTTGATTGGATTTGATATTGGCACATCCTATCAATTGACAAGATAGCATGGAATCCCTATGGGCACTAGGAATTGGAATTAGGTCCAGAGATGTGAGGGGGTCCTTCCAGAGCTTGAATTCAATCTTCTTCTTTTTTTATTTCATTTTAAGACAGCCAGAAAAGTAGGTGGGAGGTTTTGGTGAAGTGGTGAGCTGCTGGTGAAGCTGAGCTAGAAAAAACCTCTCAGGCTCTTCTCCAAAGAGGCTAAACCTGTCCGTTCAGATATCGGTCGCTGCTCAGGGCGTAAAGCTCCGCTGATTTATTGCCGTTGGCATATCAATTACCGGACTCCTCGCTAGAGGGGAGAAAGAGGAGGAGACGGTGTCGAGAGAGGGATGATGATGAGAGACAAAGAAGAGTGACGCTGAGACAAATACTCTGCCCTTTGTACTGCTTCACAACGTGTGGGTCACATCTGAGACTAAAGGAAAATGAGAGAGGGTAAGTAGAGATTTATAATAAACCAGAAGACTTGTGGTGAAACAAACCAGTTACTGTAAAAGCTTAACAGGCCAATCAAATCCTCTCCTTGTTAATCTGTCCTCCACCTCTTCACTGAACAACTACTAAACTCCCGGGAATGGATATGTGCCCAAAGGAGGGAAAGGAGAAGGGTGTTGGAGGGCCTGAAACCCACGAGGAGGTGGCAGGAAGCAGGTGGAGGGGTGGCGGGCGGAGGGGGGCGAGATGGTTAGAGAGGATGCAAGATGGAAGGGGAGCCAAACCCTGCAGACTTAATCCTCTCGCAGGGTCTGCCTAATCTCACCGTCACTATCTGCATATGGGAATAATGGATTACCATCCCCCCGACCCGCTGAGGGGGGCAATCCCTGGACAGACAACAGACAAAAATGTCTGAACACAAGCTGAATTGAACACAAAGTCAGACTCAAGTTGTTTACAGGAAGAGGAAGCCTGTTATTCCTACAGTTCCGCCTTCAAGAATATACCTATCACTAAACACACACACACACACACACACCAGCAGGTAAGCAAGGCGAAGGCTTGTCATTTGTAATCTGGTTAAAAGTCTGACGTGTCCCAATCCAAGACAGCTTCCAGAAGTGAGATAGTAAAGGCTAAGATGACCCATCTGAACCACAAAATCCTCATAACTCATCAAATCTCACAACAAATCAATCACTCTGCTGAGGATTACGGGAATATTATCAAAAACACTGAAGCCCATCTGTCACCATAGATAAGCATTTGTTTTAGACAGAGCCCTTGTTTCCAGCTGGAAGGCAGCACAACATGTTAACTAGATTTCCAGAAGGACCAAAGGTCAGCACATCTGTACGGTAAATCTCATATTTATGCTGGCCTAATTAGAAAATGGTAAAAAGGCACTTAGTGATTAGAAAATGATCAAGGAAGGTACTTTTAAGTCCAAAAGCAGCTGGAATTGTTTTGGTGGGACCAGTTTTCCAACTGAAAGCAGCCCTGCTCTTTGGATCTTTGTATCACTTCCTGTCTGAGCAGAACGAGCCCGAGGCACACAGAAAGCCTTTACCACTTGTGTTTTAGGGCCAACGTAAATCAGATTGGCAGGACAAGCATCTGTGCCCTTTCAATTCCCCTCTTTGGATGGAGGCCTGAAAAACAGTACATATGAAATGTACAGGTGTGTGTGTGTGTGTGTGTGTTGGGGTGGATGTTCACCCCATGATTCACTTTGAAAGGCTGTTAAAGAGTTTTTCTACCCCTCAGCTGAAAGAACTCTGTTTTGCACGGATGAAATGTTTTACAGAAGCAACTTTATCAATCAATTCAACACTGTACAACTTGTTTTTAAGCAGCACGAGTCCTGGAGTCATGATAAAAATGAGTATATTACTAATTCAGATTCGTATCTCCCGTTATTCCAGTCACCTTGCATTTCCTTCCCAGGCTGGAAAAACAGTCCTCCACAAGAAAGAAGGTAAAAACTAAAGGACTGAGCTGCATGTTTAAGGACAACTGCTTCTTTCACACCCAGTGTGGTGTGGGGAACAGATGTGTGTGTGTGTGTGTGTGTGTGTGTGTGTGTGTGTGTGTGTGTGTGACAGCTGCCATTTCAAGATGGGAAACAAACTGGGCACTGCATCACACAAATTCTCCCTCCCGTCATCCTGCTACAGTGTAGGTAATGGGATTACACTCCAACATACTGGAGACAAATGGTGTCACAGTCATACTTTACATAGCTTCATAGGTACGTGTGGAAAAGTCTGGAAATGTGCCGCACAGTTGTTTCTGATTCGTCAGCTATCTGGTTTCAGTGATCAGGCACGTATCAGCTGAACTATGGACCTTCAGACACGGCTCTTTATCACACAGTTGTTTATGATGCTGATAATGTCTGACATGTCTCACACAGAGCAACAAATGCCAACGGAGTCATGGTGGAAACTAGTTTTGGTGTTTTATACGTTGTTTTCTTTCATTTGTTTTTATGGCTAATGGTCGCTTTGTTATTAGCACGGCGTGTTGAGCTCACAGATCTTCCATCTCAGCAGGTTATCAGACATCATTTCCTTCTAAAGGACACAAAACACAACCGTGCTAGCAATGACAGCAGCGTTAGCGCTCCAATTTTGCCCTTTGCCACCAAATCTTCTCTCAACAGGACTGAAAAGTCAATGTGAAGAGAACAAACCTCAACACCTCATACCATGCATATTTGTGAGTGAAAGGTTATCTGTGTTACAGCCATTGTGACCTTGCTTATCACTGTATCCACAATAAAACCGCCCGCTTCTCTGAGCAGTTTCAGATGGCTGGATGGAGAACGCTACCACCTCGGTGCTCTGCATGCTTCATGAACATTGTGTCTTATTTGGCTGCTGAACAGAGAGTTGAGCACCCCAGGCTGTCTCCCAGGCATGCAACCCTTGTCATTAAAATAACGCATGAAGAGCAGACAGACTGTATTTGTCTCCTCCTTTATATCTACCCCAATAATCCCCACACAATCCACCACTCTCCTGAAAAGCTCTTTGCTGAAAAGCTCACGTCTTTGTGCAGCTTTTCTGTCAGACTCACTGCAATAAACACAAAAACAACTCAAATACAAGTTGCAGCGCTCCACATTTAAAGCGTGGAAGCGCATTTACTCCTCCCCATTTCTCGTCTCTGGGATGAAATACCTCACAAAACAAAAGAGCCTCATTCCAGCTGCTCAGACAGAATGAAGCATAGCTAAACCGGAAACCGGTTCAAACCAAACCCACATTTCAGAAAAGGGGCACACGAGCACACCGACGCAGATTAGAGCCTTACTCTTAATCTCCTGACTGGGAAGTGCGACTCTCAGTGTGTGTGTGTCTGTGTGTGCTTAGGTAGGCGATATGTAGGTCGAGGTTCGGTTTGTAAGCAAGTCCAAAAGCCCGGTTGCAGATTCACGAGCAGCTCGCTAAAGCACGCCCCACAGAGCCTTGCACTACTTTCTGCAGCGTTATGCTCTTTGTGTTTGACATGGCTTTGAGCAAACATGGTGAAGATAGATGATCAGTGGAGGTGATGACATGCAGCAACAGGATGTTAGCTTAACCTCAACGCATCTTCTTTAAAGAGATAAACTTCTCTGATTTGACTACTGTACGGTTATTTTTAACAATTAGTTTCACGTTTCAGGCTGGAAGGTTAAAACTGCTCAAGATTTTTAGACATTTCTCCACATTAGTAATTCAAATATTGTTTTTTTAATATAATAAAAACAAATTTGATATTTTTCCTGTACTTAATGCAAAACAGGGCAACTTGACAATAAGACAAATGCAATCTTTTATGTGTGCTGCATCGGAAACCACTGGAATCCGGTGTTAATCTTGACCGAATCCACTGTTTACCCTCCATTACAAAACCTTTGCTCCATTCTCGTGGAGCGGTCTGTGCTTCTACATGGAAATCTGCACAATGTTGTCAGCAACCGACAACTGCTGAAGACATAAACAGGACCAGACGGCGATATCTGGAACCGAGACGGTTAGAAAATCCAAGCCTGAGGGAGAATGCTCCCAGAAAACCGCCTTGCAGATGCAGGATCTCTGTCTCTAAATGGAAAACAGAACACAGCTTTTATTGCAAAGTGTCCATTTGCAGTGAGAACGCTGTGGTTTTAGCTGTCCAAGCTGGTTCTACAAGCGTTGACATCATGAAACAAACCACAGCTGAGAAAAGGACTGGGTGCACTGGGATTAAACTGTGATAAATTCAGATTATGACAGATATGAAAGCATTCCAGTGTCTGCTTCTGAGAAGCAGAATGTAAACTGTGCCGTTTCCACAAAGACAAACTGTGTTCGCCGCTCTTTCTGTAGAAACAAAGGCTGTGCGCTCTGTAGAGCTGCTTATATTCTCACTCTGAGCTCACGGTAATGGAATGCAGCCTGCTCAGTCTGAAACCGCGCTTCTCAACTGCAACTCCCTCCCATTTTCTCCGACTTGCACCTTCCGTTTATGAGCTCGACTGACCCCTGACACTCAGGATGCTGCTTTAGGAAAACCTGCCAGCGAGTGTTAAACGTGTCAAACAGTTATGAATCTTCTCACTAATGATGTGAGCACAGTACTAGTCGTGGTGGCAGGAGCCACATCAAGGAAAAAGATGTCAGAACTGATTATAATTTCCTTTTTAGTAGCATCAAACAGGAGAGCTCGTCCATCAGAGTGCCAACACAGTCCTGGATGCATGAACATCAACATAATATCACTTGAATATAAATAATAGGATCAATATTCCACTGTATAGCTGTGTTTGGGCTGTAATTTCATCCACATCACAGCGTTGCATCTGTGGGTTCTTTGGTTTTCACCATCTGAGATTACATAGGAAAAAAGCCTGATATAACCTGAACACAGAGGCTTAAACACAAGTTCAAAAGTTCACCTCACAACCCGGCTGTGAATTTTTCTGGTGCCTCATCACATGCAACATGCTCTGCAGCCGTATTCGTCCTGCAACAGACCAACAGGTTAACAGTTGCAGAGATTCAGACACATGCTTTGTTTCATCAAAAGACATCTAAAAACCTTCACGTGCACACCGACACAGGGACATGCCCACACGGGAATAGAGCTCAGACAATACCCTTATCCATCTTTGTCCATTAAGGCCATGCTGCTTCCAGATTTATGCTGTTGAGTAGTATCCGTAACCATATCATTGGTTATGACTGCATGGCTTTGTCCCTGCTCTAAATACTTTAAAACAGGCGTGTGGCTTGTGTCACATGGTGTTTAGCTAATTTATGTCCCCCCAATGGGTCACAAGACAGCTGGGTAAATGCAGATGTCCCAGCTCAGGGGGCCCAGAATATGGTTCTAGATGCTAATCACTTTGGTGGTTAGGCATAAACATCTATTTAGCGTAAACATGCAGGTCTTTCCTCATGCATGGGTTGTTGTTTGTTATAATACTGTAGAAAAACAAGTCTTAGAGATGTAAGCTATACAGAGGAATAAAAAAATGTAAGCCTCAGCATTTACACAGAAACCAAAAGACGTGGAGTCAAAGTCACTGCGACACTCAGGGAGACACACAACAACATAAACACAAAACAATGAGGGCATCATGTCCAGGAACTCTGTGGGACAGGACCATTCATTTAGTCTGGCACGGTTACATTAGAGTCATGTGAGGCCGCCGCCAATTATCTCCCATGAAGCTCGAACAAAGGAAGCTCATCTATCCTCACCATATTTAGCTCAGGAGCCCTGTTTTATTCCAGCCAGCAGGCAGAGTGTGTTTGAATAGGGGCTTGTGAGCTCTGGTGATTTCCTCTTGTCCTTGATCGTCAGCACACACACGCACACATAGCATTGCATGCATCGCCGCTTCACCGGCCTGGCAGCAACAGAAACAGAGACAGAGATGAAGGCGTCTGTCTATATGTGGGTGTATGTTACCAACACCTTCTCCACAAACCACGACGTGCACGGCAACACTTATTTTACCGTTTGGCCTTCATCAACTCAACAAGAACAAGTTCCTGTAGAAAACTCTGAGCAGGGAAATCTGAAAAAACACCATGAAACTGGTGTCCTGATGAGAAGGCATACCGGTAAGTGCATAGGTGTGGTGAAAGTATGGAAACAGGTAGTTGATGAGTGAATGACAACAGAAGTAATGCCTTTACAGATAGGCAGCAACAAAGGGGAACTGGGGGGGAGATAAGAGGAGAGCTGTGTCTGTGCATGTTTGGCAAAGGGAGCCATTTTTTCTCCTGCTCGTGGGAAACTGAGGGGCTGTCACATAACACACAACACCTCAGCTCAAACAAAGTACTCCCAAATAATATAAACTGCAACTTGCACAATGGTCCCACATTTTTTAAGGAGTTTAACGCTGTGCTTCAGTATTTTTTCTGCACACAGCGGCAGGCGCTTGGTTATGCAACCACGGCGTGATGTCCAGCTCCTTTCACAGAAACAGTCTGAAATTTACATTCTTAACCAGAAATGCATCTTATCAGTCTTTTTTTCCAGTTTTGTCCAACAGCGATCCTATTAAGATGTGATGATGGAGGAAATTCTCTTAGTTTAAGGAGGATCTGCATGAGCTCGAAGCTAAAGCTTTCAGCATTACAGTCCAAATAGAATCTGATCTTCCTTCCAACGTGATCAGAACAGTATGTGAGACGCCCGGCTGTGCTTGGAGCCATCCCAAAAGGACGGGCCGGGCATACTGGTCAGTCCAGACGGACAAGTAACATCAGCCATTGTGAGTGAGCCAGACGAGGGGAGGGAATAGGGAGGTTCAGCTAAATACACTGAAACCTCCTGCACGTTACGTTACAGGGACGGCTAAACTTAGCAGAAAGAATAATTACAAAGCTGCCGCTAGTGTAAACAGAGACTGTGCCTGTACTTTGTGCGTCTCCAATGGTCTTTGTGTCCCTTTCAGCTTTATTTATGTTTATTACCATGTCTGAAGCAAACAGGATGGGAGACAAAACCAAAATGCGTCTGCAGAGCGAGTGCCCAGGACGAGGTAGAGCTCCAGGGAGGACGAGAGCGTGGAGGAGGATAAGAGCAGACATGGAGTGAAAGAAAAACACAGTGGGAGATGTGCTGGAAAAGAGAAATGTGAGCGCAGGGGAAGAGAGATAAGCGCAAACCCGGTGCGAGCGGGGGACGATGAGAGGAAGAGTGATGAGTGAGAGGAATGCCAGAGACAAAGAAGCAAAGAGAGGGAAGAAGACAGGAGACAAGCAAACATATTAGCACCTTGCTAAAACACTATGCGGAGCCAGATATGAAGTCTGTGGTGTAACTGTGACTTCAGGGGAGATTAAATGTTATCGGCCTCGAGTTGATCAAACGTACATTCTCACACAGAATACCCAACTTTGACACGAGACAAATATCTCCCTGTAAGAGCAGCAAACCCTGCAGAGAAAAGGTAACTCCACCATGGCTTTAAATGTCTTTAAATGCTACCTGCTCCCATTAGCTCCCCTCTCTGTTTATATCTCCTGCTCCTTCCACCCCATCCTCTGCATTCTCCACCAAGCTCCCCACAGTTGCATATAAATATATCACACTAGTACTCGCCACGCAAATGACCTGCCATGTTCTACGGTTCCCCAGAGACCAACTGTCACTCATAACTCCCAAATCCCATGCCTCTTTCAGCTACTCACCACCACTTTCACAGTGGGTTGAAAATATGTCAGAGACATTATCTGAACACTATTATCACACATTGTTTGGATATTTATGCCCCCAAGGCCACTCTGCTTCAAAGTGAGGAAGATAACACTGGTAATGATGCAAGAGATGCGGGTATGTACACCCGGATGGAGCACAGACATGATGGATTCAAGCATTTCTCAAATTTGTGGTGATCAAATTATCACAATATTTAAGAACAAACTCATATAAAAAAAAACTAATGTAAATATGTTTCAAAATACATTTTTAAAAGGTAAATACACAAATCTAAAACTAAATTTTGAAAAAATTAAACAAATAAAAAGGGTTAAAGTCAAGTTTAAAACAAAAACATATATTTTTTAAAAATTAAATAAATAAAAAAATGGTACCTACTCTAATCTAAAACAAACAAAAAAATCTTTGTAAAATAAACTAAATAAATACATTGAAAATATACATACTGGAATAAATTTTAATGGCGCTACAGGATTAAAATCCACTTTTTAATAAGCTGACAGATTTTTCTGCAATGCAATCAAGATCAGGAATTTACACACCAGTGTTTGAACACAAAATATGTGTTTCCCCTCTTTATCAAATCACTTTGCACTGAGAAAAACGACTTCCAAAGAGCTCTGGAATTACAGCCCAACTTAACAGTGCAAGTGGGTCTCGACCCATTATCTGACAAACACCATTTGATAATGGGATTCTGCACTAAGCCGCCATCGTCGCCGCACTCCAATCCACTTTCCTCTGCAGGTAGACTGACCCTTCCCTTCATGTGCTGACGGACGGCTTGTATGATCTGCTCCAGCTTGTTAAAACTCGTGTGATTTCAAAGGGAGAAAAGGTTAACACTCACTCAATGAAAAGGATTCGCCACCAGAGTGGTGACCCGGACCTGCCGTGCCCAAGCAGTGCAAGAAGGACCCCCCCGTTTCTCCCTCCTGAGAGAAATCCTTCCAAGTCTCAGCCTACATGCTTCATTTGCATTCCCTCACACACTCAAGCTGCAGGTTTACAGCTCAATCATCTGAGAGAAAGCCGATTTCCTGCAAAGTGACACATAAACCGTGACCGCGTTGAAGAAGTTTACGCCTTGACCTTTCCGAGAGACACACAAAGTGAATCCATTTCTCCTGACTGTGCTTATATGAAGCACAAGGCAGCAATTACCAAAGCTCAGTGAATAATTGTGACAGAACAAAGCGCTGTTATATCCCTTCCTGCTCACCCAAAACCCCACATTAGCATCTTAAATGCAAACAAGAAAATCTTAGTTGCAAGGCAGGAAACTAAGAAGGAACAACTTTCAGCTCAATCAGCCAGTGCACAAGCTGCAATGATGTGTCTGCATGTTGGAGATCATACAGAAAGGGACAGATGAAGGTTGGCAGAGAAAACAGTTGGGTCTCTAAAGCCTGTTAAAATCAATCAGTCTTGATTTTCAGCTCATTTTTCTATAGTTACATGGTGCTAAAGAGAGGAAATTTGTTCAGCTACATGTGGAGCTTAACTCCCAAAGTGCAACGTGATGCTTCAGTTTAAACTGATTCAACGAGGAATGAAGGAAAACTGGAGACTTGAGGTAAAAAAGGATGGACAGACTACGGAGCGAGGCTATGACTGCTTTGGTTGTAGCCGTAACCCTCTTAAAGCTGTTGTCATGTCAAATAAGAGAATTCCTGGAAAGCCTCAACTGCAGCGCCATCCCGTTTACAAGCTCCCAGCTGAGCACACAACCAAATCTCTTACTTCACAGCGGATTTGCAAGTCATCCATCAACGTATGGAGTGTTGTCATTGCCTGTGAATGGATGGCGATGGCGGACGATGCTAGGGGTGTTCGATCCAGCGAGCGCGGCGGCTCCAACTGGCCCGCATCCAGCCGGAGAGGAAAAACTGGCTGAAATGTGGGTCACTGTGTTGCTGGGGCTGAGGCCTGTGTTTCTCCAGGCACAGTGGATGAAAGCAGACATGTGGGGATAGTTAAACTTCATCCACTGTCTGTTTTCCAGCTGTGTGTGCTTCCTGTGCCGAGCTAAGCTGGTTTTCTCTCTCTCTGTAATACGGTCTTTACTAGCAACCCAGTGTCTGCTGAGCAAAGGTATTCCAGTTATGTATTTGTACTGGGGTGGGTCCTCAGGGAGACATGTGCCAGCCTGATCCACAGCATGAACTGGACCTTTGCTGCCACTTCCTAACATGAACACAACAGGTCAGGATGAAAATCAGGGAGAGGGAAGACTTACCGAACGCACCCCCCTCCTCCTTCTCAGTCACTTCAAATACAACCAACTCATTAAGACGCACAATTATGCACACATTTAGCTCGTTTTACAGACATTAACCTCAAAAAACAAGAAGAGCAAGATTCTGAAATCATCCTGTTCAGTCAAGAGTTACTCAAGGTTTGTCACAGTGACAATGAAAATAAGGGAAATATAGATTACGCTGACAGTTCTGGGCTCTCCTCTGACTCTCAAAACACTCAGTGGGATTTTAAAGTAGAGGCACCGTCTGTGATGGCAGCTTTAAAAGCAGCAGCTTTCTCAAGCACCAGGATAGATAGTAAGTTAAAAAAAAAGAGAGACTGACAAGAAAAGGATGCAGCATAAGTATATGATTCACATAACCACAGAGCAAACAACCATCACCAGCTTGTGCCTCACTCTTCCTGCTCAACCTGTAATATCACAGAGGAGCCGTGCACATGCACCGTGCACATGCACCGTGCAAAGCGGCGACAGAGCCCACAGTGGAGCTGATACACACAGAGTAAACACACACAGAAACCCACCACACACACAGACGTGGGGCTGGGGCTTTACCACAGTGGCGCCGGGGCAGAGCAGGCGGCAGCGGGAGCTTCTAATTAAGAGTGGTTAGTATGAACAGCTATAGTTAGGGCCAGGAGCTGGAGGGTTGGGTGGAATAGGGCGACAGGTCTGACACTGTGTGTGAGACTGTGTGTGTGTGTGTGTGTGTGAGACAGAGGCCCCCAGGCTGTAGAGTAAGGGACCCAGTTCAACTGCTGCTGACTCAGATGCAACACTGCCTGTCTGGCTGCAATCCTACTGGCATAGCTGGAAGCTCTTCCTCCGTCTCTGGTCCTGTGTGAATCAGGCCGTTTTTACTTCCAGCCTGTCATTTTCTTTCCCTTTTTCACAACTCTTCCATGTACTGTCATTTTGATTCAAACTTTATTAGCAGTAAACGGGTTTGCACAGCAGGACAGCACGGTGGGGAACCAAACAGGAAGTATATTTATTTTTAACAGTAAGCAACTTCCTAGACAGTGGAATCATTTCCTGTTTTTTGGACTTTTGTTTCTACTCGGGGAAACAAGATTTCATGCAGTAAATGATAAATTCTGACTGTTTTATGATGCGATGTGAACAAAACAGCTGCTGAGACATGTTCAGTGCTGCTCCTTTAAACATTTATGTTACTATGTACAAACTTATCATTTATCTTATCTCATTTATCAAGGAAATGTGCATTTTGATCCAAAAATAGTATTCTGAAACAGCTAGTTAGCATAATTAAATAACAGGTGACCATATTAGCATGCATGAAAAGGACCTTGTGGCAGTGTAAGAGGCTTGGCCCAGGCCTGAGTTATTTAGCGTGCAAGTTAATCCTATTGTTGTCGTCTCTGGAGCCCAAATGGTGAGCGTGACGTGAAATCCTTGCTTTTGTCTCTGAGTTTCATTCACAGCTCTCAGAATGAATAAGCTTAAAATAATAGCACTTTACATTTAAGTGTAGGCCAGTTGTGAAAGTCAAGTACCATTTACAAGCCAACTGGGAACAAATACAGTATGAATATCACACCAAAGCAGCTGAAAGTGCTGCTTTTCCAGCATTTGTGATTTGCCAAGAACGTTAAGCCATTTCCAAACCTCAGGGCTTGAAAAACCTTCGAGTTGGATTTTTTCAGCACCTTTTGAGTCAGAAGAAAGGTTCTTGTTCTGCCTTGTTCCAGTACACAAAGAACCTCATCCATTTGTCCTGAACGACTGCAGACCTTTTCCAAACATGACAAGTCCTTTAGACCGCTACTGGCTCACTTCAGGAAGCAAGCTAACACCTTTCAGGGCCCATTAGTTTGCTTACTGTTCTGGATTTTAGGTTAAAGATGCCATCATGTCCTTACTCTTAGAAAAATCAGGCATCACACTGAGGATCTATTTGATATAAAGCACATTTCAGCCTGCGCTGTTAGAGAAGGATGAACTCACAGTACTGTACACCTCCGACTGAATCCTGTCATCTGCAGAAATACTCCAATTAGTAGCTGTGTGATTGCACAGAGATGGACAGAAGCCGAGTACAGAGACTGGTCAGATCATTAGAGTGACAGTGAAGAAACAATCACTTAATTATGAGTGACAATAGAGATCCTTTCCATCCTTGGAGAAGGGCTGGCAGAGGAATATAAACACCTGTTGTGCTGCTATACAGGCTGTAAAATGCAACACAGGAAGAGGAACAGAGCAGAATGTACTTCTAGAAGAAGCGAATATGGTTTAATGTCTGCACCAAGATGTTGCACATCCTCAGAAACTCTGGAAAGTGAAGTCTGCTGTGCAACCATCTGCTGGGCAGCAGCATCAGAGCCAGAGACTGAAGCTGATTTAGAGGGCTGGATCTGAGCTGGGGATAACTCTGGAGCTGATGGGGCTTCACACCTTCAGCCAGAGGCTTCTTCAGGTAGAGGGCTGGATCTGTGCTGGGGATAACTCTGGAGCTGATGGGGCTTCACAC